>VXAB01001478.1:56124-85161 GCA_013399175.1 Odontophorus gujanensis | reverse complement strand
GGGGGGGGGGGGAGCAATGTGACTGACAACAGCACACCCAACCTCAAAACAGCAAATCCAATCAAGCTTTCTTGTTAAATGCAAGTTTTGAAGAACATTGCATTTAATCATTAACAGTGCTGGATCAATACAAATAATCTGAAGCGACTTTGAGCAGCAGGGGCAGGTCATCTATACAAAGAGATGAATATTGATGTGGTCGTTGCAAGTGTTTCATGGCCCCATGGCACAGTGGCAGAGGATTAGGGCCTCTGAGGCAGAGTCTGTGGGGCAAATGCATGGGAAAAATGCACTGAACATATATGGCAGGCTCTTCTCTGCTGCACAAAGCCCCAGGCTGTGCTGTGGTGCAGGAGAACCCAAGGCATGGGCTGGTTCTTGTTCCCATTCCTCTTCTTGATGCTGATGGAGGCAGCGCCCACACACCACCATCCAGGACACAGTGATGCACTCTCTTTCCAGCTAACTGCCTTCAGCCCTATCTTTTCATTATGGAAGGTAAGATCTGGCACATCAGGGTGTTGTTCTCTGCCTTGAATCACTGTAGGCAGAGCAGGGGTGGGCGGTTACTGCTCTGTGATTCACAGAATCCTTCAACTGGTGACCGCTGAAGTTGTAGTTCTGTTTGCTGTCCTATTTCTGCTTTTTTTAACCTGGCCATATGGAGCAGATATTCGTTAGAACAGTTTTTGTTGGGACATTTTATGAGGCCCATTGCCTGTGGGTCTGAGTTGCCAATGTGTTTTTTTGTTTTGTACTGAATTCTCATGAATTTCCACCGGATGGAAATGAACAAAGGAACTGGAGTGGGGGGGGGATGGTTTCCGGTTTTGGGAGTATTTTGCAAGCAACTCAATTAAGCAGGCAGCGGTGTTCAGTTAATAACAAGATTTGTCAGAATTCAGCCAATTAATCTCAAAGGAAAAAGAGCCATTTTGCGATGCAGCCTCTTCTCCATTCAACTCTTCTGTTGCTCTGCTGTGCCTCATAGCTTGGCTACCTGACATAAGGGGTGTTCTTGGGGACAGCAGGGCCCAAAATGCTGCTGCCACCAACCCGCAGCCTGCCACCACCTCCTTGCCAATGTGCAGGAGGCTGTTCTGCTTTCAAGGCTCTCATGGCCTTCCAAGAGTTTTCTCTTTAATTCCCTTTCCTCTCTGCAGTTTCTTTCCCTCAGCATTCGAAACTTGGTAGAGAAAATAAGAGAAAAAATGAAAGGAAAAAATCCTGTTCTTCACTAACTTGCGGATATATGAAGAATAAAACAAACAGGAAACTTGCTGGTCTCTTCTGGAGGATTGAAAGGTCTCACTTTTTGTGCTGGTTTACGATACTTCCATACTTTTCAAAGTGTTTTACCGCTGTTGTCCAAATTAACAAACCTGTTCCAGAGAACACAGTGAGAAACCATGTTTGGATTCAAAGAGCATTTCCACGTATTTGTGTTTGAAAGTGGTATCGGAAATGACAAAGAAAGTTCCTTTGGAGAAATCGTTGACATAAAGTGATTGGTGACTCGGAGCCAGTGATCTCATCATACGCCTTTTGTGAAAACAGAGTGTTTTGATGGCTTTTCTCCAATTTGCTGTGCTTAAGAGACAGTATCGATCTGAGAGGACAAAAAGTAAGAGGAGTGTAAATGATAATCGGGAGCTATTTGAAATGAGGCTTTTCTCACTCTCCAATCTCACAGCTGAAGAGAGAAAGAGAATGAAGCAATCAAAGCATGTGCCTCTAAAACTTCTTACTATAAAACAGAAGAAGTAAGAAAAGGAGAACATTTACAGACTGATTGCTGAGGGAGGTTTGGAGACTCGTGTCACAGCAGCAACAGGAGGTCCATTGCATCCCATAGCAGTGCAGTCAGCAGCACGCTGATCTCCCCACGTGAGTCCCTCTGCAGAGCAGCTCATCCCTGAGATACATACAGGCAGTGGGTGCTCCACACTGTCCTGCAGCACAGTGCAGAGAAAATGCTAGATGCAATAAGAACTGAAAACAAACCATGCCTACCTCACCTGCCCTGTGGCAGCTGCACCCCAGGCTGGAAAGGTTGGTGAGAAATTGGGCATGGGAAGTTATACTTGCTGGTTGAAGATATGGCTGTTTTCTTGCTCAGCTCCTGCTCGTTGTCTGCATCATCACAGGGTAATGAAGAGCTATCTTTATTCCAAATGAGTTTATTGAAGTATCAGAAAGCACAAATCAATTCGCAAATGAAATTGTACGGTACCCCAGGAATCAAAACTGACGGGTGCAGAGATTTGCTGCTAAATGAATTGCAAAGTAAGATAAAACGCAGTGCAGACCATACAATCAGCCAGGTACGATACATTCCCTTGAATCAGGAGCTGTTCCCAGCTCATTGGCACACTGCTCAGTTTCAGAACTAAATAAGCAGCAAAGGGGTTTTGAAATCAATATTGTAGCACAAGCAGCAAAACAAATTGCAGAAGGCATGTTGCACTGGGGGCATTTTCCTGCCTTCATACATTGCCCTGCAGCACCCACGGGTGTACACCTTGTCCCCAGCTGCAGAAGGACAGCACTGGTGCCCAAAACTTCAGAGGAAAAACATGTAAAGGACCAAAGCCCGTTCCCAGAGTGGCTCTGTATGAGGTGCTGATGATAAAAAGAAAAATAGAGCAAGCTTCCTAGCAATGCTGATGTCCTTCTTACCATGGTTGAGTCAAGCCAGGCTGACACTGCAGGGCAGGTTTGCTGCTCTCCTGCTGCCCTTACACATCTGGTGCATGAAACACATGGGGGAGCCTGGGCAGGAGGCTGATTAGCCATTGGGACAGAACCGTCTGGACTTCAAGTCCATTAACATCTGTCTTTCACGTTCCTCTCCCAATAGGAATGATCGTTTTCTTGTCTGAGAAACATGCTCCTTGAAAAATAAGGTCCCACTGGGGCACAACTAGGTCCTTAAACAGGGAGTGTCAGGCTGTGCTCATCCTGAGTGACTGGAACAAGCTGCCCAACATGGGCTCTCACAAAGGGCAGCACCTTGGGCTTCAATCTCTGAGCTCATTTGACATTTTCACACGTTTTGTAGCACTGCTCTGACTGGTGCCGCTCACTCTTCTGTCACCTAATTAACTAACGAGACATATGATGAAGCCATGACATGCACAAGGAATGACAGGGCCACCAAGTGCTGCAGCATGACGTTCCCTACGGCGCCCAACAGAGCAGCAGGAGGGAGGCAGGCTCACAGAGATAAGGCTCTAATGGATGTTGAAGTATGAGCACTTCTCAGAGTGACAATAAACAGTGTCTCAAAAGAGACTCAAGGAGCTTCGACCCCGGACACTTTGCTGCACAAGGAAATTGCTGCTTCCACTGGGAGCCAGCCTGGCTGGGCAGTGCGATGGGGACTTCCTAAAGTCAATACAGAGCCCTTGAACCTCAAGGATGTGCTGCAATAACTCCCCTGGAATGTTTCAGTTTTGAGTTAATAAAGCCGTTAGACCTAAATTGAATTATAGGTATCTGATGTTACTCTATTTGGTTTTCATTGCCTTTTGTTTAGGAAACTAAATATCATGATGCATAATAATAATTAAAGATTGGCAGATGAGCAGGAAATCAATCCTTGTCTCCATGCAAGTATCCATGCAGATATTACATGCATTTTTGTTTGGTTGGTTGGTTTTTTGCTCCTTTTTACAAACATGCAACTACCCTGTCCTACCCAAGCTACATTAGCAGACCTCACTGATGGATGCCCTCACTGATGGAGCATGGATGGGGCTGCTCTCTGGAAGGGCTCCTGGCATCTCCTGTGACCACGCTGCAAATGTAGGATGTAGAACAGACTCTCCTCTCTTTCAGAAGATCTCTTGGTACATACATGACACTTGCAGCTCTTACAGACAGGGTGTATGCTGTGCATGAGAAAATAAAAAGCCTCTGCTCACCTAAACTTGCAGGGGCAGATTAAAGAAACCCAATCTGTTTTCTTTGAAAGAGGAGACAGGTGGGTTACTTGATTATTGATTTGCCTAGGGAGGTGGTTGAGGCACCATCCCTAGCGCTGTTCAAGAAGCGTTTAGATGAGGTGCTAAGGGATTTGATTTAATAGCTTAGTGGGTAGGGATGGTGATAGGAGGATGGTTGGACTAGATGATCTTGTAGGTCCTTTCCAACCTAATGTATCTATGAATCTGTGAATCTATGAATCTATGATTACCGCCTACAATTGCCAGCTCAGAGAAAGCTTTGTGACAATAAGAGGGGCTTCAGTGAGTAGCCAAAGACATGGGCAGATGCAGAGCCTGGAAACTGAAATGAGGTAAATTTGCAGCGGGAAGCAGGGTGAGTACATACACACTTACACAGTGCTGGGCTGGGGGTGGTGGCAACAGCCTTTCAAAAGGCTACTTTTCACTATTTCATCTCCCTCTATTTCTCTGTGCCCAAACCCCCAAGCCCACCTCCCATCTGCCTCCACACATTCCCCTGACACTGAGCTCTTTGTCCCATTGTCTTCTGTTCAGGAGCTCCCAATGCTTCTGTTTCCATGCAGTTCAGGCTGTGCAGTCCCACGGACAAATGCAGTGTGCAGGAAGAGGATGTGCAGTGACTGTGCCTCACTTGTTCCGAAATGCAACCAAGGGGCTGCAGAGATAAAAAGCAGAAGAGAAAAGTTAACGCAAAGAAGGGTCTGTGGGTGGTGCTGGAGAAAACATGACAACAGAAAATTATGTGTGTACGGTACAGTGCCTGTACAGACAGCACATCAAGGTGAGCTGTTAAGATAAATCCTGCAGTGCAGAAAAGCAGAGAGCCAACCTGTCACAGCCGTGACCAAAGGAGCATCTGCAGGGAGAAACAAAGGCCAGGTGAGTTTGAGGCAGCTGTGTGCAGATCAGCCTGCAAAGCCCACAGAGAGGCAGAGCCACAATGCAGTCCTTCCTACAGTGTTTCCTACTGCACCAAATGGAGGCAGAGTCTGAAATCTGGGATGAGATGTGCACAGAAAAGAGTGCCAGCAGCAGTCAGGCTCCAGGTCATGTAGATGATGTTTTGGGTTCGGGCACTGGAACACTGCTGGCCACAGCCCTTCCAGGAGAGGTAGGAGCAGATTTCAGCTTGGACAAAAGTACCACGAGGTGTCCAGTGACCTCGGCTCCATCCGAGGACACCTGCTGGCTTCCAAAGCCAACAGCCTTCCTGCCAACAGCAAATGCAAATCGCCAGATGTCCATTCAGAGGCCGTTTGGGTTTTTAAGTATCTAAGAGACATTCTTGTCTAAGTGGCTCTTTATCTACTGTGTTCTTCCTGCATGAAAATACAACTGATAGGCAACATCAAGAGATTTCCAATCTGAGAAGAGCACCAGAAGCACAGTGGGAGATAGCAGCCAAAAAGTAGTTATGAGCCAGTTTGCAAGGCAGATTTGGAAAGAATCTGAGAACAAACCACCCTAAACAACAGCCTGCAGGAGCTCATGGATGCTAGTTGATCACAATGGCCATCACAGGGGAGAAGTGCCCTCACTTCTTGAAAACTGCCAAGGAGATTTAAGATAAAAAGATGTGGATCCCGTGCAAAGATGCTTTTGATAGGAGTTCAGCAGAGTAACAGAGGAAAAAAGAGCTGGTAGAGAAGTGGCACATACCAGGACATGTCCTGTCACCCCCAAAGACTGGAGCTTCTGTTGTACAAATTATCCTGCAACGCAGATAAACGATGGACGACAGCCTCAGAGGACAGCAAGATGAGTCTGAAGGCAGTGATACTCTTGCTGAGTTTGGCTGTGCTGTTGCCAGGAGGAACACACGGTGTCCCTGCAGGTGCTTTGCACTTCAGTGGTGCTCCAGCATGGCCTGCCTCAGGTGTGAATGGGTTGGGGAAGAGTCTGGGAGAGTTTTTAGAACACAGCCCTGACACATGGGAGGTATTTGGGAACAAATTTTTTAAACCTTATTAGTATTATACTATTACTTTGAGATCAAACATGACTTAAAGCTTAGGCAGCAATGGGGGAGGGTCATGCTGCAAGTGGAAAACCAGCTGCAAGGAGCTGGAGGTGCCTCAGGCAGAATTAAACTCGAGAGTAAGGACATCGGTGCCACAGCATTGCTCCCTGTGTGTGCATTCTTGTGTGGCCCCAACCCCACTGTCAGAGCAGGTGCAAAGGAAAAGAAGAAAAATAAAATAAAAGTAGCTCTCCATAACAGTCCCCTCCATAACCAAAGCCCCTTTGTGTGCTGATTGAGTAAGAATTTATTCTTCATTTCTCCAGCACCTCTCTGGTGCTCGGGGGCTAATTTCTTCATGTTCATCCCAGTTCCTGGACTGCATCCCAGCAGGCTCTGTGGCAGCCAAATCCTGATCTGTTTTTCCTCCCCACTCCCTGCAGTGTGACTGGACTTGTTGGCGCTCGCATGGTTTCCTACAGTTGTCTCCATACTGTGATGAGGGAGCTTCATGCTGTTGTTTCCCGCAGTTCCCCTCCCAGGAAGGAGCTGGAGCTGGTGGGACGTTGTGCTGAGCTGGGGAGACACCAGGAGAGCTGGGAGCACCACTGCACCCTGCCCTCCTTGCCACCTTATGGGGGACTACTGCTTCACCCACGGGCACGTAGTCACAGTGAGTGTGTCCTGCCTGCCGTGCAGCACCAACCTCAGGCACACCTCCCAGCGTGCATGTTTATGATCCCAATTATCACCAAACAAAAAACGCAGATTGCTGTGTAAATAAGCGATTTTTAATCTAAATCGCCCGGCTTTCCATAGTGCGCTCACCCTGCTCAGCAGAACAGCTGGTGTTTACCGACTTCTCGTTGCTTTTCCAAGCAACACAGAAAGATGCTGTCTGCAGAGTCACAGCTGTCCCTGAGATAAGGCGAGCTCAGGTTTGCCTTTGCCCCAGATGCTGCTCCTCCACATCCCAACAAGCCCCAGCACCACTTCTCTATTGACATCTGGAGCTGATAAAAGATGCCACATCCACAACAACATACCCGGCTGCATAGTGAGCACAGGGCTCCAGAAGAGCCCTCCGAGCCACAGCGTGGTCCCATCAGGGCTGCAGGAGGGTCAGCTGGGGTTGGTTATTTTGGTTAGGGTTACGGCTGGGTTTAGGGGCCAAGTGCAGGCCCTCAGGAGGGGAGAGATGCCTCCCACCCACATCACTGAAGTGCAAACTTCCCTCCCAAGCAGCATAACTTCCCACCCAACTGCTGGACCCCGACTCAGAGAGGTTTTCTACCCCTTGGCAGTCCCATGAGGACCCGAGGCAGGCAGTGGGAGAAGGCAGTGCCTGGTACAGCTGGGGATAGGAAGGTCTCTGCACCTAGCACAGGCAGTGGGGATTTGCAGTACCGTGCAACGAGGGAATGATGAAAGGTTCCTGCTTGCAGTGGTTATTACTGCTGGGTGTTGTATTTCTGCAAGAAAGAGTAGTTTCTAAGTAATCCAAATAACTCTAGCTATCATTATGCTTCTGCCCATATCTATATTTGCAGTTACAAATGCTTCCTTTTTTTTCTAGTGCCTCTGGAGGTTAACACCAGAGCTACGATGAGCCAGAAATTATTCTTGTTATGGTATTTCCACTGCCCAAGAATGAACATATGTTAAAGAAATCCAGTCCGTCTTTATTCCAGGATTTAAATGGCCCCCTGAGGCACCAAACAGCCAGCTTTGGCTTTACATGGGCTTGCACTGTGGCTGGCAGAGCTGATGCTGGCAGTTCCTTCAGCTGCACTCACTGAATGTGAGGATGTGAGGAGACCTGATTCACCCTTTCCTCTAATTTTTCCTCTATCTGCCCATAATGACACCCCAACACCCAGGAGGGGCTGAGGATCATAACCCCCCCCAGTGAGGTCACCTCCTCTGGTACAAAGACCCCAAAGCATCTACTTCTCCTTGGCCCTGCTCTCCAGGCAAGGAGAAGTCTCCTCTATGGCTGGAGCAACGCGGGATCCTCACTCTCCCTTGGGTTCAGACACAGGAGCTCGTATGCACCTTGTTTCACTTGGTGTTAATTATGTGTTATTAACTTGATGTTAATTAGCACTAGCCACCTCGACCTCTCATCCCACCAGGAAAACAGAGCCACTTTGTCAGCGTATGTGATCAGCTCTGGGAAGGAGAGAGCTGGTGGATGAAGGAGAGGGAAAATTAAGTTTTATGGGATGTTCTCAACACGCGAGTCTCCATTTCCCCCAGGCACCACAGAGTCATTTGCTGTGCTTTAAAGAGCACAATTTTCATCAAAAATGGTTGGCCAGACCTACAATCCCTGCAAGTTTGACTCTGTGGAGGTGAACTGATTTAGACCAGCTGAAATGTGGATCCTTTATGATAAAACAAAAGAATTTCACTGGTGCTCAACAGACAGCAACCAGCCTCCAGTGTGGGTCTGTGAGGGATATGGCTCCACACAGCTGTGCCCCCATGCACAGGTGTTGTCCCACAGAGCTGCACCACTCAGTGCACCAGCAGCTGAAGCCCTGGGGAAGTGGGACCACAGAGAGTGCTGTACCAGCATCCTCGTGGTCCTCTCAGGCATCGTTTCAAGTTAGTTCCCCAAGGCCAGTGCTGAGCACCAGATGTGCACACAGCTGAGCTGCACGCAGCCATGCAGATCCTGGCCTCTGTGGGTGAGCACTGGGCACCTGACATGAGCCCATGGGGCGAGCCAGAGGGATTCCTTGCACTGCCTCCCCTGAAACCTCGTTGTATTTCATATGGGACAGAGATTTACCTCCTCTGAGCCTAGGGCTGATGTTCTCCACCAGCACCACTGGAATGTGTGATAAGGAAGCCATATATTCACTGCCCCAGTGATCGACGCTCACAAAGATTGGAAGGAGAAAATGAAGTCAGCGTTTGCAAAGAGCAGCGAGGAAAGAAGTGTTCTGCGTACAGCACTTACAAGCAGTGGGTAAGTAGACAAGTCAGTCAGACAAGGTGCCTTGCACCAGGTCCCTCCGCGATGCCCCAGCGGGCTGCCGGCACCCGGAGCTCCGCACGGCCCGAACCGCAAACGCGGGGCTCGGTTGCTCCCTGGCGGTGAGCGGCCGCCTCGCTGCCCAACAGCAGCTGTCGTCCCCGGACGCTGTGTTTTCCCATGTCCCTAGCGCTGCCTCGCGATGCCGAAGAGCGGCTGTGCTTTGTGTGGGAGCAGACAGCACAGAAAACAGCCAGAATAAATAAAGAGCTACTATTCCAGTTAAAACACGCTCGGGACAGAGACCCAAGTGGGGACGGGTGGCATCTTTTTACCGTTCCCATCCAGCACCAGCTGCTGGGGCCTCATCCTGCCCCACTCTGCCTGCAGTGCCATGTGCACATCGCCGTGCCCGAGAAATATGGGCAGGGCCCCGAGTCCCTTGTCCGCTGGGGATGAGAAGCAAAACGCTGCTGGTGGCAGGACCTCTGCTGGCTGCTGCTCCTGGAGAGCACACGGCTGCACGAGGCCCTCAGAAGCATCCCATGGCGACACGTTCATCGCTCAGACAACGTGGCCTCCTTCACTCAGCCACCTGGCCCGGTACGTGGCACAGCCTGGCACGTCCACGGTTCCCCGTGGGGCTCTGGGGATGCTGGCCAGCTTGGTGCCAATGAGGCCCTGCAGCTCCACATCTCCCAGCTCGGTGGCTGCAGCGAGGGCCAGGAGGAAGTAGGCTGCTGCGTCCTGTTCATCCTGAGTGTAAAGAAGAGAGTGTTAGGAAATAGCTCAATGTGAGATCACAGGGTGTGAGGACGCTGGAGCAGAGCCCAGTGGTTCCACTCGAGCATTGTGGGCTTGAACTGAGTGTCATGGGCTTGTATTGAGTGAAATGGGCTCTGCACAATCAGAGCTAAGGGCCAGCATGCTTCTTCCCAAACTGCCTTTCCCCCTGAAAACCTGGTGGTGCCAGCGTTGTGTGTACTTATTCAAAAGCTGCAGACAGGCTTGGAGAGTCATGGGATGCAGCTGCCTACAAGGGTGGCTGCTCTGCTGGCGGATGTGGCACTCCAGCTTCCCATAATAGAATCCTAGAATGCCTTGGGTTGGAACAGACCTTAAAGCCCATCCAGTTTCAGCCCCTACCATGGGCTGGTTGTCCCTCACTAGATGAGGTTGCCCAGGGCCCCATCCCACCTGGCCTCAGACACCTCCAGGGATGGGGCATTCACAGCTCTGGGCAGCAATGCCAGGGCCTCACTGCCCTCTGAGTAAAGAATTTCTTCCTCTTACAGTTAAAAGTCATTTCCCTTTGTCCTATCAGTATTAGACCAAGATCAAGATCTGAGAGCTCAACACAGCATCACAAAAAGCAGCTTTTTACCTTCAGCTTGTGCAGGGTCAGGTTGCCAAGGTGGCAATACACCTTGCAGTAGTACAGGGCCTCTCCAGGGCACTGCAGTATGGAGGGACGTAGGGCGAGCGTCTTCAGGTAGCAATCTTCAGCCATCTCATACATCTGCAGAAAATAGTAGACTGTAGCCAGGCGGTGGAATGCGACCAGCTCTTGCAATTGATCTCCTGGAAAAGAGTTGCTGATATAGTCGGCCTGCAGCATGCTCACTAATCATGCCCAGCACACCAAGCTGCATTTGATCTCCAGCCCTGGGGCACAGATCTCTTCATAAGGAGACACTACATTTGAAAACAGTCCTGAGAAAACAAAGCCAAGGGAAGGGCTGTTAATACCAATGCAGGACAGGTTGTCCAGGGGATATATCACTCAATCAGGGGATTTCATGGTGCTGGAAAGGGTTATGACAAGGTTCGTTCCATCACAGACATTTATGCTGGCCATTAGACCTACTTCTGCAGTGGAAAGGGGTGAGTTTATTGGAATAGCCAGGGGAAAGAGGAACTGTTGAGTCCTGTGCCTTCATCAGGCTTCGTGAGCTTTGGTTTAGCAAGAGCCCTCTGCCCAGCAGTACCCCTGCTCCTGTGAGACTGTCACACAGCTTAAAAAGGGAAGTGGCCTTAAAGAGATGTTACCCTTAGGAAAGAATAGATCCAGAGGACTTATGAAAGCAGCAGTATCTTCCCTGCATGTGCATGCTTCTCTCACCCAAAAGCCAGCCTGCTCTGCCAGCAGCTCCGTGTACCCGTGGGTTTGCATCACTCACCCACCCTGATGCTCAGCCTGGCTGCCAGCGTGGCAAACTCCAGTGCCTTCTCATAGCCCTGCAGCCCAATCTGCAGCTCTGTCAGCTTATTGAACAGCCGCAGCTCCGTCTTAATGGCCTGTAGCTTCCTGGCCAAGGGCACTGCACCACCCTGGGGAGAAAACAGGGAGTCTGGTCTGCTCCTGGAGGTATGATTACAGCACTGCACACAGAAGGGTGACCCTGCAGCAGGAGATGGACTGAGCCCTTGACAAGGCAGACAGCTGAGTTCTGGGCATTCTCACTCTTAAACATGAGTTTGGTATCCCAGAGTATGGTCCTCAAAAGCTGAGCCTCACATCTCTACCTTTCCTTAGGTGCATGAAATTCTGGCTCTGAGCACATCCCCAGAATGAGCAGCCCACATCTGAAGCTGCCAGGATTGGTAATGCACAGCCCCTGCTCCCATCCCCCAAAATGACCTCTGGGGAGATCTGCAGCTATTGCAGAATGGGCCTGAGCTCTGAGATGCCTCCTAGCAAAGTTAGCATGCATGCACACTCAGAATGACAACGTCCCTCTCCATCCTCCTCCCCTGTCACACAGTGCTGCAGTTCTCCATGGTGACCACCTGGAAGGGACATAAGGAACATGCTCAGAGGGATCAGTACCCTGTAAAACTCCACCGCTCGATCTCTGTGTCGGTTGCCATTAAAAAAGTTATCGCCTGCTTTTTCATAGAGATCCATGGCCAAGGAGAAGTTCTCAGCTTTCAGAGCAGTCCCAATAGCTGCCTAGAAGGAAAAGAAACTGGAGTGAGACTTGGAAAGGGACATTCACACACAGACTTTGGAGTGATGAAGTAAATCACATCATCCTACACTTGAACCTCAGTGCTCCAAACAGCACAGATGCAGGTTGGCGAGCAGGTGTGTGAGGCTGTCGTGCTGCATTTGTAAGTGATGTGTGAAGATGGAGCCAGGAGCCATACATGTCCCTGTGTGTGATCTGAGTGCCAAACTGACGAGCTGGGGCATCCCATGGAATCAGGAGACCTGCCTGGTCTGTCATTAGTGTGGTGGAGGCAATGTCAAGACTGACAAGGGGAAGAAACAACCAAGACAGAGAAAAGATGGAGCCAATGGGATGGGAGTGATGGCAAGTATACAGGCTTCTGGGAAGAACAGATACTTGAGCCATTATGCTACCCTCCAGACAGAGCATGTTGTTCTTCCCATCATTACAATCTGTCAGAGTCAATGACCATGTCAGTTCAGTTTCCCAGTCACCAGTTCAGCAGTGCCTCTAGGGTAACAGAGTGAGGACCCAAAGCATCCCTTATGTGTGCTCAGTCTGGTGCTTTTCTGGATACCCCAGCTCAGTGCAATGCCAGGAGACCCAGCCAGCTTTCTGCTTTGCTTTCTTTGGGCATGTGGAAGGATTTTGTATCTTTTAATAGAAGCTGCTCTTTGAGTGATGGAGCCCTACAATTTTCATGGGAGAATTTCCTCTTTGCAGCTCATCTGATAGAATAATGTTGGAGATGGAAAGAAGCCAGTAGCCTTCTGCTCCAAGAAGTCTCCAAGCACTTCCCTGGCACCTCACCCCTCATCTATGAGCATTTCAATGGAAACTCATCACCCGGCACTTCCTTTGACACTCACATCACTTTCTGGCCCAATGAATTCACGAACTTTCACCCACGAACCCTCTAAACCCAGGAAAGTTAGGACATTTAATGCCAGATAGTGTATGAATGATAAGGCAACAGCTCCTCCTTCCAACAGCAGGTTTCTACTGCTCATGAGAAGAGGTTTCCCTTCCAATTCTTTGAACCTCAAATGGCTCCTGCTGAGCCACACAGCTGTGATGGGAACACAGCACCAAAGTGGGAATGGGACTGCTCCAGACACCTCCCTCATACCTGAAAGTACATTTCCACCAGCTCATCTTCCTGAATGAGATAGTACAGCCTTCCTGCCTGCAGCCAGGCTTCTGCTGCCTTGCCAGTCTCCTCGAGGTCAATGAAGATCCTCAGGCTCTGTTTGGTGCAGTCCAGCGACTGTCTCAAAGCCCTGTCATGGTAACAGGCAAGAGAACATTACAGAGGAATCACAGCATGCCAGCAACCAGCTACAGAGCTGCCACAACACCTTCACTTCCCAGCCAACATCTGGCACCCAGAACCAAATCTGACTGTTGTTTATTCCTTGGTGCTGGCAGGAGGACAGTTCTGTGCCACATATGCAAGGCCAGCTGTCCCTTTCCCAAGCCCTGTGTCACTAGAGGAAAAGGGGCAGGCAGCAGGACGAGGTGCTGTGTTGGACACACTGCCTGCAGAACGTGGCTGTGGCCACGGGTGGGGGCAGTACCCATGGCATGTTTGCTTGTTCGGTATCTTGCTTGGAACTGTGCTCCAGATGTCCTTCCAGGGACCGGGGTACTTTGTGAACTGAAATAGCACTGCTCACATGACAGGCGTCTGCTTCCTAAATTCCTTCCCCCTGAACTCACAGTGACCCAGCACGGGAAGGTGAACATCCAAGTTAGCGACAGCCCCTGCCCACTTATCCTTCTAGGACACAGGAACTAGTCCCCCCACACACACTATTTGATGTGCCTGCCTTGAAAAGATGAAGAAAATCTGTGGTTTATCCACATCTCTCTCTTCCCTCCTGCCTAAACTAATCCATCACCTGCATGTGTCAAATAGGAGATTGAAAGGTGAGCTGATACGAGGTCTGAAGTGTATCCCTGGGGAAAATATTCCAGCAGCAATAGGAAGCGCAGGCTCGATGGCTGAAGGCTGAAGCCAGGGTTATTTAAATAGCAGATAAGAAGTCTATTTTTACTAGTGAGCAGTGATTAATCACTGGGATAAGCCTCCAAAGGAAGTGATGAATTCCCTGTCACTAGGTCCCCTCTGAAGAAGGTTGGATGTCTCCCTGGAAAGCTATGTTTGGCCATCCCCCAGTTTTATCCCAGCTAGCAGCACAGCATTTGCTGTCTGTCCCTGCAATCTGGCTGACATTGAGCTGTTCCTGCACTGCACAGGGACAGCTCCCAGACCTCAGCCACTCAGCACCCACTACCTGCATACACCCCACCTCCCTGCAGGGACTTTGCTGCAGACACTGTGGAAAAGCCACTCCTCTTACGTGGGTGAGCAGAGACTCCTCTCTAACAGCATCTACACAGGAAACAGCCAAGCTCAGGACTTACTCAGGGGTGCCCAAAGCCTGGTAGAGCTGGCTGAGGGTCTGCCAGACACTGCCTTCCAGCTCTCTGTCCTGGAGTTTCTGTGCCAAGGAGACCCAGTGCTTGTGGTAGGTAATGCAGGCCTGGAGGCTGGGGCACACTTGGCTGTAGAAATGGCAGAGAGCCTCAGTGACACAAAGCTGACCTGCGTGACAGAGGGAAGGGAAAGGGTCAGCTCAGAGGGCTGTGTTAGGGATCTAAGGGGTGCTGCACTGAGGCGAGCACTGCCCCATTCCTGCCAGCAAAGCTGTACTCACTCCTCACGTTATGCCACTTCAGGGCGAAAACCAGTGCAAGTTCATAACAGAGTTTGCCATCTTCCATCCTCTGTCTGCTGACCATGGCCTGTGCCAGCCACAGCAGCACGTGCACCGACTCCAGCTCCAGCTCCTGGCTGCCCTGCAGCTCGGCATACAGCTGGGCAGCCCGCAGCAGGTAGAGCTCAGACAGCTGACTCGCCCCACATGACTGGCTCAGCTGCCCCAGGTTGGCCAGGGCGATAGCCTGGTTCCTCTTGTTCCCGGTCTCCTTGGCTTTGTGCAGTGCCCGGAGGTAGTTCTCCGCAGCCTTCTGCACCTGCCCTGCTCCTTTGAGGGCGATGGCGAGGAGATTGTGCACCGCCCCGCCCTGCGTCACGCTGTCTGTCCTGTGCAGGGAACGTAAGAGCTGTCCCATGATGTCTGCGGCCGGGCCTGGCTGGCTGCTCAGAAGGTACATCCACCCCAGAGAGAGGGAGGACTCGAAAGCCTCCTCCTCACCTATCAGCCTGCTGACAGCCACAGCCTGGGCTGCATAGCACACGGCCCTGTCCAGCACACCGTGCTGGAGGTACAGCCGGGACAGTACGGCGCACAGAGTCCTCTGGGTGCTCACTGCTCTGCTCTCACAGGAGAAGTGCAGTGCCTGCTTGAGGTAGGAACATGCCAGGGCTGGGATGCTGCCCCTCTCCAGTTGGCTTCCCGGGAGCTTGGATGAATTTTGGAGGATGAAGCCAGCTCTCCAAATGGGCGTTGGTGCCCCCTTGATGCCACTGGGAACAAAAGACCTGGCAGAGGCTAGCGCAATGTTTGGCAAGTACTTCTTGTCGTACAGATAGCTCAGGATGGGGGTGGCATCCAGTGGCACGGCGCTGGTGTCCGGGCTGAGCAAAGTGGTGCAGAGACACTGAAGATGCTCAATAAAGGGCAGCACTTCGTCATTGTTTCCCAGCTGGAGGAAGAGCTTGACAATAAGGAAGCAGACCCGTGCTTCCAGAGGACCGTTCCCAACAGCAATGGCCTCCCTCAGGATGTACATCATGACCCTCAGCTCATTCTCAGAGCTGAAGGGGCGGCCAGGCAAGCAGACAAGCAAGGCCACCATTTTTCCCAGCAAGGAGGAGAACTTGTTTTTCATGTTCTGTTTCAGGTAGATGGAAGCAAGGTTCACGTACAAGGCTGCCAGCAGGGGCAGGTCCCCAAGGCCTCCGTCCAGAGTGCTCACGGCTTCCTCAAAATAGACTCGAGCCTGGGAGAACTTGACTTTTTTCATACAGAGTTTACCCAAGAGGAAACAGAGCCTGACATGGGCCCAAACTGAATGAGTCCTCTTGGCCCAGTTCCTGGATGTCTCGAGGTACAAGACCA
This sequence comes from Odontophorus gujanensis, assembly GCA_013399175.1. NCBI lineage: Eukaryota > Metazoa > Chordata > Aves > Galliformes > Odontophoridae > Odontophorus > Odontophorus gujanensis. The sequence continues at coordinate 69,205 of VXAB01001478.1, read as the reverse complement.
GTTCATCCTCATCAGAGAAGCCGTAAAAAGTGGTGTTGAGAAAGGAGAAACTGAGATCATAGAGGCTTTGAAAACAGGGCATGTAACTGTCTTGATTAAGGAAGGTCAGTATGGGTTCAAAGACATCAGCATCTTCCATGTGTCCAGCATTCAGGTCAATGAAGAACTTGGGATCATCAAAATCATTCAGCTTGTCCAGGAGAACATCTTCCCATGTAGCAGGGGCTGACTCACTCCCTGGGCTGGACTGCTCTGATGTGCTAGCTGTGACCAAGCTGTTTATCTCCTCCCAAGATTGAAGCAGCTGGTTGTCCTTACTGCCATGGAGAACAGCTTCTGGAAGAGGACAGGCAAACCACAGTGGAACATTTCCCCATGTCAGAATTCACTGCTGGCATCACTGTGAAAGCATTTTCCATGTACTCACCTGATGGTGCTTTTGGGTACATGGCTCTGGGTTCAAAACCATCTGCACAAAGAGACAAAATAAACATGCCCATAGGCTTGACTAGTGTCAGTGTGCTAACATAGCACTTAAACCTGCTAAGCCCGAGACCCGTGTCTGAGAGAGCAGGCTCACTTCTGGCCACAGACACCACATGAAGGTGCAGTTTCAGCCCTTCCATACTGTGGAGTTTGGCTTAGTGTACGACCATGGAGAAAAGGCAGGAAACAGAGAAACTAGCTGTGCTCTCCACAGGAGCAATAGGGCTAGGTAAGGAGAGGGAACTCACCCAGGCGGTACACAGAGGTGATGTCAGTGTGTGCCAGCTCTCCAAGGAGGGTGGCAAAGTGCAGCTCACCACCATTGCAGGGAGTGCGCAGGAGGGGAAAATTTTCTTCTTCACTCAGAAACACCAGCTCCTTTTCTCTAGGTTGAGAAAAACAGTCAACATCTCTCTGCTGTTCTGTAGCGTCAGTGAAAACTGCCTGAGATTAATCTTGAGTGAACCTTACCCAGCAAAGCCCAACAGATGCAACAGATTAAGAACCCCATTCTCCCATATGCAGTCCTGGAGGAGAAGCCTTTTTGGATGGGTATTTGAACTGGAGGTGTCTTTAAGTCAGAAACAGGCTACTTCCAGGTCCTAAGAATCCGTTTGCCAGCCATGCTCCTCAGATAGCCCTTGTCTCTGTCCCTAGCCTGGCACTGAGTTCTGTTCAGTAAAGAACTGTGCCAGTGGCTGCACCCCACAGAAGGCAAAGGGGCAGAAGAAAGCAAAGAATTCTGTTTCCTGAGCAATGAGTAGAGCCCTCACCCTTTCCAGAGACTCACAGCCCCTCAGAAAAAAGCTACTAAGACAAGAACATTTCTAGTTGAAACTATGAAGCCAGCTCATCTGTGACACAGATGTTCTGGGTTGCCTTAGCCAGCTCTAACCCAGAGCCAGACCCATTCCTCTCCAAGAATCACCTGAAGCAAGTGAAATATGATGGCTTTGTCTGGGCAGAGATTCCTGCAGCCTGATGGCAGAAAAGCCTGGCTAAGACTTCTGGACAGACCTCACATGGATCCTCTACAAAGTCCTTGCAAAGCAAACTACCTGCCCTGGACTATCTTTTGGCCTTGAGCTGGGACTTGGAGTCTACTCTTCCTTTCCACCCAACTTTAAATTCAGACAGTAGCACTAAACTTACTGAGGTTCACAAGGCTCGGCATTTACGGATCGCACTGGTACAAAGCCGATGTTCCCACTGCTTAGAGATTTGCCCACAAACCACGGGAGTCCTGGCATGAGGAAGCCGATGATTTCTATGCTCTCTCCCTTGGAGAAACTCAGTTCATCCCATGCTGCTCCTCTATGGTCCACTGCGGCTGTGCACTTGCCTTTGACTAGGAAACAAAGGCAAACAATGGCATTTCATTGTGAGGCTCAATGTTAAAACTTCCTTGCTAGAAAAGATTTAGGTGAGGAGGGCATGATGTCAGCTCGAGTAGACTGCCTCTCTGTTCCCCAAGATTTGTTGTGTTCTCTGATTCAGACCTCTGCAGTTTCTTCCTGATAAAAAATATTTTGATAAAATATACAGGAGGCATGGGTAAAAACCCACAAAGCCAAAGAGTGAAACTTCTGGGAGCTGCACCATTGAAAATAGCTGGAAAAATGAAGTTGCTGTAGCTTCACAGGAGATGGACTGTCTCAACTTTCTGCAAGGAGTGAAATCCTTAACAGTGGAAATGTCTAGGAGAACCTGAGGATGCAATACTCCCCTGCAGCACCTCACAACGGAGTTCCATTGTCTGATCCAGAGATGGACCCTTTGCATTTTGGACCAAACCCAGGACTTCAAGAGCTACGTCCACCCCTGTGAAGGTCAGCCACCATACGTGTTTATCACTTACCAATCAGCTGAGAGGTTGTCCCACTGATCTCCTGGGAGATGCTAAAGCTCACAGAATAATTCTTCAAGAACCACCTGCAAGACAAAAGGGAACATTGCTGGTCCTCTCTGAGCAGCCCCCAGGCCACCCCCAGGGATAGTCTCACACAAGCAGGGCAGATGGACAGTCCAGTCAGTCCACCCATGCCTTGCAATGGTGCTATGGGGCACGGAGGGCAGCTTGCACCTCCCATGTGCAGCTTCACACCTTGTGGAAAAAATAGCATGACTTTCCCAGTCCATAAGGAGGATTTCACCATGTGAGTATAAGATCTGAACATGTCTTCACAACACAGCCAGGTGTGCAACATCAGGCCACATTTTGACTGGCGTTACTTAAGATTTGGGATGTTGTTTCGTTGCCTGTAATTCACAACTAATTCCATGTATGACCTAAATTGATACTATACAAAAATGATACCACAACTATGTCCTTGCTCAATCCCAATAACAGAACCTGCACTGGTTCTAGTCATCTCAATGCATAACGTATATTCTCACACAGTTATAGGGCTCTTGCCCAATGCCAGAGGTAAGAGCAGCTCCTCACTCCTGATTTGGTGTTAGCTGGTGCATCAGGAATGGATCTTGGCTCAAGCACCATAGACTGCCTGTCTACTTACTGGTAGAATGGGTGAGGTACTGGCTCTAGGGCAGTCACAGGCACCAGGCCTCGTTGGCCTGTCAGCAAGGACATCCCTTCCCACTTGGACTCCTCTCCAATGTTCTTCACATGGATGAGCTCATTCCTGCAGAGCTGCAGGCCCTCCCCTCTCCTCCCCTCTGGCTGGCACACTGCTCTGGAAAAGAAGTGACCTGTGGATAGAAAGAGACATGGCCAGGTCAGTGGCACCGGCACAAGGCAGAGCCCAGGAGAGAGCTACACCACAGTCCTGGAATCCCACCTCACCTTCCTGGAGCAGCAGACCCAGATATATGGTGGCCAAGCGATTTTCATCCATGGACACTCTGATCTCCGTGTCCTCCACCAGAGCACAGTTCAGCCAGTACTCCTGCTCAAAGAGAAGCTGCTCCAAGCAGCGGCCTACGTAGCCTAAAAACAGAGGGAAAGCAGTGTCAGTACCCTGCTTTGCTGGGTTGCACTAACTGCTCTTTGGGTGTCTCCCAGTCTAACATCTGCAATAAAGGTGCAGTAGAGGAATTACCCATAAGACAACCTCCCAAATCTTTATCGCTCATCCAGAGATTAGTTTTGTGACTACACGAGTACCAAGGCCTTCTGATTAACATTCTCTTTAAGCTGTTCTCTCCGTTACATTACTTTTATTTGTTGTCACAGAATACCTTCTCCAAAAATGCTCTTCACACTGTTTGGATCCCCCTCCACCTTGGAAACATTACCTAAAGTTAGATACGTGGAAAACTTCCAGACTTCTTCCAGGGTTTTGAAGGTGAGGAGGAACCGATCTTCCTGTGCCTGTATGCACAGCAGCCTGGCTGACAGCTCCTACATGGAGACAAAGCAAGACTGAAGGGTTGGAAGTCATACATGTGGTTTCCTTTGGCAGTATGGCAAGAAAACCAGACCCCAGAGTACAGTAGCACACGCTGGGGGGAATTTCCCAGTTGGGTTGTGTGTCCCATCACACATCCATCCCAGCAGGCCAGGAGCCCCGCAGTGCCGTGCTCTGTTCCTACCTTGAACAGAGCGCAGACATCTCTGTCGTCACTCTCCAGGGCCCACAGCTTCCTTCTGGCTGCTTCCTGCAGCTGGGCATTGGGGCACCGCGAGGAGCGGCTCTCAATGGAGAAGAAGAGTGAGATCTCTTGAAAAGGAAATGTGCAGGGTTAGGGGGAGGAGGAACTCCATGCCACGTGTCAGCCCCATCAGGGCTCAGCCTCAGGCAGCGCAAACCGATCCCATCCTCCTCATCCAGACACAAAGATGAGGAACTCAGGGAGTGACAGCACTTGGTTAGCACGATGCCAGGCAGGCATTTCAGTTGCTGGAAATATTGGTGACACTGAAGGCAGCACCTTACCTGGCGGAATGCCCTCTCCAGCCGCCAGCAGCACTGAGGAGGGGTCTGGGGAGCTTTCTGCTGCCTCAGCTGGTGTGCCTGGCTCTGATGCACCCACCTTGCCTACACAGGGACACAGAAAAGCTGCTGTCAGGTTTAGTGGTGGAATCTGGGACATTCTGCCTGAAAACAACACCCGGAGGCACAGTCCATGAGCCATGCTGCATGTCTGGCTGGGGAACTGTGTGAATCTGGCTTCACCCTAAAATGATGCTCAGGACTGGATGCAACATCACTGTGTCCCTGATAGCTGTGAGCTTGCTCCTTCCCAGACCTGGAGTGGCCTTGAGGTAAGGATGTTCCCTCCTTGCTCTAGGGACAGGTCTTCCCAGGGCGGATATGGGAGCATGGTGACCTGGTGAGCAGAGAGGTTCTTTGGAGATGTCCCCAGAACAGGAGGGCCAAGGACTTGCAAACTCTTTGCTCATCAGTATGACAGTTGAAATGGATTTTCTCCCCTGCCTATGCCAGTTGATATCTGAAATCCAAGTTCTTTTCTCTCCTCTTCACATGTTGTCAACTATTGCCATAGAGGATTCAGGAGAGGAAACTTTAGCTGGTAATTATGTTAATGATGACTGAGGCAGATAAAAAGCCAGCTCACACTTCCACAGCCGTACTGGCTGTGGAGGGGTAACAAGATTGAAAAGCAGTTATTGTAAGCAATCAGATAGAACTCAGTAGACCAACATGCACCCAGAGATCTGAACTGGGACGTGGTTAGTGGGCAACATTGGTGGGAGGGGGACAGTTGGATTAGATGATCTTAGAGGTCTTTTCCAACCTTAATGATTCTGTGATTCTATCTGGAGCTGGAACAGCGTAGTGGTTTTTCTAAACCATTTTTGTCACCATAACTATATTCTATTGTCCTTATAATTTAGCAAGCTTTGCTAGGCAGTCAAATAAACTGTTATTTCCGCATAGAATTATAATCCTTACATACAGTGAGCAGAAAAGAATGTCCCAAGGCCGGACATGCGATTAATGAGCTCTTCTTTGGAAGGACAGCCTCTATATTTCTCAAGAGCTGATGTGAGTGCTCTTAACAAAGGACTTCATCCAGGAACTCCTTCCCCCCCCCACCCCAACCCCGCCCTTGTATGGGGAAAAGGAGGCTGGGAAGCAAAAGGAGCCTGGAGGCAGAGCTGAAACGGAGTGCCTGATGCCAGGGCTGGGCTGTGCCAGCTTCCCACGTCCCTCCCTTCCTCTCCACCCCACAGCCCAGCAGACCCACAGCGTGTTTCCTTCCCGGGGCAGGTACCTGATGCCATGTTCTTCTCCCGCCACCATCGTCCCCGGCACTCAGCTGTGGTGTGCTGCAGGCGATCCCAGTGTGACAGGAGCAGGGGTGAGCGGGGACAGCAGGACTCACACTCCTCAGCTGGGGAAGAGAGGAGGTGGGGAGAAGCATTCAAACCCCTGGCGGGATGCTCCCAGCCCAAGGGCTCTCCTGGAAACTCAAGAGTAGCCAAAGTGAAGGAGGGGGCAGGTGGAGCACTGCTCGTGTTGGCACAGCCAGCAGTGCGACCATGCATGCTGGGGCTCCCCACTGAGCAGGCTCAATGGATGGAGCAAGTGCTCCCGAGGGTGAGAGGAGAAGTGGGTTTGCTCCCGGCTGTGCTGGCTGCTGTTTCAGTGTTCACTTTTGTTTGGGCCTGCCTCAGAAAGGGAACTAGCAAATTTTTCAAGTGACCAATTGAAACTGCTGGTGGGGAGTTGTTCCTAGTTGTTCTAGTGACTCATTTAACTCCCCAGTGCTGAAATATTTTGTAATGTGGGGCAAGAGGCAGTCCCAACCACAAGCTGAGAGCAATTCCAGGCTCTCCGACCCCTCTCCCAGCACCCCCTGGCTCTCCCTGCATTGCCACCTGCCACAGCACCCGTGGGCTCTAAAGCCTGCCAAGCAAGGGGAGCCAGCACTCAGCAATGAGATCTTCCCAGCAGCATGACCTCCATATGTCCCATAGCCCCACTTGAACAGAGCAGGGATGTGGCCTCCCAGCAGATAGCTTACCTGTGCACCCCAGGGCCAGGTCCTGGTGCCAAGGGGCCCCCAAGCAGCAGCCCATGTGTCCAGCATTGCCACCAGCCCCAAGCCGGCAGGCTGCTGCTGTGCTGCCTGAGGAAGCAAGCCTCTCACCACTGGTCCCACTGCAGCTCAGCCTGGCCACAATGCACAATGGGCTTTCAGAGTGGGCTCTGCGTGCTGGGAAGGCGGGGGCCAGGCATGTCCCTCCGGCCAGCATCACTGCCCTGGGCTGTGCTCTCGCCCTCGCCTTTGGGTGCCTGTCACCAGGCCCACGTGGCACATTCCTCTCATTCCTCCCAATGCAGTACCAAGCTTCAGGCTGACCTCTCTGGAGAGCTGCAGCTCTTGTTTCCCCCCCATCCAAAGCAACCCACTCCCAGAGCCGCTATGAGCACCCCTCACCTGCTAGCACCACCTGCAGCTGCTCCAGCACCCTCCGTCAGCTCCTGCATCAGCCTGCAGCTCTGTGGACAGAGCTATGACCCAGCGAGCTGCCTGGCTTTGGTAGCACAAAGAGCTGGCTCACTCAGGGCTGGCAGGGCTTGACTGTGGATCAGAAGAGCTGTCTGCACCCCAGTACGAACAGAGGAGGAGTGATCAGGTGGCTGTGTGCTCTCTGGGCCGCCCGCAGTGGATTCTGGCTCTCTTCTTGCTGCCACGCTCTGACATTCACCAGGCTTCAGCAGCAGGACCCAGGACTCACTCGGTGGCCTCAATACTCTATGGGCAGCAGAGGTGTGCAGAGCATCCCTGGGAAAAAGTCAACACAGTCCCTGTGTGAAAGAAAAAAACAGGACAAAAGAAAGTCACAGGCAGGATGGGCTTCCTTTCCTTTAGGAATGGGCTGCTTGCCACCACGGCAGAGCCTTGCTTGCCGTGCAGCACTGTTGACACCCCCAGGTGCCAAAACACTGGGGCTACCAACCATCCTTCTCACCCTCCTCACTACAGCCCTCAGTAAGAAGATGCAAAGCATCAATGTTATTTCCCAGCATGACAACACTGAGCTGATCCTTCCAGTGCAGAGGAGGACCGGCGCGAAGGTGAGCAGCTGGGACATATTCTGCCCCTGGCAAGGAGGCTCCTGCTCCTGCTGCACCGTGTCCCAGAAAGCTCTGGATTTAGAAAACTCCTGCAATCGACCTAGGGATGCGCTGACAGTCTGAGGACTGGAGGAGGAATTGAGCTCCTAGCATGGCTCCCAGAGCACCCAGGTTCCACACACACAGCCCGGGTCTGTGTGATGCCACGGACAGTTTTGCAGTAAGGTTTGGGGCTGCCTTGCAGGGGTCAGGGCTGCAACAAGGTGCCCCTTTTCTAACAGTCTTGTTGCTTCACACAGGGTGCTGTTTGTTTCAGCAATATCTGTTTATAAATTACTGTCAAATCCTTCTGTGCAGAGGGCAACATTCAAACAAAAATATCCTCATTTGTTGTTTTGAAATCTCATTGCTTTTAAGTTTATCTAGACAACTTTAGGACCAAACCCACCCCTCTACAGGTAAACGTTAGCCTAATGTTTGACCTGGAATGTAATTTTCCTTTTGGACAGCAGCCCAACCGCTCCCATTGCACTCTCTCTCTGTGCCTCAGGAGCACCAGGACTCACACATAGCCCTCAGTGCTGCTGATCTCATCCCAGCTCTCAGGTTGGGAGAGGCTGCACAGCAATGCCGTGAGATCCCACCTGGCACAGCCCCACTGCTGACCCCCAGGGCCTCTCCTCCCTGTGCAGTCCCTGTGAGCACTGCTGCCATCCACGTGTCCTTCCCAGGGTACTGATTGGGAAGTGGGGGCTGCCCAGCATCCTTCAGCCAAGGATGCAGCACTGCCAGAGTGTGGGGCTGTCTGACAGCTGCACCCTCCTGGCATCAAATCGACTTTGCCAAATCTACTGTCTGCTGGTGCAGTTTCTCCTTTCATTCCCCTATTGGTTCCTGCATATGAAAAACCTCAGATAAACCTATTTCTCACTACTGTGCTCATAACTCCCATTTCTGAACCTCAAATTCTGCCAGGACTTAGAATCCCAATATGGATCTATGCTGCTGTGCACCTGCACCGAGCTGCTCCAGGCACCTACAAGACCTGCTTCCCAGCTGTGTTTGCTCAGCTGGGGCCAGCCAGCACCCAGCCAGCTAGGCACAGCCGTCCTGCCCTGTCCTGCCCCATACTGACCTGCTCTGCAGAGCCCCACACCGTGTCCTCCTTGCGGAACCTCAGCTCCCTCCTCTCCACGTTGGGTCCCTGTGTGTGCTCAGAGGTGTGGACGTGCCCGTGAGTGTGCCCAGCGCTGCCACTCCCTCACACGGAGAAAGGAATTTCTTCCCAGAGTCACTTATCATCTCAGGAGCCTCTGTTTCTCGGCAGAGTAGAGGTCAGCGTGCTGCCCTGCCATGAGCTACCCAGCATGCCAGCGGGGTGCAGGACCTGGGGGGAGCCCCTCTGCTAACCCCGTGCCACACTGAAAACAAAGGAAGGGTTAATAATCTCTTCCAGCATTCCCATTTCCTTTGGGGAGCACGCAGAAGTTGACCATTCCGTGGCAAGTTCGAAATGAAGCCTCCCTGCTTCTCACTTTGTACTCTAGAAATGAACCTGAAAGAAAAAGGAAATCAGCTCCAGCCTGACGGCAGCAGGGACAAAACAAACAAATGCGACGAAGCGTTTTGTTTCAGGTCAAACAAACTTCTCTTCCGTGGCTTTAATGCTCGATGCCAGCCAGAGCCGTACTTTCCTCCCCCACACGCTGAGACCCCCCCCCACCCCCAGCACAAGCAGTGCTGCAGGACACAGGGCAGAGTGCAGTGGGGGCATTTCCTCATTCCTGCACTCCTGTTGCTGCTTCCACCTGCTGCAGGCAGGCGGTGACGTTCTCCTGCAGCGCAGCTCCTGCGCAGCACACCGCAGCCCGAAGGCGCTGCTCAGCACAGGGGAACCCGCTCCATCCCGCAACCAAAGGGTTACACGGCCACGGGGCCGTGCCCAGCTGAACTCAGCGTTTGGTGCTCAGAAGTGCTGAGGCCTGCACCTCTCCCGGCTCGCATTGTTTGCAGTCGGGGCGGAGGAAGTCAGCACTGCTGGACAACAGGCGGAGGAGCTCGACCGTGCAGGCTCAGAGCCCCCCAAGCTATGCTGCTGCCACCCACTGCCTGTGCTGATCGTGGGGCCCACATTTGGGGCTGCTGCTGGGGTCTCGTCCCCGCTGTTTGGGATCCTCAGCCTCCACCCCACTCCCCGTGTGGCCAATGGGGCACTAACGTGGCTTCGGAGCAGTTGTGAGAGGTGTGCAGTGGGTTTTGGAGTTGTCATGGAAAACCTCTCCCTGCCTCTAGAATAGCTCCTGCCTAAATTGGGGCGATGCAGAGGCAGCACAGAGCAGCCCAGAGCTCACGTCCTCAGCTCCTGGAAGGACCGTGAGCCCTCGGGACACTCCTCCCAGCCCATCTCCTGCTGGGTCCCTTCTGCCTGCACTGGGACAAGGTTACTGGAGGAGGGCTGTGGTTCCAGGCTCCCCCCACACAAGGGGACGTGAAGAAATGTATCATGAGCTTCTGATGTCCCCAGCTTTTCCCACATCCCAGACCCCCAGCCCTCCTGGGTCATGTATGTGCTTGATCAGGCTTCCCCTTGGCACAAGGTGCAGCAGAGGAAGGTCATTTTGCTGTGTCCCGTGTGGGGAGGAGTCTGCTGCCAAACGCAGAGGCTTTTCTATTCCAGTGCAACAAACCTGAAAGGAAGAGGCACCGTGCCCTTATTTGTGAAGGGCTCGGGAAGCCCCCACCGCAGAGCCTCGCGCCCGAGGGATACACAACCGAGAGCCTTCCCCAATGCGTCCAGCAGTGCCTTACCCGACTTTACCTGCTCTGCAGCCCTCCAGCGGACCTACGGCTCCACGGGGATGTTCAGTAGCGAATAGCCGGCTCCGCAGAAGCGCCCGGGGCGGACAGCGTGGCTCTCCCAGCCCGCTCCTTAGCTGCCAGAGCCAATAGATGGCAGCAGCCGCCGCGCCATCAGCTCCCCGGCTAAAGCGTTTCCCCGCATCCCTCCCGCTATTACTCTCTCCTGCCTCTGTTCTTACCCTTTTCCCATCACATTTTGCCATTGAAACAGAAATGAACAGGACTAGAAAGGAGAGCTAAAAATGACAGAGTGAGCACAACGCCGCGGATCTCCCATTTTTCATTTTTCAATCACAGCCACCGTGGCAAAATATTCACAGAAACGTGTTTAGCTCATCTCATAGATGACAAATGTTTATAAAATGCCAGCTGTTCCCTATCCCTTCCCCTTCCACGACACAAGGTGCAGGGGGCTGGGATGCTGTGCCCCACACACAGAGCACTGAGAAGCACGGAGTAGTAGACTGTCCCACGCAGGAAGGGGCCCATCAGGATCTCGTAGTCCAGCTCCTGGCAAATTCAGAGCTTTAAGCTCAAGCTCTGTGCAGCAACCACACAATAAAAGGAAAGAATTTAGAGAAATGTTCTGGCTGTTTTGGCCAGCTCGGAGCTCTAGGCTTTCCTCTGGAGGAAAAAAGAGTAAAACCGATGAAGATAGTAATTGCTTCTGCTGATCTTGAGGGTTTTTTTGAAGCACTTAATGAGCCAAGCTGCTGGCAAAGGTGTTGGTCCTGGTGCCTTTTGCTTTTAAAGGGAAACAAAGCAGCTCAGTGAGGCGAAGCATCTTGTTTTGATATTTTTCAGAGTGGAACATTGTGATTTGTCGACTTTCAAAGCTTTGCTGCTTCAACTTTTTATTTTTATTTTTTCTGTACGTAAAGCAGAGGTTGAAATCAGAATGAAAGCTTTCAGTTTAAGCTAATTAATCTGAACCCTTTGATGCAAATCCCACTGTGTTTTCTCAGTTTTGTTCTCTGGGAATTTATTTTAAGTGTCTGCATTCCGTTTTCAGACTGGGGGAAAGAAAAGAAAAAAAGTGAGATTTCCTACAGAAGAGATAACCCATCGTCCACCCAGGACTAGCAATTCTATGACAGTTCTTATGTTAAGAAGAAACAGTTTTTCCTAATTATGTGTTTCAGTCTCACCCTGAGCTGCACAGGCAGTGGTTTGGGGATGATGAGGAAGGTGATGTGAGGTGGTGGGGAGGAAGACTCAGAGCCCCCAGAAAGGGTCGCTTGGTGCAAAGAGTGCAGTGCTCATCCCCAGCAGTCCCCAGGTTCTGCAGGAACTGCTCCTATTCTCAGTTTCCCCATGAAACAATATGAGGAACAAAAGGAAGAACAAGCCCTTGCGATAACGCGGCTCCAGCAGTAAGAAAGCAGCATCATGTGCCAAGCCTGAATGGCTCTTACGGGTAACATGGCCGGAAGGCCTCCAGGAGCTCAGTGGGCACTGTGCCTGCTCCCCTGCACCCGCTCCTCCCACATCCCACCCCTAGCACTCACTGCCCTGGAGCCTCGTGGTGGGTACAGCTGCCTGGCAGCAGCGTCCTGTGATCCCAGCCTAGGGCCAAAGGGAGTGAGGTGTTTGCTCTTCCATCAGTCTCCACTGCTTCGGGGAACTTAAAAGGGAAAGCTAAAAATAAACCCAACTTCCTATGACCTTTTGTGGGTTGAAATGGAGCTGGCAGTGGGAAAGCGGGTCAGGTACCTCGGGGCCAGAACCGCAGCTGGAATAAATCTCCCTTTGCATCACTGCAGGTGGGTGTGCAGGGCTGGGAGCAGCAGCTGCACCAGCACAGGACACAGACTTGGGTACACATGCAGGGGGTAAACAAAACAGCCCCAAATGTGTGACATGAAGGTACCTGGGAGGCCAGCCCTGCTGCACACAAGCTGGCTTTGCAGGATGACCACAAACCACAGATAGCATACTCAGCTCTCAGCCATTCTCCGTTGTCTGCTTTTATTTTTTTTATCATTTTTTTTCCTGAAATCGTTTGCACAGCACTAACAAGTGAAAATTCAAGTTTGCTCGAAAACAATCTATCATTTGATTATCGCTGTAATGCAGGCAGCCTGGGAACAGCTGCCTCCGCCTGTCTGTGCCTCCTCCTGCCGACACATGGAGCTGCTGGGAAGGACCCTGGTGCTGCGGTGTGAGCTGGGGGAAAGCCAAGCCACTGGTGAGAGACTGGTATTGATGCAACTGAGGAAGAGGAGCAGGGTCCTGTGCTGGTGCAGCATTGTGGGGTGATAAAACACCCACTGCCCACTTTGCTGCCTCTGGTCCCATTCTCCCTGTTTTCCTCTTACAGCTTGGAGCACGGGGCTAGCAGTGGAGGTTGCTCTCTGAGATAACTGTCAGTCCAAGGGCAAAGGAAGTGCATTTGTAAGCCTGTGGCTCCCAGAAAGAGCCCTCTGAAAGCTCTCCCATGTGACTGTGCATGTGTTTGTATGTACGTGTGTATCCAGGTGTGCTGAAGGGGAAGGGAGAGCTTCAAGTGAAACAAAAACACAAGAGCTCAGACCGATGATGAGCTGACCCCTATGAGTTCTGAGGACAGAGATGTTTATATGAATTTTGACTGTCTGACATCTCCTGGGTTCATCGCTCCGAACCTTGAGAGCTGTGAGCTGACTTGCCCTTGCAGCATCCCTAGCACCACACACTGCCCCAGTCCCCAGGTCATGCAGCAGAGAGCAAGGATCCCTTCCGCA
>VXAB01001478.1:0-53850 GCA_013399175.1 Odontophorus gujanensis | reverse complement strand
GCCGCGGGCAGGCAGTGCCCGGCAGATGGCGGCTGTGCTGCGGCGGAACCCCGCAGACAGCCCCGACCCGGTCCGGCATCCCACCCCCCCGCTACCCTCGATGCTGCCCCTCCCGGCCCGGCCTCGCACGGCTCGGCTCGGCTCGGCCCGGCTCAGCCCGGCGCATCCCACCCGGAACGCCCCGGCCCGAGTGCCCGCGTGCGCGCCGTGTTCGTGACCGCGGCTGCCGAGCTTCTGATGTCTTTCTTTCTNCCCCGCTATAAGAGCGGAGCGGGGGGCCGCGCTCCGCAGTGTATGGCAGCGCCGGGTTTGGGGCCGCTCCCCCTGGGTCGCTTCGGGCACCCGCCCCTCTGCCGACACCCTGACCTTGGTATCGGGGCGGAGCGGGCAGCGCAGCGCTGGGGATGCCTTAACGAGAACACGCAGGGATCTCTTCTCGTAAGGAGAGAGACGAGCTACTCCCCGCTATCAGGAAAAAAAAGAGGATTTAAAGAGCAGCTTTGCCCCTTTTGTTGAATGAGAAAGGCAAAGGAGGACCGGCAAGATGAGCACTAGCAGTAAGTACGGCTCTCCCTTCCCTTTGCTATGGGAACAGGGCTGATGTTGCGTGGAGCTGGCGGGGAGGAATCGGAAAGAAAATGTGACACCGGGGCTGACACATCGAAAGGGCTGGGTATCTTTTTCTCTGCCTCTTGCTTTCTGACAGGGTATGGCTTTGCTGGTGCTCCCTTTGCGTGGGCTGAGCTGTGGTACTTATCTCCTCTGAGTACCTCTTGGCTTGCATTTCTGGGCTTGGAGGGCAGATCATGCAGTAAAATGTCGATATGCAACATGGTGAGAAGGAGCCAGGAGCACTCTGCCAGGCAGCAGCCTCACTCGCGGATGCCTCTGCTTTTGTATAAATAGCCATTGGGGGAGCAGCTGATGGGGGTGAGGAGCTGGGGAAGGGGGTACCCAGAAGCCAGGAACCTGAGCAAAGCACAGGTGTGGTACAGAAAAGCATGTGCCTCCTGCAGCTGGGGATGTGGGTGTTTCTATTGTGTGTGGGTGAGATATGGGGACAGAGGCGCTCATGCACTACGTAAGAATAGCTAAAGAAGCAGAGCGTAGAAATGTGCTGCAGAAGATGAGACCTGGCAGCTGCTCCTGATCTGCTTACTCCTGGTTTTGCATCCTTGTTGCAAAGTCTGGGAAGATTGATCCAGACACAGTCAACATCTTCTCACTGCTGTGAGGGTGTGTGACAGCTGTGTCCACCTTGCAAGCAGACCTCTGGTCCTTTCCTTTAAAAACACACTGCACCGAGCCCCCAGAGCTGGTGCTGGTTGCCACCTGCCTCCTGGGACAAGGTCCTATCCTTCCTGAGGGTCCTCACGGCTATGTGGAGTGAGGAGGCAGAAAGTGGCAGAGCAGTGACTCCTCCATCCCTTTGCTGTGCTGAGGTTTCTCAATCTGAAAGCTTGGGGTGGTTCCCAAGCAAAACACCGTGAAAAATGTCTTGGCATGCTGCAGGCAACAGAACAGGTGATTCCAGATCTGTAGGGCTGCATTAGAGGTGTGAACGCTTTCTAAGTGCCCTCTGCACAAGCCATGCCTGTGACACGAGCTGGTCCCCTTCTTGGGGGCAGTGCCCAGGTAGGAACTGCTGGGGACCCGTTTGTTCCCAGCCCTGTGGGATGCCTGGTGACAACTGGTCTCTGAGTAACGATAGTGGGTCTGGTGCAGAGGGCTGCAATGGCCCTCAGTGCTTGCTGGGGTCAGTGGTTGTGGTGTCCGAGTGAGGTTTTTAGGTCTAAGCCAATTCCAACAAATGTCTTAGCTCCTACTGGGGGTTCCTTTCCAGCTCTTAATAGCCTGCTTGGATGCTGACATTGATAAGGGCTGTTTATGGTGCCAGTGTATCGTAACTATCTGATTACACCACAAATCTTCACTTGTTTCTTTCCCACGTGGGGAGAGAGGTGCCAGTAGAACCACATGTGCATCCTGCCTGGTGCCCTCCTGTGATTCAATGGGAGTAGGCTGCCAGGTTGATGGAGCTGGACCCCCCTGGGAGCCACACCTCCTCCAGCTACCAGCTCATATAGTGCCCCTGGGGGCATCGCTCAGCCATGCCTTGGCTTCTGGGTCTCCCAGCAGCAGGTTGGCACCATGGGTCTTGCCTGAGCTTTTGGATGGCTTTGCACCATGCTGTCGTTTTTCCCTTCCCAGGTAGCCACGTGGTTTGGTGAGATGTGGGAAGCTGCTCCAGCTGCAGTTCACTTGCAGTGCTGTGGGCTGATCACTGGGGGTGGGCATTTTGTGGAACAACACCTCTACAAGAGCTGTGTAAGGGGTTTCCAGTAAGGCTTCCAGGCCTGTGCAGGTAGCTGAGGGGCTCAAAGCAGAGCTTGCCATACCCACATCCTGGCTTGTCTGCTCTTAGCAATGGCACAATCCTCTCCCAGATGGTACTGAGAGCAGGGGCAGGACTGAGGCTTCCATCTGTGAGCTGTTGAAAGCTGTTTCTCTGCTTCCCTGCCCAGCTTGCAGTCATCAGACCTGTGTTTGCCTGCTGGAGCCCTCAGCATCCTCCGTGCCATCTGGATGTCACCCTGAGGTGCCTGGCTATGACCTGTAGTGGCTCTTGCAGCCCTTGGCCAGCAGCTGCTGGCTCGGGATCTCGCTGCCACTTGTTGGCTGGGGAGCAGCTCCCCTGCCTTGAGCACGGACTCTCCCCTCTGTGAGGGAGGGCTGTGCCTGCAGGTCAGCTGTGCTCAGCCTCCTGAGCCTGGTCTCTGTTCTGATGCTTGAGATGTGGTTATGTTGTTGTCAGGAGAAAAAGAGGATGTCAACATTCCACACAGTGGGGACTTGCTTTGCTCCCAGGGTTGAGGACCTATGTCTCTCCTCTCCCACCGTGCAGAAAAGGCAAAGCCATGTGAAAATGCTGCTGTTAAGGGGCAGAGAAGAAGGCCCTTGATCTTGGAAATAAACTCATACCCTGAGGCTGCAGAGCGAGGAGACCTGAGGGTGCAGGGTTGTGCTGCCTGGGAACACAGCCTCCTGGCACACGGCCATGAGTGTTTGGAGGGCACCGTGTTGATATTTACATTGCTCTGTTATTTATACCTCCCACTCTGGTTAGCACTGCTAATTGGTTGCAAATGGATTCATGCATTCCTAAACAGGTCCATCGGTGCTGCATTACTGCTGAAGCTGGATCCTGTGGTACAAACCTTTGCCCTAGACAGCATCCCTTAAAATCACTCCAAAGCCTCCTGAGCTCTGGGCTCCAGCCCCTCCCAGAGAAGCTGGGGGAGGAAAAGCCTGTCCATCCCATCCTGCTCCCTTGGAGCAGCTGCCACCTGTTGAAGGATGGGGAGTTCTGTGAGGGGTTTGGTATGTGAGGTGGAAAGTTTCCCCAGATGATGGTCCCGTCCCAGCACCACTCAGATCCCTGTGCAACAGCTCTGCTGGTCTCAGAAGGCCCAGAAAGGAGGTGTGGGGAAGGGCTGGCTGTACGGTGCTTGGGCAGGAAGACTTCATGACACACTGATGAATGTAACGTGTTTGCCTGGTTATTTTTGTCTTTCCTAAGTCGTGCTCCCTGTTGCATGATGATCCACTAAGCGTAATTATCCAGTAATCTGCAGGCACATGTGGTTACAAGGTGTTTACCAGCAAACTCTATTAAGTCCCTGTGTAATTAAAGAGGAATCACACGGTGCTGTGCATCTCCAGGAGCCCCAGCCCTGCCCCGTAAGCTCAATAGGTGGGGGGATTCGTTGCATCTCCCCACCCAGCATGGCAGGACCTGCTAAGGAGGATGCAGTGCTGCTGAGGGACCCATTTGTGCAATGCAATCATCTTTTCCCCTTGAGCTGGCAGTGCCAAGGGGATCTCCCAGCTCTCAATACCCAGCCCTCTGCTGCCACCAACACCCCAGTACAAATCCTTTCCTTTCTCCAACCAAAGGGACAACCGTCAACGGCATTCACTTTGGTGCCAGAAAATTCAGTGCCCACTTTGTCTCTCTGTCCCCAGGCTGGTGAATGGACTCTGTCCTCTCCTCGAGCTCTGCTCAGGCTCTCCTGCAAACCCTCTTTCTTGGCAGTTTGCCCTTTGAAGAGCAGAAGCCATGGAAAGTGGCCCTGAAGGCCAATGGAGTGCATGCTGTAAAGTCAATTGAAGCAATTGAATTATTTCAAGGACCTGCCATGCTCTTATAAAATAAATAGCAAGTTTTTCTAATGACAGAGTGACGATCGGTTTAGCTGGATAATTGTATTTGTGATGCCAGCAGGCTGGACTAATGACAGACTGTCCTGTTATCAGTGTGGTGCTGCCCTTGTGCTCAGCAGAGCTGCGAAGGAGCGAAGGCAAAGCCACCAAGTTCCTGCCAGACCCCGCAGTCCTATCGTGATGATGCCATAATGAAGTGCTTAGAACATCTAATCAGATATTTTTAGACTAAATACATCAGTGCCTCTGGGCTGCAAGCACTGCAGCACCTCTGGAAGGCATCCTGAGGGTGGGAGAGAGATGGGACAGAGGGGAGGGGTTTGCAGGGTGGAAGGGGACAAGGAGTGACTGCAGGGGAAGGCAGAGCCTGACTCCAAATGTTTCAGCAAGAAAGCTTGCTCAAGTGCCCTGAAGAACAGCCCTGTTGGACATGCTTCCCCTTCCAAAAAAGGGCTGACTGAAGCTTAATAGCACCAAACTGAGCAAGTGTGGCAGCAAACTTGAGCATATGGTTCCCATATATTTGATAGTGGTTCAAGCTTTTGATAGGCTGTAGTTGATACAGGCCTTTTTCAGTTCTGGTATAGTCTGAATGCCTTATCGTTATCTGCCACAAGCCCTGGACTGGGAATTGATGTGCTTTCTCTGCTGCCTGGGGCAGAGTTCTGAAAGAAAGAGGAGCCAATCCGATTTCCTTATGCAGCCTTCCTGACCTTCCTTTTTTCTTACCCATTTTACCTTGGCAAAGTCTCTCTGAGCCTTGAGCATCTCTTGGTTTTTCTCTTCGTGCACGTTCTACTCCCATCTTGAAATGTCTTTGAGGCTTGGACAACTGGAGCAGTCCTCAGGAGGAGGGAGTCTCTGAGGAGCAGGAATGTGTAAGAGCAGTGTGCATCTGAAGCCATCCTGCTGCCCTCCTTGGCAAGCAGTGCCCCATGGTGGGGAGCACCAGGCTGCATTGCTGGTGCACTGCCACCCCCAGAGCCTTTCTCAGATCTGCCCGAGTCCATTGCAATCTGAATTTAGGTTTTAGAGGTTGGCCTTTTCTCACAGCAGTGAGCTGCAGGAAGGTTCCTCAGCACAAGGGGATCATAACCCAGCACAGGACTGGAGGTGTGAGCCCCTGGTGTGCTCACATCAGGCTCTGCAGTACCACACCCTGCTCAGTGCATGTCGCATCTCACTCACAGAAGTGCAACGCAAGTGCTGCGTGCCCTTCCCTCCCTCTGTGTCGTGTACCCTCCAGCCCTGGAGGTGTTGCTCCACTTGCATCCATCCCACTGAGGGCTTTCCTGCCCGGGCTGCTGGCAATAGGGAACTATTTATGAACAGCTGGGGCTGGGTTGGGCCTGTCCCTGGCTCAGCTCTGCTTGCTGGGACATGTCAGGAAATGTGATGGAGATGTCATTGCCACAGCTGCTCCCCAGCCTGGATTCCCTGTGCAGGTCGGGGGGCCCAGCAGGGTGGCTGGGCAAGGGAAGCTGCTTCCCCCTTGGCCAAGGATTCCTCTTCCAAAAGCTTTAAAAGAAGAGGAAGAGGACAGGAAGCTGTGTGTGAGCTTGCTACTATAGCATGGCAGGAGCTGCGGCTCGTTTGAGCCCCAGGGCTGCTCAGGAGGTGGCTGCCTCCCATGGCACCCCCCCCCTCCCAAACCAAGGGCTTGCCTTGGCTTTGGGCAGGGCTGCTCCCTGCTGCTGCTGCCCTGCCTTCCACCTGCTGCCCTGAGTCACCAAATGCTTGCAGGTTAAATCACCCCTGGCTGCAGCACTGCCCAGCTGGGTCTGTGAGCAGCTTTGTCACGAGGCTGTGCTGTGCCAGAGCTGCAGGATGCCTGGGGATGGGCTCCTGTGCCAGCAGAGCTCTGGGCTGCCAGGAGGGACCCAGGGCAGCTGCCTGTGCCTTAAATTTATCCCATAAGCTGGATGTCAGTGATGAGGTGCAGAGTGCAGTAAAGGCATGGAGAAGCTCCCCTGGGCTGGGATAGGTCCTAGAGCAGGGTGCCAACCCTGCTGCTCTCAGCAGCCTCCAAAACGCAGTCCATAAGGGCAGGACACAGGGCAGACAAGCATGCTGCATGGCTCGGTGCCGGCTTTTCCTGTCAGCTCTGCTCCAGATTTTCGCTCTCTCTGCTCAGATTGCAGTCCTCAGTGTGTAATAGAGTGCTTCCCCAGCGCTGCACAGCCGCTGTCTGCTCGGATCACAGTGCCGGTCCCTGCCAACCCTGCCTGTGCTGTGCTGGTGGCAAGGGGTGCCCCTGCCTAACCCCCCTCCTCAGCACCTCCCAGCCCTCGAAGGATGGAGAAGGGGGGGCAAGGTAAGCTGAGCTCCCTCCAGCTGCTATAAATAGCTGCGTCACCGGCATGTTGTCTGAGAGTTCTGTGGCTGGGTTGGGGCTCCTGGGTGCACTTGTACCAAAAGAGAAGGGCCCTGGCTGCTGCTGGTGGCACAGAGTGTTGTCACGTTAGTGCCTGGCGGGATAGTGCTCAGGCTCTGCCTGGCCTGGTCGCAGCTGGCAGCTCTCTGCTGGCAGCCTGCAGCAGGGACCTGCCACGAAAAGCACTGTGCTGAGCCCACCAGCTCCCACCAAGCTGCTGGGGTGTGTGTAGGGGCACAGGTGGAGGATTCCTTGCTGTTCACAGCAGATCTGTGGGAGGAGGCTCTTCTGTAGGAAATGGTCAGATCAGAGAGAGAAAAGTGGTTTTCCTTGTGCTGTTGGAGTGCATTTGTGGTCTGTGAGTGCTCCTGCACTCCCTCTAGGTTTGGGTTCATTAAGGAGCTTTGGTCATCACTATGTCACCCAGGCTGTCTCCTAGGATTCAGCTCGTGGGGTGCTCTGTGTCTTTGGTGATGACTGTTTGTGGCACATTTCCCACTTTGTGGGCATCTCAAGCTTCTTGATCACAGCTGTGGTGGGAACCATGCAACACATCAGCTGCCTTACTTGCACATGCATGGGCACACAGGGAGAGACACTGCCATCTTCTCAGCAATGAAGCTTCCTTTCTTGGTGGGATGGGAGCACTGGGACACCAAGCTGGGCAAATCCCAACTCCAGAACCCTTAATCAGTGGGAAAACGTTCCTGAACCCATCTGCATCTCCTGCAGAGGGGCCTGGCTATGCTGCCCCGGCCATCCCCAGGAGCAGTGTGGTCCTGCTGGCCAGGGAGAGCTGTGTGACACAGTGTGCATGTTTTCCGTTCCTCTGCTTCTGTTTTTTCTTTTATTCTTCTTTTTAAGTCACTATCTGCGTGGAGAGTTATGTGGTGATGACAGCTCGTGATGGGTTACATACAAAATCCCTTGCATCCCTGAGGATGCTACCAGTTGAAAGCTTTTATGACATTTTAAAAATAGCCACGGAGAGGGAGAGAATGAGTAGATGGATGGGTAGGTGGATCCCTAATAAGGAGAGAAGAGGAAGCAGCAAGAGGGGAATGGAAAGACTTCAGTAAACGGCATGCAAGTGATTGCTGGGAGAGGGGCTGATGTGGTCATACTGAGCTGCTGAGCTGCGTGCCCAGCAGGAGGGGGAAACCCTATAAAAAGCCTAGATCTGAGTTATGCTCCCTGCACATGTCAGAGGGAGGGATAGGGCAAGCATCAGTGTGAGCTCTCTCTCCAGCATGCACTTGCTGTGCTCTACAAGTAGCTGTTAAAAATAATCCCTGACTCGGGCTGGCTTCTGCTCTGGTGTGGTTCCCTGAGCATCATCTGTGCCTCCCTCCCTGCTGCAGGGATCGGGCTGAGCGCTTCCCTGGGAGCTGACAGACACGGCTGGCCCTGGCGTTCCCCAAATGTCTCCGTTCCCAAGTGGGCTGTGCTCCAGGAAGGGGAGGAGGCTGCTCTGTCTTCTGCCTCGCTGCTGGCTGACAGCACCCGGAGGCGAGATGTGTGCTTGGGGCTGTGGGTGAGGGCACAGCATCCCCGTGCTGCATGGAGCAGCGGTCCCGTTGTGGGACAGCCCACATCACTGCTGGTGCAGCCCTCGTGGCAGCTCTTCCCGTCACTCAGGGAAGATTACACCGAGTGTCTCCAAGAAATGCTAATTGCTTTGGCTTGCGCTTGGCACAGCGGAGCCACCGGGCACTCGGAGCTCTGAGTCAGCTCAGAGATCTGCCAGATCCTTGCTCTCCTTCCCCCAGAGTCAGCAGAGTTCTGCTGTGGCTGTGCTGCTTCCTGCATCCCCAACCCACGGAGCTGTGCCTGGTGCCCCACCTGTGGGACACTTGGGGTCCTGATGCCTGTGGTATAGGATGGCAGAAGTTTCCTTGTCCTGGTGAGCATACAGCACTCATCCTGCAGCAGAGACCATCAGCTCCTTTCTGTCCTCCCCCAGCCTCTCTGCAATTAAAGTCCTGTGAAGCAGGACTCATTTGGTGCAGGCCACTGGGAAGCATTCCTTGGCTGTGCCCTTGCTCAGGCAGCACGGAAACAGCTCTAACAAGAGTCCTCTGTCTGATGTGGCAGCCTGTCACATCCAAGCCATCCAGCCCTGCTCCCCCGTGGTTGCTTTTCCCATGTGTGTTTGTTACTCTCATCCTCAAGGCACATAACTGGGGGAACTGGTGAGCATGTGCTCCCTGGTCCTTTGCTGTCCTCTCACAAAGGGTCTGCTGCTGCTGCTCTCCATTGGAGTTCTGCAGCTCACAGCTTTATTTAGAGCTGTAGCAGAGGAGCTGCAGTCCAAGCCTACCTTAGGTGGGTGCTGTATTCACTCTGCTTGTCACCTGAGTGTGGTGGTATCCCACACTGCGCCCAGTGATGCTGGAAGGTGTGGGCAGGGGAAGGTGTGGGTGTGGGAGTGTCCCAGTGGGGGTGTCTCAGAGCATCTCTCAGGTGTGGGGTGAATCAAGGCCTAACTGAAAGGTCATCTGTGGCTGTCCTGGTTCCTGGCATCCCACATGGCTCTGGTGGCACAAAGGGTCTGATTCAGAACATAATTTTGCTCCTTGGCAGGCAGTCCTTGGCTCGTTTAAGCTGAGAGCACGCACAACAAAGCCCGTGTTGATTATCCCTCATGAAAGGGGACTTGTTCCCTGAAAAATGCCAGTTCTGCTGGGCACACTGACCGCCCGTTAATTGGCACTAATGAGGAGCTGGAAGGTGGGACAGGCAGACTGTACTGGTGTGTTCAGGGATGGGAGCAGTGACCTCGGTGGGCACAGTGGGCCTGGGCTGTGCTGGACAGCATCACTGCTCCCCTGCCTGAATGGGCAGCACTTAGCCCAGCCCAGAGCAAAGAGCGTGGACGGTTAAGAGGATCTGTGGTGCTTACTTACACAGATGGATTTATTTACGTCTTTGTGCAGGAAGGTGGGATAGGGAGGGCTGGACTCCCTCTGTGGAGCAGGAGGGGGGAGTTCCCATCGGGAGCACAGTGCTGCTGGGCAGCAGGACCCAATACCAGGCTTGGTTGTCTGCCTCCAGCCTGAGCAGCAGAGGCTCTTTGCCTTTTTTCTCCAGGCCCTGATGAAAGGCACTGAGGGCTTTTAGCAGCAGACAGCCGTGTCTGCCCGCCTGCCGTTCCTCACGCTGGCAGCCCCCCCGTGCCTTTTGAAGTCGGTTTCTGGGCGTATGCAGAAGCCAACGAGAGCACAAGTGTGGGAAGGAGGAGGGGAGGATTGTGTCTGTGCAAACCCAACCCCTGCACATACTTGGGGGAGCTCATTGTTCAGCGATGCTGCTCCCTCATCTTGCCATGTTGCCTGCTTCACACCCAGTATCCCCAGCCCCCTTGTCCCAGCAGCAGGCACACCCTATATCCTGCACACGGAGGCCCAGAACACAGCTGAAGGTATGAAGCACAGTCTGAGAGCATCATACCCTACTCCTCCGCCAAAGAGCTGTGGAGATGGCCCACCCTCATGGGGTTGGGATCGGACCCACAGCTTGGCCGATCCCCCAGTGCTGGTGGAAG
This sequence comes from Odontophorus gujanensis, assembly GCA_013399175.1. NCBI lineage: Eukaryota > Metazoa > Chordata > Aves > Galliformes > Odontophoridae > Odontophorus > Odontophorus gujanensis. Next base: position 43,708 of record VXAB01001478.1, on the reverse strand, counting down.
GAAGGAGGTGCTAAGAACTGGACCCAGGCATTCTCTACTTGTTGCTTTAAGGGTGTCTCTGGTGTGGGGTTCTGCCCCAGGGTATGAGAAGGATGACTCCTGGCTCTGTAGCAGAGCACTGCCTCCAGGCACCTTTATAGGATGTCCTGCAGCACAGCCTCAGGCTTCCAGCAGGGGAATGGCCCTGGAGGGACCCTTTGGGACAGCTGCAGCAGGGGCTGATGGACATCATCCCAGTGGCATAGCTCAGTGCACGCCCTGGATTGCATCCCCAGAGGTCATTCCAAGGTGAGCTCTCATCCGTCCCCCTGCATCCCTGTGCTTTCTCACCCCATTGCTCCCTCTTGCCGCAGCCTTCCTTCCATCATTGCAAACCTGTCTCCCTTTCCTTCTTTTTGGCTTTCTCCCTTTCTTTCCTCTCTCCCCTTTTTTCTCCATCAGCTTTGTTCGCCCTGGCTGTGTACCGGCGTTGCCATGACGACTGCCAGAGCATCTCTGCATCCCGCAGTAGCAGCCCTGTGCCCACCCGGGCCCTGGGAAGCAGCAGGATGCCCTCCTGCCCCTCAGAGGCATGGCCACCCCCTCCTGCCAGGGTGGGGTCATTAGAGACACCTCTGTGGCACATCTTCTGTGCAGGCAGGGATGGAGTGGGGCGTGGAGTGGTTATTGCTGGTCTGGATGGGGCTGTGCAGGTCCTCGTGCAGGGGTGGGAGGGGTACTGGCAAGGTCAGACTGGGCAGGTGTCTCTTCACAAGCTGTGTTCTGGTTTTTGGGACACGAGCTGAGCCATGGCTTGGAAGCAGAGTGTGTTTTGTGTCTCTGGTGCTGCTTTGCTGACAACATTTTCTTTCAGCATTTGTCAAAGCTTCTGTGCCCCTTTCATGAGATAATTAGGGTGACGTGTTATTAGCTGGTTACTGGGGGAAAAATATATTTGCTGAGGATTTATTCTGGAAACAACATTAATCTCTTGTATAGTTGCTAAGTCCCCATACATAATCTGGTTTTGATAATCAATTGCTATTGCAACCTCCCTTATAAATCTCAATTAAATGCACATTTAATTCACATAAAGTTGCCAAACTTGCTTGCACGTTTCTGTCCTGTTGTTTGCCGTAGGCAGCTGTCTGTGTATGTAGCTCAAGTCTGTTTATCAGCCAGCCTGAAACCAGAGCATGCTTTGCCAAGGCAGAGCCGCAGTTCTCCCCTCCCATGGTCCTACAAGGAGATCCCAGCACATCCCAGCTCCTTTTGGCAGAGCTGCACAAACACAAGTGCTCTGCAAACATCAACATGCAGAGCCCTTCCCCTGCTGTTCTTTGTGATGAGTTTGCAGTGGGGGAGCAGCAGCCTAGAATATCCTGAGTTGGAAGGGACCCATAAGGGTCAGCGAGTCCAACCCTTGCTGCCTCTCTGCTTGTGTGCAGCAAGGCTTGGGTGGAAACCCAGGGCCGGGGGGGGCTCTGTGGGGCCCTGACCACCCTGGGGCCGACAGCAGGGATGTCTCAGGCAGCAGCCAGGTCGGGGTGGAAGGAAGCGGGGGCTGCTGTGGGGCGAGGCAGTTGGCCCCGGCTAGCAGGATGTGTCCCGGCCAGCTTCCTTTGGAGCTGCAGGGAGATTCCAGCCATGAACCGCTTCTCAGTGGGGCCATGATGATTTATTTCATCCTCGTATTTTTGCAAAAAGTGTGCAGTGAGCTGTGTTAGTGTGTGCCCCGGAGAGGGGCAGGATGAAGTTTGTTCTGGCAGAGCCCGAGGCCACCACTCCTTGGCATCTGCCAGGGGGCACACAGACAGACTGGGCAGGAGTGTGCACACCTCTGCTGCCTATCTTGGCACTGAGTTTTGTGCCCTGGGTGCTGGAGACGATGGTCCCTGGAGTGCAGCCTGCCTGCCCCTGCCATGTACTGGTGTGGCTGGCTGGAGCTGTGACAGCCTTGGTGACAGGGGACTGTGCTAGGGGAGCTGTAAAAGAAGTGATGAAGCTGTTGGAATTGCTGGGAAGATGTCTACTAAGATCTCTTCCTGAGCCTGGCTGGAGCCCAGCTTGCTAATTATGGTGATAGGGGAAATACACAAACATACAGATGGCACAAAGAACAAAAACTGCTGTCTTTTAATATTGAAAGCTCTGCTTCCGGCCAACTGTAACCAACACATGGCAGAAGATAAATCCTAACAGCTTTAGGCGAGACTGGCGTGTGCTGGCAGCCTGCATGGGAGCTGCAGGAGCCCTGCATGGTTGTGCCTCACCTGGACAGCAGCACGATGCTCCCCAGCACTGCTCTGGCTGTCCTTGCTGACCTCTGTGGTTGCAAGGGGCTGAGCTTGTAGTTTGTAAAAGATGCTCTGTTCCACAGAGCTTTGTCATAACCCCTGGCACAATGTGTGGAGTGGGGGAGATGGACACTAGGAGACAGCCAGGTGTCCCACCAAGCTGTGCAGGGTGGGGGGGGTGAGCAATCTTTTTATGACCACTTAAAGGCTCCATTTGCTACCTTCAACAGAATTAGAGCAGGGATTATGACAGATTAAGGGAGGCAGTAAACACCCACTGTGCTGCCCGTGTAATGTGCAACAACCATGTGTTGAGCCCTTGTCCAAATGGGGGCTTGCAAGGCCTTTGTGGGATGTCCTCACCAAGTGACCACAGGTGTGCTTTGTCCTTTCAGCTGCGGTTTGGTGGCTTGGCAGGGATGTGGTAGTGTCCTTCACTTTGCAGCTGCGGGTCGTGGAGCACCCCTCCCAAATCCCATTTGTTTTAGACAGCATCTTCCTGGGATATGAGAGCGGAGAGAGGAATGTGGAGCCTGCTGGGGAAGCTCCTGGTGCCGTTTTGCTGCCAGCCCTGAGCTGTAATTCATCCCCTGGAATGGCACTGGCTGTGCGGCGGCTGGTCTGCAGCCATCAGCCTCTGAGCACGCACCGGTGGTGGTGAGATTGCCCTGTAACATACACCCCTTTGGTGCCTCCTATTTATGGGGAGAGTGTCCCCTCTGTGACGCCGGGGCTCGCTGTGCCAGCTGTCACCCCCAGTCCAAATCCCCATTTTGTTGCATTAGTATCTACAGTGTCTCTGGATGGGGATTTGATTTCAAGTTCCCTCCCTGGAGTAGAAGGAGTTAAAAATAGCAAATCCACCACCCCTCATTCCCTGGCTATGACGCAGTCTCCCAGGTTGGAATTACAATGCCAGCATGAATACGGTCTAAAATAAAACAAATGAGCGTATCACACTCTGCAGAATGAGTGAACGAGCTCCGTGTCTGGAGCAATGACATGGAGGAGGCTCTGCCTTCTACCCCGCGCCTGCAGAAAGCGAGAATGTGTCTCCTCTTGCAGCGTTTGTATTGGCCAGATAAATGATGCTACGCACGGGGCGATTAGCAGAGTAATAGAGGAGGCATTCAGCCCATCAGGGAATCAGCAGATCGCAGAAGGAACAGGAAGAAATTAGCTTAGTGCACTACAGTTTAGAGCTGTCTTCTTCGAGCATCACGTACCAGCCAGGCAGCATCCAGATGCTGAGCCGAGGTAGCTGTGCTGGGACACGGTACATCAGCAAGGGCAGGGTGTGGGCATCAGCCTGCCTCATCTGACAGGGCTCTTTCCCTCATGTGGGTTAGGAGAATCCTAAATCCCCACTTTTCTCGCTCTCAGACACTGTCCCAGTTTAAAAAATGCTGGCTCCTGGCTTGCTTTGTAATATTTTAAATATAGCATCCTTTATGTTTTTTGATGTACGCACCATATGTTTTGAAAACTGCAACAAAATCCATGGTGCTCGTGGGTGGAGGTTAAAGGGAAAAAGCATTTCCATACGGGAAGCCGCAAATACAAAACACAGCAGCAAACAGAAAATCCCTCCGTGCATCAGCCAGCAATAAGCTCCTTTCTGTCTCAGTGCACGAGGGGCCGGGCTGAGCGTTTCCACTGTGTCAGCCCCTCTCCCAGCCTGGCACTGACTCCTCGAGTTCAGTCTCCACCACGCACTCTGGAGCCCCTGACTGAAGGACCCAAGGGCATCTGTGCACATGGACACCCCAAACCTGCCCAGCCCGCTCAGAGAAGAAAATAGCACTGTGTGGGCTGGGGCTGGGCTCGGTCCCCAGCCAAGGCGCTGTCAGAAGCTGCTGGGTGAGAGCTGCGCTGCTGCAGCTCACCCACTTGTCACGCCTCATGAATAAAATCTGGGGGAGGTGATGGGCTATGGCCAGCCCTGAGCTTGTGGGACAACCCATGGTCACCGTCACCCTGGGCAGGCAGGAGAGGGGGTGGCAGCAGTGGGGAGGGGGCTGGGACCCACATAGGGCCACCAAGATCACCCTCGTGTCTCTGTGCCCACCTCGAGGTGCAGACCCCAGCCCGGTTTGGGGAGCAGGCAGAGCTGGAGCCCCCCACGCCGTGGATGTGTGGTGTATATCATCAGCACAGGACACACTCATCCGCCTCACTCCCCCGCGCTCATACACAATTTATTGGTATCTCTAGCAGCCTGGGCAAGATTTTTAAACTGAACCAGATGTAAGGATGAAATTCCATCGTCAGCTTCGCAGCAGGGATCCCTCCTCATCTGCCTCAAACAAACCTTCCTGCAGTCCAACACGCTGAGCTCGGGGAGCACTGCATGTCTGTGGGGCCGGCTGCAGTGGGAGCTGGGCAGCAGCACGGCTGGGTACGTGGTGGCTGCTGTCCCTTTATGTCCCCACATCTCTCCTGAGCCCTCTGCTTCCAAGCGTGATCCCTCAAGAGAAGCCTGACTGGGCTCTCTGGGCTGGAATCCAGCATTCTCACAGCATCCCAAGTGAAGGGCTGATGTGTGTGCGTGCTGCTGTCTGCTCGGGGCACTGCATGGTGCTCTCAACTCTCAGGCAAGCAGAGCCCCAGGCAGTGGGTGTGCACTGGGTTCAGCCCTGGGGATGCCCACATGTTACATTCCCTCTGCCTCACACAAGTGCCTCACCCTGCTCTCTTTTTCTCAAAAGCCAAGTGAATGGATAGCTGCCTGCCCAGCCCCGTTGGCCTGTGCCATGGCCCCACTCTCATCTTTCAGTGATGCTCCTCCAGCGGATTCAGCTTGCAGGTTCTGGGCAGAGACGCTTTGCCTGGGCTGCAGCACCACGATAAGGCCCCCGTGCAGATTCCCTTCTCAGCCTCGCCCTGCCCTCGCATCTCTCCTCCCACCAGCTCCTGCAGTTTCCGTCCGTTTCCCTTTTGGCAGGCTGAACATGCACATCCACATCATGTCTGAGGCTTGGCCTAATGCTCCTTCATTTCTTCTGGTTCAGCCTGAAGGCTTTGCTGCCAGCCCTTCAGCTGGAGCAGCTCAGATCAGGCGGTGTCCTGGGATGCATGCACCCAGCCCCCAGCTTGCTGCCTGCACTGCCTCTCCTGCTTTGCTGCTGGGCTCTTCAGGGCAGCATCCCTGCTCCTGCTTGGAGCTATCCAAGGCAGGATCCCATGCCACCCGTTGTCACCCAGGGACTGCCGTGCTGTCCCCTCCCTCTCGGTGTAAGTCCGTGCTTCAGGCTCACCGTGGCTCCTGCCCTGGGCAGTGAAGCATTTCAGCCATTATTAATTAAAATGCAATCTATCCTCTCTCTTCCTCTCCCCACGCCGCCAAGGGCTGCTAAAATATTCTCAGGGATAATAGGAAGGGGAATTAAATAGTTACTGTGAAATTCAAGCTGTGCCTTTCGGAGATTGATTGCCACTCCTGGAAGCTGCGATTCCCCTTTGGGTACTGTGTACCCACAGCCACATTCAGTGCAGACACCATGCCACCATCAGTGAGATGCACAGCCTGCATTGTACCCCGGGTCCTTGGAGGGGGGTCTCTTTCTTTCTCCCACCCACCTTCCACAGGGGTGAGCAGCAGTGGCTGCTCCTGTCCCATGGGGTCCTGCTCACACCCAGTTTCAGGGTATGGGGGGTTCTGCTGCTGCGATGTCTGCGAGTGAGCAGTGTGCTAGCACCAGGCTGCAATGGCAGTTCAGGCAGCCCTTGTTGCCATGACAAGCTGAACAATATTGGCTTAGGAAGGACCCCGGCAGCGCTGGGTGGGGATGGGACCAAGACAGTGAGCACCGTGGGTGCACACCTACAAGAGCTGAGCACAGCTGTAAAGCACCAGCATGGGGCTGAACTGGGACAGTGCTCCCAGGGCTCGGTGCTCAGTCCTTGAGCAGCAGTGGGACTGCATTTCTCAGATGATGTTTGTGTCAGAGGTGCTCTGAGTGTGCCCGTGTCACAGTGACCCTGCAGTGATGGTGTGGGACTGCCAGCACAGGTGTGTTCCTGTGGGGCTGGGGCTGAGTCGCTCTCTCCGGGTCATTTGGGGGTGTCCTCATCACAGCTCTCTTTGGACCAAGAGAGGGAAGTGCCCAAGTGCTTTCTTTTGCTGTGCTGCCCCATATCAAGATCCTCGTGCTTCCCAGCAGCGTCAAAAACCAGAGCAGCAGCTTCTTCCTCTCCTTCATAGCAATCTGGAGAACATCAGCACTCCTGGCAGTGGGTTCTTCCAACAGTTCCTAATCCAGCACTGCCCACATCCCTGGGTGCTGGGGGTTTGCCTTCAGGTTAGGCTGACCTGGTAGCAGGTCCCTGGGCTCCCCTGGTCCTGGCAGGGAAGTAAACATCCTGCAGGCTGGGGCCAGGTCAGCGTGGGGGACAATCACCAGCTTCCTCAGCACTCACGTTTAGAGAATAATTTCCATGAACGCAGCCAGGAACTAACTCAGCTTGCACAGGCAGGGCCCGGAGCATTCACTGCTCCGTCTGCTTTCCCGTGTTTCTTTCTGTCCTCTTTCCTTTTCTTCTTCCCCCCTCACACATAGCCTGACCTCCCTCCTCACTTTCTGGGGTGGCAGCAATGTCTGCCCCAGCCCAGCTCCCACCTGGCACATGGTATTGCTGTGCCCTTGCCACTAGCACAAGGCTCTGGCACTAACCGGGTGCCACCTGTGTCACCCATAGCAGTGGTGACAGCATGCTGCCCTCTCCCAGCTGCAGCGTGATATTACCCTGGGGACCCCCAGGTCTGGGATCTGGGGAGCACAGCAGCATGGGAGGCCCCATCCCGATCCATAACACCACATCCCACATCCTGCTGCCACCACCCTTGGCACCCACATGTTGTTTATGTCTTGTGTCACACCCAGGGTGGGGGGACATCATAGGGCAGGTGGATCAGTAATTGGCTGTGATCTGATTAGAGCTGGATTAGGGCAGTGGCACACTAAGGACTCACTGTAAGATGTAGATGGCTGTTGGGATCCCAACCCTTACAAGCCCCACACACTGCACTCCGTAATGATGCTGTGCTCAGAGCCCCCCAGCTATTTTGGGGCAATTTGGAGACTTCCATCTGGCTGCTGGTGCACGGTGTAGCTGGGATGCACATACCTGCTCTGTGCATTGCCGGACTGCACACAGCCCCAGTGCCCTTCCCCAACATCAAGGCTGGACACAAGCACACCCACTGCACCGTCTGGTTCCCAGCTCATCCATCCCTTCCTCACACAGCATTTTCACAGCCACAGCAGAGCTCTTCCCACCCTTGGCCATGGCAAAATGAGCCCTCAGCCCCGCTGTGATAAGAAACCCACGTCCACAGCTCCCACCCTTCCTCCCCACGTGAGCAGCAGGGCTCCTGCAGCAAGGGGAAATCCTGCTCCTCAACTCCCACTGCTCTCCTGCTCTGTCTGCAGGGGCAAAGGGATTCAGGGCACAGACTCCTGTCCCCAGGGTACTGCCATCTCTCCCCATCTCCCTACAGAGTGTCCTTCATGCCCCCAGCCCAGTTGGCACAGTGCATCCCTGACCTCTCCCTCCACACCAGTGCTTCCAGCAGAATTCCTTTCTGGCCACTCACTGCCACCCCTCGGCCTCGACACCTCTGTCCTGGCTCACTGCCTTCCTCTTCCCGAGCTGCCCAGCCCCAGCCTGTCCTTCACCTCCACCCACCCCACGGCTGCAGCTCTGCAGGGTCAGGGTGCCCAGCTGCAGTCACTCCTCCCCGTGCCACCACGTCCCCATGTCACAAACCAGCCCCAGCAGCACCCACCCGTTTCAGTTTTCTCGTTATTAATTAAAGGATGAATGCTTTGCTTTTTTTCACAGTCCGAGCACTGTGCAAGTGTTAATTAATGGTAATTAATTACATCAGGCCTCCCCATCCCCCTGCAGAGATGCTATCTCGTAAACATACTGATAGCAAGCACGACATTGAGCTGGGTGGGAGCCTCCCATTACCTGTTCCTAATGGTACAAAACCCACCTGCAGCAGTGCTTGCCTAATTGGCCTTACAATTAGAAGAGACAGTAGGGGAAGAGGGATGTAGGGGTAGGAGCTGGCCTAAGGGATGATGGATCTTTACCAATGCACTTTGGTGTGTTGCCGTGCAGGAACAGGGTGGCACAAAGCTGCTCTGGTGCCGTTTGGGGGCACTGTCTCTCCCCCAGCACGAGCTTTGAGCTGCCTTGTTTGCGCGCAGCCAAACCAGCACGGGGCACTGGTCTCTGACCGGAGGTGCCACCTTAATCCGGATCAGCAGAAATCTGCCACGTGCCCACGCGTGGTGTGCTGCCGCTGTGGTCCGCCGGTCCGGTGCCAGCAGGGACGTGCAGCAGCCCTGGGCAGCACTAATCGCCAAGCAGAGCCAGCTCTGTGTCCCGCTACACAGCAGCAAACCAGGGTGAGATTATGGCATTCCTCAGGCAGTGCCCACCCCCTCGCCCCGGCTGCTGGATCCCAGCCTGGAAGCCAGTAATGCTACTTACATTATTAGGGGATTATTTGGGTGTAATGAGCTTTGCCCTGCTCAGCTGTCCCCTATGCGGGGCTGCGGGGATGTGTGACGCTTCCTGCGCGGGGCCGCTCCCAGCAGGCACGGCCCCGGAGAAACAATGCCGTAATGTTCCTGGCGAAAAATTCCAGTACGAGGCCAAGGTTAATCCCAAATCAGGAGCGCCGGGCTCAGCTCTGAACAAAGGCAGTGTCAGGGTGGTGGTGGGGCTCAGAGCCGGCTCCTGGCCCATCGCTGTGGGTACCATAGGAGCTGCTGTCCGTGTCACCTATCCCAGTGCCACGATGTGGCAATAGGTGCCCTTCTGTCCTCAAACCCTTTTCCTTTCCTCCCACCAAGTACTGGGGGTTTGGAGATACGTTGCTATGGCCACAGAGAAGTTTCCCCTGGAGACCAGAAACCCCAAACAAGTGATGCCTGCACTCTCTGACACTGATTTCCTGCCTTTTCATCATTATTAATATTTACTAAAGTGTTGATTTAGTTTGCAGCCTCCCACCACCCCGCTCCCCCCACCGCTTTTCTGGCAGTGGATTGCCATGGCAGTGTCCCAGGGCTCAGCTCCCGCCTCGTCCTGCACAGTGTGAGCACAGCATGTGTGTGGGGGATGTTCCAGCTCTGTAACTCCTGCTGTGCTGGACACCCCTCCAGGATGGGAACCCCTTTTCTGGGCTCAGTGCATGGCACTGCACTGCACTGCAGCCCTGTATGTTTGTTGAGTGTATCTGTGGGCACTTGGCCTTTGAGATGGGCTTTTACCATGAGACCATCTCTGATGTCACCTTGACTTTTCTTTCCGTGCTTTACAAGCCCATAATGGGCTGTTTCTGTTCCCCGACACCCGATCTTCCCCTCGCTGAATGAAGAACTCTGCGCTGAGTGCAATCCTCTGTCCCATACCTGTCCTCACTCCCTGTGGGGTGTGAGCACCTCCAATTGGCTGCTTCTCCTGTTCCTGGGAACACAGCACAGTGCCGGGTCAGGAAGCTGCCAGCCCTTTGAAATCCCTACCCCTTAATAGCTGGGCTGCCCAAATTGCAAGCTGCTCTCTGAACTCTCAGCAAACAAGTGCTCTGCTTCTTGGCTGTGCCCACAGTCTGTGGTGATGGACAGCCCAGAGCTGCCACTTGCAGGTGGAGTAGGGAAAGCAGGAGCTCCTCCTTACAGCATTCACTGAGTGCATGTCTGGGGCTGTGCTGAACCAGCAGAAAGCCCCTCTGCTTGATCCAGTTCCTGCCCTGGATGACTGTCTGCAGCATCATCGTCCATAGTAGGGTTGTCAGTGCCGTGATGCCTGGTCAGGCTGTGTCCCAAATGCTAACAGACCCTTTTCCTCCCACTTTCCCCTTCCTCCTTCCTGCCAGCAGTTCCCTACCAACAGAGCCCCTACACCGCTGGGAGCAGCTCCTCTGTCATCCAGTGCTACCGCTGCGGGGACACCTGCAAGGGCGAGGTGGTACGTGTCCAGAGCAACCACTTCCACATCCGCTGCTTCACCTGCCAAGGTAGGATGGGACAGGTTGATGCAGCGCTGGCAGTGTCCCCAGGTGTTGCCAACATCACCAGGCTGTGTGCAGGGGTGGTTGACAGCTCAGCACTGCCGCTCCCCATGAGCTGCATGAATGCCACCAAACGCATCTGGGGGGGCTGCTATGTCGTTCAGGTCAACATGAGGAGGATCAGGGAGTGCTACCAGCCCAGCTGAGCTGAACTGTAGCAGGGGAGATGCCCAGAGCATGCATGTGGCACAGCTGTGTTTGAGGTGCCACGGATACTCTGTGCTCATCTAGGACCCAATGTCCTCAGGAGGCCATGGAAATAGAGGGGAGAGGTTGCTTGTCCCCCGAGGCCAGGTGCTGGGGAGCTATAAAAGCCAACAGCCCAGACACTGCAGGGCTCCTCAGCGCATTTGTTAAAGCAGCCGCTCTCCAGCAGGCCGGCGGCTGGTTCTGTGCATTGTAAAGCATCTCATTACCGGGGCTTTTAAAGGTCTCCCGGCACCCTGTGCTAAGCAGGGCACATATCCTGTCCCCTTGGCCACTGTCTTGCCACTCCTTGCAGGCAGCGAGGGCTCAGGAGGGGAGGACAGTCCCCTGGGGCTGTCACCACGCTGGTGCAGGGACCATGCTGATCCCCCCCGCCCAACTCCAGCTCTGGTGTCTGTGAGCAGAGGGAAGCTGCTTGCTCAGACAGCCGCTGGCTTCAAAGGGCACAGAGCTGCTGGAGAGCTTGGCACAATTGGCTGCCTGCTCTGCGAGTGAAAGGAAAAAAATAACGAGAGAAAATCCTCCTGTCTCACCTTCCCTCTCAGCCCTTACCCTGCCTCTGGGTGCTGCCAGCTCCCATGCCAGCCCTGAGGCTTGTCCCCACATGTCCCCAGGAGTGTGGCACAGCTGTGAGGATGTCCTCTGGGTCTGATCCTTCCTCAAGTGTTCCTGCTTCTGCCTCCCAATGCCACTCAAGGGCTGGGGGCTGCCTGCCTACCCCGTACCCCATCACCCAGCATCGTGTCCCTGTGCTGTCCCTGCTGTGCCTCCCAAGGTCCTGGGAGGAAATGGAAAAGACGTAGGAGGGAGATGACAACAAGGAGCAAGGGCTTGCCGTGTCTCCTTGCATCACACTGACGTGCTGTGCACCGCTCACAGCTCCCACCGAAGGCGGTGCAGCAGAGCTGGGCTGGGTACCGGCGGACGAGCGGCAGTGCGAGCAGCTCCTCCGGGAGCTCCATCCCGCACCCGCGCGGCCCAACACTGACACCTGCTGGTGCCGGGGCCGGTCTCAGTGGGAAACCCTCCGCGATGCCCGCGGACAGCCGGCCCTGCAGCGGGGGGAAGCACCCCGGGGTCCCGGGACCGAGCCCGGTGCTGATGGCTGCGTGTCCCCCCCGCAGTGTGCGGCTGCGACCTGGCCCAGTCGGGTTTCTTCTTCAAGAACCAGGAGTACATCTGCACCCACGACTACCAGCAGCTCTACGGCACCCGCTGCGACAGCTGCGGGGACTTCATCACCGGGGAGGTCATCTCGGCGCTGGGCAGGACCTACCACCCCAAGTGCTTCGTCTGCAGCACCTGCAGGTGTGACATCAGGCACACGTGAGGGCACGCTGGTTTGGGGGCTCATCTCCCCCACTTCATCTCACGCGTCCTTGTCCTTCTCCTCGGCTGCAGGAAGCCATTCCCCATTGGGGACAAGGTGACGTTCAGTGGGAAGGACTGCGTCTGCCAGAACTGCTCCCATTCGCTCATCAGCACCAAACCCATCAAGATCCACGGGCCTAGCCGTAAGTTGCCCACTGGGGTGTGATGTGAGGGTCCCCAGGGGCTTCTGTGAACACTGCTCCTCAGGCTGTCAGCCTGGATGACCTCCCTGACTTCCCTTTCTAAGCCTCTCCCCAGGTCTCTTAGCAGGATTTTGGCTGTGCCTGTTATCACTGGGGTGGTGCTGAGCACAGGTGCCGGTGCTTGGGGATGGGAGGGGCTTTTGGGGCTGGCATGTAGCATGGCACAAGCTCTAAGGAGAATTGGGAGGAGGAGCACAGCAGCTCTCATCTCCACCCAGGGCTGCAGGTCACCACTGGTTTCGGAAACTCCCTTGCCCTATGTGTGACCTGGGTGGCTGCTTATGTTCCTTCTCTTGTGTTGCTGAAACCAACTTGAAACTCAGCAGGACCAGTGGGAAGGCTGTGCTGGGTGGGTTTGGTTGGCACTCACCATGACTTCAGCTGAGTCTGGGGAGGTGGCTGCATCGGTGAGCCCCAGGCACAGCACAGGGCTTCCCCACCTTCCTCCATCCCTTCCCTGAGCCCCGTGGACAAGCTGCCGAGGGCAGCCTGCTGCCTCTCTTAGCAGGGCCATAGGAAGGGGAAGGGCAGCTGTGTGCTCGGCCTCTTGCTGGCTTCCTCCTTTCCCAGCCCTTCCAGCCAATGCTCCCTGGCCAGCAGAGTGAGGTTACCCAAGGGCACTGTGCTTTGTTCACCGGCAGCAGCCAGACATGTGGTGTGTTGGGACCCTGCATTGCCACCCAGGAGGATAGCAAGGAAGGCATGCCTCTGCAGGGCTGCCACCAGGGGCTGCTGCTATGCCCTGCAGGACAACAGCCCTGGGAGCAAGGTGCTATGCCTCTTCTTGCACCACAGCTTGGGGAGCAACCTGAAAACCAGGCAAGCAGAGCTTGTGTGAGGGAAGAACCAGATCCCAGCTCAGCTGAGCTGCCCTGCCTGCTTTTTGCCAGGGGCTCACCCAGCTCTGCCCTGTGGGTAAGGGCTTTGTACAGAGCTGCCTGAGGCCAGGCTGTGCAGAAAGCCTTGCTCTGCTTACATGGTACCTCAGGAGGAGGAGGGCAGCAAGGAGTGGGTTAAGGATCAACCCCATGGAACCTGCTGCACCAAAGCAGAAGAGGATGAGAAGCCAAGGTCAGGGGTCTGAGGCCCATGTGCTTCCTGCTTGCAGCCTTGGCAGGAGCCAAGAGTAGCAGGGAAGGAAGGGAGTCTCGTAAATGTCGTGGTGTGGCCGGATGCAGTGATGGAGAGCGCAGCCTTTCCTCTACTCTGCTCTGCTCGGCACTTCCCATCGCTCTGCCCCATGGGAGCCTTGGGCAGCACAGCCCCAGGGAGCCCTGGCTAGTGCCACAGTGGTGCCAGCCCCAGCAGAAAAACTCCTAGCTCATTCTGGGGTAGGAAGAGGCAGGTGATATCTTCCCATCTGTGGTGAAGAAATGATCCTCCAGGGCAGAGGTTTCACGTGTTCCCCTTTCTTTTTGCTTCCCTACTCCAGACTGTGCAGGCTGCAAGGAGGAGATCAAGCAGGGCCAGTCCCTCCTGGCACTGGAGAAGCAGTGGCACGTCAGCTGCTTCAAGTGCCAAACATGTGGGATCATCCTCACCGGAGAGTACATCAGCAAGTGAGTGCTGCTGGTTGAGCTTGGCTGGTCTTGGTCCTTGGCTGCTGGGGCTGCAGTGAGCACCCAACTGTGGGCACCTTCTTATGGGGAGGTGCTCTTTGGGCAAAGCAGCAAGTGATAGCCCAGTGGGCAGGTGACTGTCAGGTGTAGGGGGGATTTGGGCAGTGCAGGAGGTGCTTAGCCTGGCTCACCTGCCTCACCCATCTCCTTCCTTTCCTGAAGGGATGGAGTCCCATACTGTGAATCTGACTACCATGCTCAGTTTGGCATCAAATGCGAGACGTGCGACCGGTACATCAGTGGCAGGGTCCTGGAGGTGAGTCCTGGGGCCATGGCTACCTGTTCTGGGCTGTAAGGGGGTCTGTCTCACCCAGAGGTGTGTGACCTGAGGAGCTGTGGGAGTTTCATCGTCCTTATCACATTATTCCTCCCTTATGGCCGTGGTTGGCCCTGAAGTGGTTGTGTGGACACCTTTACCTGGAGGGTGGAATTGGAAGAAGGAGCAGCAGTGACCTCTGGGGTCTGGTACCAAAGCACACAATGCCCTGGATTCCCACAGATAGGGACTTCAGCTCTAACCAGCTGCCACCATGCCCAGCTCTGGAGCATCCCCAGCATGCAAGCACGTCCCTTGCAGCCTGATGGTTGCCTTGGAAACACATCCAGCACAGCCACCCACCCAGGTGAGGGCTGCAGCACCCTGCATGCAGGCAGCCGTCCCTCTGCTCCCTCCCCCAGGGCGCTGTCCTGGGCCAGACCCAGAGGTGGCTTTAGCCATCAACAGAATCCTGGCCAGCAGGAGCTGCTCATGCAGAGCTCCTGCATGATCTCATGGGGATCCAGCAACGAGGATGAGTGCAGGCAGCCGTGGTGCAGGTCTGAAGCAATGGAGCAGCTGCACAGCCTGCAGCAACCAGGCAGGTGGGAATTGCTGCCTGAGGGAGGAAAGGTCCTTCAGGGCCAGTCCTTCTGCAGCCCCTCGAGTGGGGGATGCAGCCATGCTTATTGTCGATACCAAAATGTCTAAAGGGAATAAAAGGCTGGGAAGCCCAGTCTGACTGTAATCCAAAGGGTCAGAAGGTGGGAGGCAGAGAGAAAGATGTCAGAATGAAACATGCTGTGGCTTTCAGATCTGCTGGTGTTGCTGTGGAGCTGGGCTGTAGCAGGATGGGGAGGTAGTGATGCTGAAAGCATGCACAGCTGCTGCTGAGGCCTTCCTGCAGGGTGGGGGGAGCCACTCCCAGGGCAGCACTGCTCCCACCTCTCTGCCATCCCAGAGAGTGGTGATGGGGAGCAGCATCCCCAAACATGGGGTACCACAGCTCTGCAGTGAGCCGGGCACAGGGGCTGTAGGCTGAAGAAGCAGTGGTGCAGGCAGCGGCTGGAGGAGGGGTCTGGAGCAGGGGACAGGGCACCTCTATCCTGGGACACCCACAAGAAGTGCTCACCCCACACCCCCAAACCCTTAACCAAGCAGAGAGCACCAGGCCTGGACAGGGAACCTCTTATGAGGCTGCAGCCAGGGCTCTCCAGCATCCTTCTCCCATCCTTTTTCAGGAGGTGCCCATGCCCAGGAATGCTTTCTGCTGACTGCTGTGAGCATGAGCTCAGCACTGCAGCAGCTGCTGCGGGCCAGCTGCCCAGCACAGGGCTGCTCAATTGGCAAACCCCAGAGAGGAGCGGGGTGAAGCCGGAGCCTCCTGAGCTCAGATCCCACTGGCAGCACTGGGTGGCACCACGCAGCCCCTGGCACTGCTCAGTGCCTGCCTGAGAGCTTCCCCCTGGAGCCAGGGGCTCTAATCACCTTCTCCAACAGAGCGCAAAATGAAAAGGGCGCCTTTAAATAATGTGAGGCCTTAACGAGCCTTCCCATGCTATCCATCAGCTGCTGGGCTTTCCGAAGGGCTGGAGCTGTGCGGCCAGGCACGAATGATTAATGAGTCTATAAGGGACCCCGAGTGATAACGAGCAGATCTCACCACCCACAGCCTCTGCCACCCTCTTATGAGCTGTAATGTGAACCGGTACAGAACAGGCAAGGCGTGCACACAGCTGGGATGGCCAGATTTGGAGGGGTGGGTGGTTGCTCAGGCTCTGCCCTTCCTGATGGATGAGGCCTTGCTCCTCCTGCACCCAGGTCTGCCTTGCTTCCTTTCCAGCCTGCTGCAGCAGCACATGTGGACTAGGTAGGATAAGGTGTGTATGTGTTATTTCTTAGTGTCAGCACACTGAGACACTGAGAGGTCTGAGAGCACCAACCTCACCTGGCTGCAGCACATCCTGGCTCCAAGGGGGACTGGAGAGGCACATCAGCCATCAGAAGCCTGTGTCTCCAACATGAGCTGTCTCCAGCAGCCTGTGTTCCTGTTCCCATATGGGAAATACGGAACTGCAGACATACTAGCCATGGTGTTTAGGAGCTGGGGTTTGGCTGCGTTGCTTTCAGTATCTTTTCTCACTGCTTACAGCTGTGTCCTCTGATTGACACAGTGATGGTGAGTCCCTCTTGTCACAGATCAGAGGGGAGAAGCCACTGGCTGCCGTCTGTGCCCTGGGAGGATCAGTTCCCTGCTGATTTTATGGGCAGCCATCTCTTTCCTGTGGCACCTCTCGCTGATCTTCTCATCAGATTTTTCTATTGATCTTCTCTGCTTCAGACTGTTTCCAACTCCCCCAGTCACTGCCATTCCTATTATCAGCAAGAGCCTCATCTTCCCTCTGCTGCCCTAAATCACCCCACACCCTCTCTGGTTATTGTAGGAGTACAGTGTCCCATGGAGCTGTGCCCTGGGCCAGGGCTCCCAGCCCTGCAGGTCGGGTCTGTTTGTCGCGTGAAGCACGCTCTGCTTTTCTCCACTTTGCATTGGTCTCCATGAGGTTTTGCCCCCCTGCACACCCAGGCCCTGCCCCACTCAGGCTGTTTCCTTGCAGGCGGGTGGGAAGCACTACCACCCCACCTGCGCCCGCTGCGTGCGCTGCCACCAGATGTTCACCGAAGGAGAGGAGATGTACCTCACAGGTAGGGACTGCTGCTGTGACGGGGGCCGTCCCCAGTGCAAGGGAGCCCAGGACCCCTTCCAACCCGTCCCACCTCCCCCTTGTCACTTGTACACTGAGGTTTGGAAGCTCTGTGTCTGCTCAGCTGCTTTGGTTCTGGAAGCAGCTCATTCCATCCCCCATAGGAGCCATTCCCAGCTGCACACCTCTGGCTACAATGGTTCAGTGCAGCTGGGGACAGCACAGACAGATCCCACTGGGGGACAGCAGGCTCTGGGCAGGGGCAGGAGGGGGTTGGGGATGTGTGGGGACAGCAGCTGGGTGATCACCAGCAGTGGGTGCGAGCTGTGCACAGAGCTGAGGTGCTTTCCCCCTGCTCCAGGCTCTGAGGTGTGGCACCCCATCTGCAAGCAGGCAGCCCGGGCAGAGAAGAAGCTGAAGGTAGGTGGCAGTCAGTGGCTTCTCCAAAAGCTGCAAGTCCCAAGTGCTGACCTGAATCCCTGGGCACTGTGGGATCTCTGTCCCAGCTCAAGGTGGTTCCTGACCCTGCACGAGCTTCATCCCTGAGCAGCACTCAGCACTATGCCATGCCTGCTGCTCCTGGATGAAACCTGCCTGGCTCTCACCTGTCCTTTATTTTTGGCTCTACAGCACAGAAGGACTTCAGAAACCTCCATCTCACCACCAGGCTCCAGCATCGGCTCCCCCAACAGAGTCATCTGTGTAAGTAGATCTCTGACCTCAGCCCCACGGGGAAGAACTGAGGTTGTGGCTGTGGATTTTGGGTGATTTGGAGGGGAGAGCAGCAGTTCCCACCCCTGTGTTTGGGAACAGCACGGATGAGAGGTGTCCCCTCTCCCCATTGGCACATAGGGAGCACCCAGAGGGATGTTGTCCCACCATCCTCCATCCCAGCTCCTCTGCCCTGTCCCTCTGCTACCTTTGCTCACCTCTTCTTCCCACTGCTGTGGTGGTCGGGCTTCGCGTGCTGGTTCTGTGTACTGTGTGCTCCATCTTCCCCTTCCTTCTTCCCTTCTTCTCTCCTTCTCTCCCTTTCCGTCCTCTCTGTCTCTCCCTCTCCCTAGGCTAAAGTGGATAATGAGATCCTTAATTACAAAGACCTGGCAGCTCTTCCCAAGATTAAAGCCATCTACGAAGTGCAGCGTCCTGACCTCATTTCGTATGAGCCCTATCACAGATACACGTCGGATGAGACGCTGGAGAGATATAGCTATGGGGAGGTACTGAGCCGGGATGTGCCCAGAGCTGGACCCCCATTTGGGGACATGGCATGGGGCTTCACTCACTTCTCAGGGATCCCTGCGGGCATGCAGGTTGGGATTTCTCCCCCAGGCTTCCTTCCATCAGCAGGCACTGAAGTCACCGTCGAGAGTGAGGTGGCATGGAGCTGTCCCGTGGCAGCCAAGGGGCAGGAGGGCACAGAGGGACAGAATTTGAACAGATCCCACAGTGAGGGAGGTTTGAGCTAGTCCCGTCAAGGGCTCTGTAATGTGCTGCAGACACATCCCTCTCATCCCTGGTCCCAGGGTTTGTCACCCCCAGTCCACCTATCCCAACAGCTGTCACGAATCTGCTCTCACAGAGTGGGCCATGGTGTGGGGAACAGAGCTGCTGTGTGGCCTCCACTGTTAACCACGTGCTGTCTCTCTGTCTCTCCTCTCTGCCTCCCGCTGTCTCCAGTCCTTGGGGACCCTCTCTCCGTACTCGCAGGTAATGGCACTGCAGGCCTTCATCACCCCTCTGCCACCACAGGGCTGTGCTGAGCATCCCCTGCCTGGTGCCAGCCCGAGGTGGGGCGGCACAGGGACCCATCCCAGGGGGCTGCTCCTGTCCAGCCCCAACTGAACACACGTGCACCCAGCAGCATCCTCAACCACAGGATGCCTGCCTCCATCTCTCACCCTCCACTCTAACATTCTGCACCTCTCCCTGTTCCCAGGACATCTATGAGAGCTTTGACATCCGGCAGAGGAGAGCCTCCAGTCCTGGCTACATTGACTCCCCCACCTACAGCCGGCAGGGCATGTCCCCCACCATCCCGAGGTCCCCCCACCACTTCTACCGCTCAGGTGAGGATTTGGGCTATGGCTCTGGGGACTCCACTGGTCTTGGCCAGGGAAGGAGGAGGAGTGGTGGGGGCTGGCAGTGACCCGCTGTGCTGTGGGAACCTATGGGCACAGTACAACTGTGTTCTCTCTGTGCAAGGGGAGGCTGAGGAGGCTTGAGCTGGGGATGGAAGTGGCCACAATGCTCAGCAAAGTGTAGTGGAAAGCAGCCCACCTGGCTGCCTTGGTAGCTCTGGGGCTGTGCATGGAGCACTCATGCTGCAAGCGCTGCTCTGGGTTGCAGAGGTCAACTGAGGAGGAGCACAATGTGTCTGTGCCTGCTCTCCTGGCATCTGGAGCTCGATGGGAACGCATGGCACAACCTGAGGTGGTGTATCTGGAGGTGCTGCCTCCTCCACCATCCCTACACTGCACCACTCACCACTGTGTCATGCTCAGCTTTCCTCTCACCGATGGTGCTGATGATGGGGCACCTCCACATCTGCCTTCATCAGGAGATGCAGGGCATCTGCTCCATCATGGCCCACGTCACCCCATCACCGTGCCACATGGGCCATCTCCCGCTCTTCTAACAATGCTGCCTTTAACACCCATTTTCTTCTGCCTCTTGTTCTCTCTCTCGGTCACTTATGGCTGCTTCTGCTCGGCACCGCGTAGGCACAGAGAGCGGGCGCAGCTCCCCCTACTATAGCCAGTTAGATGTGAGGTCTTCTACTCCAACCTCATACCAAGCACCCAAGCATTTCCACATTCCAGGTAGGCTCTGGAGCCCCTGGCCCAGGGGAAGTGCCGTATGTGTCGCATGCCCGCATGTGCCATCCCCTGTGTGCTGCATGCGTAGCTCCGCCGCCTGCCTAGAGCCAGCTGGCAGCAGGATCTACCCTGGTAGAGGCCATCCATAAGTATGACCTGCAGCTTGAACCCTCCTCCTCCCCACCACCACACAACTTCTCAGAGCCTTCCAGAGTCTGTTTGTCCTCTTGTCCCCCCTGCCCACCCTTCCTCCACCCGCATACCTCGTGGAGCCCCTGCAGAGCCATCCCCTGCCCGCTCCCCCAGGACCACAAGGTGATGCGTGTCAGCCAGGGGCCGTTCTTCTCTCCCCCTTTACAGATTATTATTTTATACTCCCCCTAGGGCCCGCCGCTCCCTCCCCCCAGGCTCTTCTGGGCTTGCCAGCTGCCTGCTGCCCTTCTGCAGGGATTGCAGGGGCCCACCAGGTAAGGGCCACCACCCACTCCCAGAGCCCACAGGGATGGGTCAGAGGGGGGGGCAGTGGGTGGGAAGCAGGCAGAGCACCATCCATCCCTTTCCCTGCTACAGGCACCTCCCACCACCACGTCCCACCATGGGACACCCAGTGCCCAGAAACACCCTGCACCGTGAGGACACCCTGACTACACTCCCACCCCATCCCCCACCCAGCAGGTCGGTGCTTTATGGATGGCCCCCTCCGCCAGCTTGGCACCAGGCTCTGGCTCGCTTTCCCTCCCAGCTGGCTCTTCTCTCTCTCTGCTGTGGAAAGAGGCTTTGGCTGAGCTTGTTGTGCCCCAGGTAGCTCAGAGGTGGCTCTCACAGGTGTTCCCCACCATGGTGCCCAGCTGCTGGCTGGCAGGGCCAGTGGTGCATCTGTGCCCCCGCGGTGCATGCTGACTGGGTGCTCGCTGCATGGCACTCATGCATCGCCACCTGCCCGGCTGCGGTGGGATCCAGCCTGGGTCCAGCTGGATGCTGGAGCTGCACTGGAGGCTGCCGTCGGGCAGCATCTCCTCAGGACTGCTGTCCTGCCCTCACTGCAAGCTCACACTGAGCTCCTCTCCATGCTTCTTTCCTCCTTTCTTCCCTTTCTCTATCCAGCTGCTGGTGAGAGCAACATCTACAGGAAACCTCCCATCTACAAGCGGCACGGTCAGTCTGCAAGCCGGGAGCCCGGCACAGCGGCTCCTTGGTGTGGGTGGTCGGCAGGGACACGGTGGGAGATGCTGACAGGAGCTCTGCAGGGAGCAGAGCTTTGGTTGGTGTTGCTGCTTCCCCTCCAGGCAGCAGAGTGCAGGGCACAGCACAAGGAGCAGGGTGGAGGGGGGGGCTGTCAGCCATGGGGCAGCCTTGGGAGGAGTGAAGACATGAAGGGCTGGTAGAGGGGATGAGGGTGACTCTAGAAACAAAGCAGCCCCAGCAAAGGGCTGCAGGTGGTGATTTACAGTTACACACGGAGCCCTAAAGAAAGAACATAGCCCAGCAGGTTGAAATGCACCCAGGAGGTGCAGGAGGATGGGGAGGAGGAGGCCTGGGGTGGTTTGTGGCTCTGCAGGGCTTACACTCTCTCTGCTTGCTGGCATATGTAGCTGCCCAAAGTAGTAACTGTGTCTCCTCTCTCTCTGCGGGCTCCCCTTCCCACCTGCCCACTGCCTTGCTGTCTGCCTGCACTGCTGCTGTAAGTAGCTGCTGTCGGTGAGGTTTCCTGTGCTTGGGTGGTGGTCTGTGTCTGCACCTCCCTGCCCCTGCTGCCCCCAAGGACAGCTGGAAGGGGCCAGCAGCTATGCGTGCTCCCAGTGCCCATCCCCCTTCAAGCGTCCTGGCCCTGGGGCTGAACCCCTTCCCCAGTTGCTGGGATCCCACCCCCCTTGCTCCCCACAGTGACCCATTGGCTGCCCCAGTGGGACTGTTCCCTCCTCTGTCCCTTCCTGTGTGAGTCCTGCTGTGTGCCTGTGCAGCCATAGCCCTCAGAGAGGAGACAGCCTGGGCATGTGGTGCTGCTGGCAAAGCAATGTCTGCCACTGCATCCCTGTCTCCGATGGGTGTCAGATGTTTGAGAATGGGTTATTTCCAGCTCTGCTCTAAGCTACCCCAAACACAAATTGTTGCTGAGTCTGGGACGAGAGGAGGGTTTGCTTTCATTTGGGGGTGGAACTTCTCTGAGTGTGGTGTCTCATTCTCCTTTTGCAGACAATATTCCTCCAGCCACCAAAAGCAAAACCAGTGAGGACATCGCACAGTCGTCCAAATACAGCCCTGCCTACTCCCCCGACCCCTACTACCACTCCGAGTCGGAGTACTGGTCCTTCCAGGGATCCCCCAAAGGTAATAACTGTCTGCAGCACTGTGGGAATGGGAAACCCACAGAGAGGGTGTCACCCTGGGCTGCACCTGGACCCAAAGATGGGGTTGAGCTGAGATATGTACCAGAGTGACCCCCAGATCCCAGCAGTCCTTGGAACTTGGCTGTCCCTATGCTTCTGGGGGCTGTTCTCCATCTCTACCCCAATTTGACCCCCACAACGTGTCTCCTTGCAGCCCCCCGAGCCCGGCGGTTCTCATCAGGAGGTGAAGAGGATGGCTACGAGCGGGGCATGCACAAGGTGAGCAGTGTCCCTGCCTGCAGCCTGCTGGGGTGGGCAGAGAGGGTGACAGTGAGCCAGGAAGGCACAGAAGTGCCATGTGCCCTGGGATGTGTCACTGCTGTCTCTCTGCATACCCAGATCCAGAGTGGCATTGGTAGACTGATCTTGAGGGAGGAGATGAAGGCACGCTCCAACTCCTATGCAGACCCCTGGACCCCGCCCCGCAGCTCGGCCAGCAGCAGAGAAGCCCTGCACACAGCTGGCTATGAGGGCTCCCTCAATGGCTGTAAGCTCAAACGTCCATCTGTCCATCCTTCCATCCTATGCAGGAGGGTATTGGGAGCTGGGGGTGTCCCCAAGGAGACCCCTTTCCCACGGAGGCTCTCACAGGGCTGAAGTTGTGTGGGAATTGCTTGAGGAGCCCCAAGGGAGGACCAGGGTGGGGGGGATCTCTGCCTGGTGCAGGCTGCTCAACCCACTGACCCTGGCTGTCTTCCCCTTGCAGCCCCCCGCATGCACTACCTGGCTGACAGCGGTGAGTATACCACCCCTCATCCTTGGGGCATGGTCCCCTCCCAGCTGTGGGGACCAGAGCCTGAGAGCTGAGCCCAGAGAGCCGTGCTGGGACCAGGGAGGTGTGGGGAGAGGAAGGAGCCCTGCACTGTGCCAGGGCAGAGCCAGGAGGGAAGAAGATTTTGAAAGGGGTATTGGGATGGAGGAGGGAGGGCTGCCATGGTAGAGGGATTTAGGGGAGGAACAGACTGAGAGGAGTTGGAAAGCAAACAGAGCCAGGTGAGTTTGGAGCTGGAGAGGGATGGAGAAATAACGGAAACACAGACAGTGAGCAGCTGGCCCAGGGATGCAGGAGCACATCTGTGCCGTGCATGGGAGCAGCAGCTGAGGAGTTGCATCAGGAAAGGGGAGGTCTGGGCACAGGGCAGGGTACTGCCGGGTATGTTGGGCTGGCCCCACCGTCTCACTCATACTCCATTGTGGTCTCCTTGCAGATCCCCTCATTTCCAAGTCGGCCTCTCTCCCTGCCTACAGGAGGAACGGTCTGCACAGGGTGAGTGCCTCCTGATGCTCCCTCCCCTGCATCCCTACTGCCACTGCTGGCTGTGCCTGTCCCAAATAACCCTCGCTGGGCGCTGCTGGAGAGCGGTGCCTGCCCCACTGCAGATCTCCATCCCCATCCTGCAGCTCACATCGCTTTGCTTCATACCCTATAGCTTAGGAGACCTGGGCTTGTCACTTCCTTGCTGCTTGTGCTTCTGTTTCCCCACTGCCAGGCATGGGGGTGCGTTCCCCTTTCAGGGACATGAGAGGTGCTGTGCTGGGAGGAAACCTGTCTGGATTGCCCCTCTCACCCCTCCCTCTCTCCTTGCATCCCTCCTGCAGCCGCCCAGCGCGGAGCTTTTCCACTACGACAGTACCAACGCCGTCAACTGGGGGATGCGAGGTGAGGCTGCGGGACTGGGCAGCAAGGGTGGGGGGCCCACGGGTGCCATGGGGCTGCCACTCCACTGCAGGCAGCTTCAGAAATGGGATCTAGGCCAGAGGGAGAAGGGGAGAGATGGGGGAGTCCCCGCAGCTCTGGAGGGGGCATGCTGGCAGGGAGGGGGCAGCGGCTCATCTCCTTTATTTTTTGTGTCCTACAGAGTACAAGGTAAGATGGCTCTCAGCCGTGACTGCCACCTGGAGGTGACACCCAGAGGAGGTCCCAGAGAAGTGCCCCTGTGTGCCCAGGCCCTGTTAAAGGAAAGCTTTGCCCTCTCCCTCCCTCCCTCCATCCCCTCCTGACAGCCCCATCCCTGCACCATGGGCTCACACCAGAGGCCCAGCTTTCCTGCCAGGTTCACCAGCCCTGTGCTAGGCAGCAATGTCTCCCTCGTGTTCTCAGCCCACGTTCACCTCTGTGTCACTCCTGGCTTTGCAGAGTGAGCAGCAGAACTTCAGGTCACCATTTCAGAGCCACACAGATGGATTAGGGTCACCCCGAAAGAAAGCCCCCCTCTACCTTGTCCCACCCAAGCCCTGCTGTGCCACTCAAGCCCCCCAGAATGAGGCAGGGGGAGGTGTCACCCTGGTGCCCCATTGCTGAGCTCTGGCTGGGGAGAGCTGCCACAGTGCTGCTGTCCCTGCACAGATTTACCCCTACGAGCTGCTCCTGGTGAAGACGAGGGGGAGGAACCAGCTGCCCAAGGATGTGGACAGGACTCGGTTAGAGGTGAGGTGTCTTCCAGTGGGCACATTTCCTTGGAGTTTACCCTACCTGGCTCACACGGGACGGTGAGGGGCCCATGGGCGAGCCCTGCTGCAGGCTGCAGCACTGCTGCACCCTTCGGGGGGTTCCCACTGCCGGGCCCCCTCCAGCTGCAGCCCCATGCTGTCATCAGCCTGGGATGGCAGCCCCAGCCCAGCAGCCCCTCTCTTCGCAGCGGCACCTCTCCCAGGAGGAGTTCTACCAGATCTTTGGCATGACCATCGCCGAGTTCGACCGCCTGGCGCTCTGGAAGAGGAACGAACTGAAGAAGCAGGCACGGCTGTTTTAAAGGCAGCGCACTATAAATATATACATACCTATAAATATATACATAGAAAGATCTCTATATTGCAGCTCTGTATGATTCTCAGTACTGTACGTGGCAGAGGCGCCCTCTGTACCCCTGAGAGTGAATTGGAGTCTCACGGATAACTCTGTGCTCTTTGTTTCTTTTTCTTCTCGAGCTTTGATTCTGCATCCGTCCTCGGGGGTTTCTGGGGGCTGAGGGCACCGGGTGGGGGGTGCTGTCAGTGCCGACCCCCTGTGGCAGTCCTGTGCTGTGTGCTGGGGGTGGGAGCAGGGGTGGGGGTAGCGCACCGGTTCTTGCTGCTGTCGGCTTTAGTGCGGCAGTAATGAGACAGTTGGGTTTGTAATGATTTCACCCATATCAACTACAGCTCCCTAAATCACGCTCGGCTGTTTGGGGCTATGAGGGACATCCAGCAGCGGTGTCAGAGAGAAAGCCTGAGCAGCCAGCCAGCAGCACCCCCAGGAGCTGCCGTGACCCAGAGAGCAGCAGGGGGCTCACGGCGGCTGCTGTGCCCAAACCCACGGCGCTGCTTTGGCTGTGCCACAGGGATGCCCGCCCCCTGCCCGCGGCGACCCTTCGGTTTGAGAGAGAATTTGGGCTCAGGCCCAAAGAGGGGGAGGGATGGCGGCACCATCTCTGCGCCGGGAGAGAGCGGGTACGGAGAGCAGTGGGGATGCCGAGGCAGGGCAAGGCAGCGAGCACCGCCGACAGCTCCGGATCCGCCGGCGGGGCGGGGGCAGCATCCCGGCGGGCGCGGCTCAGGGCGGGGCCGTGCCGGTGCTGCCCCGCGCCGAGGGAGGGGCGTTGCGGGACCGCCGGCACCGCGCTGCCACTCGTCCGTCCGCTCCTCCCGGGGCGGTGCGGACCATGGACCGGCTGAGCGGTGAGGGCACGGCGCGGGCAGCGGCACCGGGCGCTGCGGGGGGAAGGGACCGCGGGTCGGTGCGTGTTGTCACCTGCGGCTGGGACGCGGGTGGAAGGGCGGCAGCGCTTTGCGGGCGGGCGCTGAGCGCTCGGTGCGCCCGTCGGGGACGTGAGCGGCGGTCCCGGGATCGAGGGGAGGGAGAGTTTCTGCGCAGCGCCCGGGGCTGGCGGGCTGGAGCGGGACGGGATCTGCCCCGTCCCGATGCTTGAGCTGCGGGGAAGGTGCGTGGTGCTGCGGGGCCGTGCTGCGTGTCACTGCGCTGCAGCAGCAGGTGGGGGACGTGGGGCAGCGCACGGGTCCCGGCCCCTGGTTGGTGTCGGGTCCCGGCCTCGGTTGGTGTGGCCGCGGTGCTGACGGTGGACGTGGCCCTGCGGGGTGAAGTCGCTGGGTGTGCAGCTCGTGGTCAGCATCCAGAGAGACCCGAGGGTCAAGAGTTCCCGATGGAAAAGGATGGGGTGGCGTTTCCGCTGTGGAAATGCGATGTGAGGAGTTTGGCTCTGGGGATGCAGCACGGGGCATCGATGCTCAGGGAGCCGTGCATTGCCTAGCATCACAGAACAGGGACAGCCTTCCTATGCAGCTCACCCAGCCCACCAGCCCCACGGAGCTGGCTCTGAAGGAGGCTGCTGCTGCAGGAGGGGGAGTGTTGTTGTCAAACACACGTGGTGCCCAGACCCAGTGAACCTCACTGATGGGCAGTGGGAGGATGTCCCACCTGCGGTAGGTGTCTGCAAGGAAGTGCTCCTTGTTCCACATGATGGGCACTGAGGGCTCTGGGACCCCAACGTTGGAAGGTCCCTGTGTATGACCCCTGCATGGAGGCTCGCTGCTCCTCTGCCTGGCGTGCCCCGCTGTGCATAGGTTTCCTCACTGAGACAGAGCTGCACTGCAGCTTGTACATGCTTACAGGTGCCTTCTATGGTAGTGATGGAGGTGCTTTGTTTTCAGTGCATGTAATGAGTGGCTGTTAGCACTTGGATCGCTCTCTGCTAACCTCCTCCAGGCCCTCCTGCTCATCACCAGAGCCCCTGGATCCCTCTCAGGCTGTAGTTGTGCAGGGAGGGCATGGAGTTTTGTTGTGCAAAGGGCCTCTGACCCAGTCCCCAGCCTCTCCATGCTCTCTGGCAGCTATTCCAGGCTGTGCCAATGGAGAGCTATGGATGTGCCTGTGATTTAGGGATGCTCTATGCCATGAGCCTTTGCTCCAGCTGGGCTGTGCTTGCTTCTCCTCATTAATGACTCTTCTCTGACCTTTTGTGCCACGAGAATTTTGATCTTGCACTATATCTGTGGTCTAAATCCAGCGAAGCCAGCAGAGATGTGTCAGGGATAAACTTGGCTCCAGCTCACCCACAGGAATGGGGAGGCATTGGGCTGGGAGGGAGGGATCCAGGCTCATTCCTGACCTGCTGCCTGAGCCCTGCATGCAGCCTGGTGAAGGGGGCGAGGAGTTCTGGGGCCAGCTGTTAGCACCGGGCAAGTGCCGAGCTCTCCCCCGCATTGCAGCCATTCCTTCCGCTGGAAGCTGAGCTGCCTGCCGGGGTCCTGTTTATAGCCCAGGGAATGGGGATGAGCTCTCCATGGGCTGGCCCAGTCCAGGCAGGCAGCGTTACTGCCCCATGTATCAGTGGGGCTGCTGCACAGAGTGGGAAGCAGTGGGCTCGTGCTGGGTTAGCATCTTCCAGGCAGTGACGCTGGGGACTCCTATCACACGGGGCTGTCTGGAAACCTGCCTCTTTCCAGTGCTTGCTCTTGACCTGGAAGTGCTGTTTTCCGGTGGAAATGTGCTGAGCTACATGCTGACGTGCCCTGTGCTAGACAGCACACACCAAAATGCTGCCTGCAGGAGGGCCGGCGCTCCTCATCCCATCCCAGGAAAGCTTTGTATAAGGTTTTGAAGTTGTCTCATCCTGAACAGTTGGAGGGCTTTGTAGAGGAGAACAGGGAGTGAAGGCTGGGCTCGGCCCAGTGTTTGCCTGTTGTTCTGTAGCCAAGTAGCTTGCTGGGATACAAGATAAGAGTTTTGGAAAGTGGAGGCTTGAAGTGGTTTTTGACATCCCAGACTCACGTCCTAATTCCTTAACTCTTCCCTGTACCAGTCCAGTCTGGTACAGCTAAAGGAACAGGTATCTCCTTCTGCATGGAAGGAACCTTTTCTCCGTGTAAATTAACAGCAAAACTGCGACTTCTACTTAACATCAATGAAACATCCCTCTTCCAGGGCAGGCAGCTTGCTCAGAAAATCACTGAGGAGCTCTGCATTGTCCCTGCCACACTCACCAGCCCTGGGACAAATAGTGCTGGTCCCTGCCACCCACAGCCGAGGCACTGCTGCAGCCAACAACACCCAGCTGTCATCACCCCCAGGTGCCAAAAGCTCCTCTGTGCTGATGATCTGCAGCCTCCGTGGTGAGGAAGGATGAAAACCACTGATTTGGTAGTCCCACCCCACGGAGCCTGCCTTGGGTTCTTCAGCCCCTTCGATTTTTGCTCCTGATAATGCCTCTCATCAAAGGAGGGCTTTTGGCAGGCAGGGGAAAACACTGGCATTTCGTAACAGTTTGGAATGAGCACAGATCTTTGCTGGGAGGAGTTTGTGCACTCAAAATCTTTTTTTTTTTTTTTCTTTTTGAAGTGGGTTTTGCATGCATGTGATCCTGGAAGCGATAGGAGCAAGGTCTGGGCCCTGCTGTGTGCTCTGATCACTGGCAATTAGCAGGAGAGCTCCAGGGAGATGTGTGAGGAGCAGCCTAAGTGGTGGCTGTGGCTTTCTCCTGGGAGTTTTTGAACATTTGACCCACTGGACTCACTGATGGCAGAGCAGCCCTTTGTGTCTTGGTGTCCATCAGGTTCAGCCTCCTGTTTGACACAATCCCAGTGTCATCCTACGCTTTGGGAGACTGAGGTTGCACAGGGCAGAGCCAGGAATAGGAGATGTGTAAGAACAGGTTTGATAGCTGGCTTGTGTGCTGAAGCTAGAAGCAGGTAGGGTGAACCAGTCCCGGCCCCACTGGAGCCATTGGCACTCACCAGGGCAGTCACACAATCCCATGTGCTTGGGCTCAGCTTTTCCACCAAGCCACATCAGCTGTCCTGGCTCCGCTCCTGCCCTGAAGGGGTTAAGTGGGTAGGAAATGCTGCGGGCTGGTGGCCTTGCTGCTGCACCTGATGCTCACCAATGGAAGGAAACGGAAGGGCTGTTCTCAGCTGAGCAAACACGCTTATCCTGCCCTTGAGGATGCTCCGGTAGAACAGCCCCGGCCCCAAGAGTACAGAGACCCTATGGGTGCCCCCACTGTGTCCACCCCCACAGAGCTGGGAAAGGCTGGCTCTGAGGTGCTGACTTCATGGGGATTTTGACTCTATGGGATTTTTCTACCCCTGCCAGTGTTTTCTCCTCCCACCACCTCCAGAAGGAGGTGTCCCCATCATGCAGCAAGGCTGGATGCATTCAGAGAAGCAGAGGTGCCTCTGGCTTATTCCCCATCCATCCTATTCCTGTAACTCCTGTGCCACACCCCACCCACCCCCTAGGGGTTAGTCCTGTGTCCTGTACACAACAGCCCCATGGCACTTTTCCTATAAGAAGCACAGCTGCTGGATGGGGCTCTGGGGAATGGTGATGCAAGGGACAGAGAAAGCTTCCATCCATCCCACAGCTGGGATGCCCATTCAGGAGGTGCCTACTGTGTCACCTGCATGCAGGGTGTGCACCTGGCAGTGCCTGCAGCCACCCTGTGCTGCTCCGTCCCACTGCTGGGGCCTCTCCCAGTGTGGGGGCACATCAGCATCCTGCTGTCTCTGCTGCAATAGGGCTGGTTTTGAAGAGGCAAATGCCAGAATTTTACTTGGAAAAAGCAAAGTTTATTCTGGGTTCTGGCTAATCCTAACATCCCTCCTCTGCCTGAAGCTTGTTTTTATACATTGCTCAGCAGGTCTTACCCCTGCCCGACTATTCCTTTAAAAGGGCATCTCATACCTCTCTTTTCTTTTCATTATTTAAACACGTTCTCAGCCAGCAGCTCTTATCAACCCAGCCCTGCTCCCAGGCTCCCTGCAGAGCATCACAATGTTTGCTGAAATGTCGCCCACAGCTGCTGAATGCAGCCCGGTGTGCTCACAGAGCTGTGTCCATGGCACAGTGCTGTCCCTGGGCCCAGGAAGCGCCGGGCTCAGGGAATCCTCACCCAGAGGCTTTGCTATGTCCCTGCACCTTTGTTTGCTCAGGTTCTTGCTTCACTCAGCAGTAAAAGAAGGCAATGCAGAAACCACCCCCTCCTCTGGGGTCAGGGCAGCTGCAGCCTCATCATTTCAGAGGGGGAAAGTTTGCTTTGGGTGAGCTAAAACAAACCTCTGCGATCTTCTCCAGGAGATGGAGAAATGTCAGCACGGGGGGCAGCCCCAGGCAGCAGCCCCAGCACGGGGCACCAGAGGGTTCTTATCTGCTTTGGTTGCAGGAGGTGGTTGGGGGTGATTCAATCAGCCCCCTGTTAATTATTACCTGTGCAGCTCAGGCTCATGGAGCCATTCTGCTGCGGTGCAAGCACTGTGGGGATGGTACAGCAGGCATGACATGGATCTGGGGGGGGGGTGAAGCAGGGGAGTCAGGCAGAGCATGGCTGGAGCACAGCTCTGAGCTCCCCTGGCCAGGCTCACCGCTCAGCTGCTGGCTTCTGGGGTCGCTGAGAGCAGGGCTGCCAGATAAGGCTTTCAGCAGAGCTATTTATAGCAGGTAGAGAGCCGCTGCTGGCACATAGCTGGACCAGGCACAGGGCCCTTCACTCGAGCTGTGCTGACAGCAGCAGCAGCGAACGTGTGCCGGTGGTCACCATGACCCCAAGCACCTGGGGTGCACATTTCCAAGGGCAAAGCATTCCCTGTCTGCTTTGTCTCCCTGGTCTCTCTCTCCCCTGGTCCCAGTGCTGGAGCAGGGCAGAGGGCAGCAGGCTATGGGCTCCCTGATGTAAGATGAAAATGCAGCGGTGGCTCTGCCAGGGGGAACCTCCTGTCCCCTTTGAGTGAGCGTGCTGCACGTTCAGCTCCCAGGGCTGATTTTTCCAAGGCTGTCAGCTGAGGATATTAAATACTGCAGTGTGGCATTGATGAACTCCCCAGGAGATGCGTGCCCCTGGCCCCACAGGTGCTACAGGACTGTGCTGCTTGTAGTGCAACAGGCATTTAGGAGGTGTGAGCCACCTGTGCTCTGCAGTGCTGGGGATGCTACAGCCCCTGAGCTGGGGAAACCTGCCCTGGGGTGGATGTTAATGGCTGTGGGGTGGTTGGAGAAGGGGGTGGGGGGCACACAGGGGGAGCCTGAAGCACTCAGACTCTGGCTGCCAGAGCTGGAAGTGGAGGCACTGCCCCCACCCACCCCTCTCAAGGGGCCCTTGTTCCTAGGGAGGAGATGATTCATGGGCATCAAGCGGCCCCCGAGCCAATCTTCCACTGTTATGGGATGTTTCCAGAGCATGAGTGTGATAATTAATGGCTTGCTTTTCTCTTGAACCCTCTGTGTTGCAGCGTGCCAAGTTGCTGAGTACACACTCAGACAGGAGGGGACTTTCCAGACTCTCCTTGCTGCCGGTCCACTGCAGCTCACACTGTGCCCACAGGGTTCTAAGGAGCTGTGGGGTCTCGGACAGCATGGATGTGGAGGAACAATGGTGGGAGCTGTGTGCCTGGCTCCTGCCCGTGGAAACAGCCCAGTGGGAATGGGAATGGCCCCCCAGCACCGGGTTGGGAGGCTTCAGTTTCCCACAGAGCTCCCCTGAGCGCTCGGTGCCACTCAGGTACTGGGGTGGTCCCCTTCCCACCTGCACCCCGCCTATTTATGGCATCCCTGGAGCTATAAACATCTGTTTACTGCCGGTGGCGACTCCAAGCAGTGCTCCTCCACAGGCAGAGCATCCTGGGGCCCTGCCCACGCCAACAGGAAGGATTTATTTTTGCTTGGTTTTTATTTTAGCTACAAACAATGGCCGTCACTCCCAGCATCCGATTTCCCCCAGCCCCCCTCGCCCCCGGCCTCCACCTGGTGTGGGAGGAAGCACAGCGGGGCCTGGGGGTGGGGGGGGAGGCAACAGAGCCATGGGTCGGGTCCCTGCAGCAGTGTTGCAGTGCTGCTCCCTGGAATTGTTCACACTCCTCAGAGCTCCCTTGGGCTGTGGTCGTCAACCAGCTCTGCTTTGCAGCTGCACGTGCATGGTCTTATCTCTGCCTCTTTGACAGCCAGTCCGTGCACACGGAAATTGCTGTGTTAGCTCGGCTGGAGCCTCTTCTTCCCCTTCCTTCTCCTCCTCCTTCACCTCCCTGCAGGTTGCTGGAGCAAGAGCTGCTTGCTTCTGTGACTGAGCAGAAGCTGAGGAAGGGGACATACTCTGCAGCTGCGCCCAGAGCCTTACCTCCAGTCCAGAGGACATGAGTTCCCAAGAGGAATGTGCTCACAGGGTCTAAGAATAGAATTGGCCTGGGCTCGAAGTGGGGAATGGTGTGGGGTGCTGCTGTGGAGAGGGGCACCCTACTTGATGCTGTTTGTGGGGTGTACTGGGGTCCAGAGCAAGCACTGCCTGCTGTCCTGAGCAGCAGCAGCATCCTGGTACTGTCTTGAGCATCATTCTTGGTGCTGGTCCCCAGACCTCCTGTCCCAGGAGTGTTGCCCTGTGTCTTATCCGTCCCACCCAGCCCAGCTTAGCTCATGCTAAAGCCATCTGTCTCCATAGCTCCCAGCCTTCCCAGACACAGTGACCTCTGACTTCTTCCCATCCCTGCTGCAACTGATGTGGAGAGCAGTGCATCTCCATTGCAAAGCTCCCTGTCCTGGGATGCCTGCATCCTGGAATGTCACCCCTGTCCTGGGAGGCCTGCACCCAGCACAGAGAAGTGGTCTCATGGTGTTTGGGCTGCAGCACCCAGCAGGTGGGACCCTATGTCTGCAGTGCTGCTTGGCAGCACTGGATATGGACTGAGCTCTGTGTAGCCCATGCCCCTGCTCACCCAAGAGCATGCTGTGTGCTGGCACAGGCACCAAGCTCCTGTCTGTGCCATCCGTGCAGTGACCCGTGGGCAGTCTCCCCTGGCTTCCTGCTGCCGCCTCATTAACCTCCTGTGGGCTGGGAGCTGAACAAGTGCAGGAAATTGATCTCTTCCCTCTCTCCGCTCCCCCAGGCGCAGGCTCTGCTCTGTGCACCCGCTGCAGATCAAGGCCCCTTTGAGCAGCTCCCCCCCCCCCCCTTGGCTCCGGGGACAGCTGTAACAAGGGAGATGCAGGGGACAGCTCAGCTGGGGAGGAACAAAGGAGCCTTCAGTGCTCTGCCTCGAGCACCCGCTGGCCGAGGCGCTGCCTGCTCTGTGGCCCTTTGGCCCTCAGCTGGTCTGGTGCCCTGACAGGGGTCTGGGAGCTGTGATGGGAGATGTCCTGGGGGATGCACTATATCTGTGAGAGGGTGGCAGAGGGCATGGTCCTCATCTGCTGAGCTGGAGCAGGGAGTTGTTAAGTGTCTCTCCAGGCACTTGGCGGGACATCTTGCTTTTCTTCCCAGCTGCTTCCTCGCTAGCCCAGAGCCCTGCCAAGCCCTGCAGCTGGATCCAGGCCAGCAGGAGGAGGATGTCTCACCTGGGAGCATGTTTCCACCCTGCCGGTGCAGCATTCTGCGTGCATCCTGGGAATGTCTGTCCCTCTCCCCTGCCTTGGTGGAAGGGGAGAGCAGTGAGAGCTGAGCACACACCCACCTATGTGCTGTGTGATGCTTTCCCAGCCCCAGAGCTCAAGCAGCAGCCCCAGCCCCACTGTGCTGCCCTCTCCATCTCCATGGGCTGGGGGATGCTGCCCACTCCCACTGCTGCTCACTGCCCTCCTTGGGGTCTGCCTGGGGGAGATGGGCGCTGGCAGAGCCCTGCCGAAGGGCTGTGCTGGTGTTTGGCTTGGCGCTAGAAAGGAGGAGGAAGCAGAAGGTCTGTGGAGATAGAAGGCCATCAACAGAGGCAGCAGGATGTGAGCCGCATCCTGCCCTGCATCCTGGGGAGCGGTGCTTTGGAGCCGGGCACGCTGTCTTCTTGCCTGGAGGGATTGCCTTGGCTGGGTGCTGATCAGCATCAGATCACTCATGTTGGGCTCCCCTTTGGCTGAGGGGATGTTTCACTTACCCTGGGAAACCTCCCCTCACTGCTGCCTGGTTCTGCATTGCCCCACAGCTATGGGGCAGACAGTCCTTCCTCTGAGCACCACTGCTGTGTCCCTGCAGAGAAGTGATGGGTCCAGCAGCGTGCCCAGTGGCTGTGTGCTCTGTCTTTCCAAGCACCCCATCCCTCAGCACATCCCAGCTGTCACTGCAGTCCCCTCTGGCCTCTCCCCTGTCCCTGCAGACCCGCAGCCAGCTGTGGCCACCCCAGCTGTGCTCTGATGATGTTCAGTAGCTGCCAAGATCTCACTCACACTTGCATCGAAAGAAACAGTTGGTTTTTTCCCCCGCTGTTGATAGCCTGCAGAGCCACAGGAGTGTTGAGTTTGTTGGAGTCCTGAGCTGGGCTGTCTCAGGTGCTGGATGCTGCAGCTGGGGTCTGTCTCCAGCTCTGTTCTGCTCTGAGATCAGGAGAGCAGCCTGGGAGCTGGGTGTTGGAGCAGCTCTGTTCTGGGGCTCTGTTTGCTGTCAGGGCTGTGCCTCTGGCCATAGGCTGAGCAGGGCTGGAGATGCTCTGCAGGCAGCATGGGCACACTGTGGGGTGCTCAGAGCTCTGTAGCACATCGAGGGCAGAGCAGAGCTGCTTGCCAGCACTGTGCCTGCAGCAGGGGTGCTGCATGGTGATGCCTTCCTTCCTCACCAGCATGTCAAACTCCGCCTTCAGGGATTTATTTTTTTCTGTACCCCTGCTCTGAAATCCAAGCACCTGGAGTTGTGTTTCACATGGGTGCAGCCTTGCAGCAGCACACAGCAGGTGTGCCACTGCATCAGGTGCCCCATCCCAGGGAGGGAGCACCAGCAACCGTGACATGCTGTAGGTGGGACAGAGGTGTAGTGTTATCTGCATGGAAACATTCACATGCTGAGCCCTCTGATAGCAGTCCAGCAAGCCTGCAGAGCTCAAGTTTCCACCCGCAGGCTGCATCCCAGTGTCTGCATGCATGTACGTGCAGAAGGAGCATGTGTGCACTTGGCAGACAGCCCCGAGCCCAGCCCAGGTTCTCAGCCCTACGGGGGTCTTCCACACGTCCCAGCTCTTTCTGACTTCTCTTAATCTTTTTGCGCATTTATTTCAGCACCTCTGGTGTTGCCCCTGTGTATTTCACGCCTGGCTGTGAATATCCTCAAGGCAAAGGTTGCAGTTCCTGGGCTTGTCACAGTTTTGAGCCAAAAGTTGAATCAAAATGTGTAAGACTGCTGGGCTGGCTCAGAAAGTGCCCTATGCCTCCCATGTGCCCTTGTCCCAGCTGCCTCTGTTGCTGAGCCCCTGCTCCGTGTGCCCTTCCCTACATCCAGAGGAGCTATGGGTAAAGCCCAGCACCGTGGCAGCCCTGCATTCATGGGTTTTTCTCCGCTTCCCCCAGTGCTGGACCAGCTCCTGCCAGAGCTCAGCATCCTGCTCAAGCTGCTGGACCATGAGTACCTGAGTGCTACAGCCCAGGAGAAGAAGGTGGCTGTGTCCTCCATCCTGCAGAAGCTGCAGCCATCCTCAGGTCAGTGTCCCATTGCCATGGCACTTAGTGGCTGTCCATCTGGTACTGTGTCTCCAGCCTGCTCTGTGGCCATGAGCTGGCATGTCTAAAGGGGGAGAAGTGCTGGTGCATGCCTGGCCATGCTACGCAGCTCCAGGCTGAGCTTCCCTCCTCACTTCCAGGGAAGGACACGGACTTCCTGTATGTGAACACTGCCTCCTTGAGCAATGGCACCAGCTTTGTGGAATCACTCTTTGAGGAGTTTGGTATGTGGGACCATCCCATGGTGGTGCTGGGTCTCACCATCAGTTGCTGGGCTGAGGTCCCAGCTGGCCATGGGGGCTCTCAGGGGGGCAAGAGGGAGGCTGAAGCTGTGTCCTTGTGCCTGGGGAGGGCATTGTCATCCTGGGCACCTGTTCCTGCTGCCCCATAGCCATGCCCATGGGTGCTTGGACTGGGGACATGATGCTAGTGATGCCCCTCTACTCCCTCCCCCTCATCGCTTTCTCCCAATCCAGACTGTGACCTGCGGGATCTCCGGGACATGCAGGAGGATGATGGGGACACCGGTGACAGCACTGGTGTGGAGCTTGTGAGGAGCCAGTCAGCAAAGAGCGTATGTCTTGATACTCTGAACTCACTGCACCAGCACTGTGAGGTGTCCGGGGCCTGCTCCTGCCCCTCCCAGCAGAGTGCCTGCTGGCCCCTCGGGGACACGTGGCCTCTCACTCCCTGGTGTTTCTTCCATAGGTTCCTGCAGACCCCCCTCCACCGCTGCCCACCACCCCTCCACCTGAGGATTACTATGAGGAAGCACTGCCCCTGGGCCCAGGCAAGGCCCCTGAGTACATCACCTCCCGCAGTGAGTCCTGCTCCTGGCCTCATCCCACCCACCCAAACAGGCAGAGCCAGTCCCTCCCAGGGAAGAAAGCCACTCACACTGCACCACACCCACTTCTTTCCCACCCCATCCCACCATGCTGCTTTGCACGGGGCTGTTTGTTCCTTGGTGGGGAGGGGGCAGTGAGCAGAGGTGACAGCCTCGGTGTCTGTGTGCGCTTGCAGCAGGTACACATGGCTCTGCCCAGCTGCAGGCTTACCCACAGCCCTGGCCGTCCTCTGCTTCCCCCGCAGACAGCTCCAGCCCCCCCAACTCTATCATGGATGGCTACTATGAGGACGCAGACAGCAACTACCCCGTCACCAGGATGAACGGGGAGCAGAAGAACTCTTGTAGGTACCTGGGTGCCCTCACCAGACAGGGAAGAGCTTCGGCAAAGTGGGCACGAGACATGGGCTCAAGCAAAGCTGAGAGTTGCTATGTGCTGAAGGTGCAATGTGGCTGTGCCTGGCTGCAGTGCTGGCAAGAGGGGAGACACCAAGCTTTCCTGACCTGCTCCTCTCTGTTGCACCAGGAGCCTTTTAAAGTGTGAGACCTGCAAAGAAACAAGCCAGCCCCAGGGTTTGGACAGGCATGCCTGGGCCTGGCTTTTGGCCTGCAAGCATCATGTGTGATGTAGAGGGGAAACTGGGGCAGTGGGAGTAGTTGGGGTCAAAGCAGTGCTGCTTTCAGAGCAGGATGTGGGGCCAGTCCATCTGCGTGGGGTGACACACCTGCTCCCTTCCAGACAATGACTCAGATGCCATGAGCAGCTCCTATGAATCGTACGACGAAGAGGAGGAGGAGGGGAAAGGCGGCCAGCAGCTGACACACCAGTGGCCATCAGAAGAAGCCTCCATGAACCTGGTGAAGGACTGTAGGATTTGCGCTTTCCTGTTGCGCAAGAAGCGCTTCGGGCAGTGGGCCAAGCAGCTCACCATCATACGGGATGGCAAACTGCTGGTGAGCCCAGTGCTGGTGTGGTAGCAGGGGGGGGAAGAGACCTGCAGGTGGGCTAGGGGGAGGTCAGCAACCCCTGCTCCAAGACTGCGACCACCCCGCAGCACATGCAGGGATTGCTGCTGCTTCCCTTGCATGCAATCAAAGGGCTCCTTGCTTTTGGGGGCTAGCAAAGGAAAGGGAGAGAGCATCCTGCAGCCCTAGTATTGTTGAGTCTCTGTGTAGCAGAGACACAGCCACCTCTATCTGAGCCACTGACTACAGCATTGCCCATCCCTACCCACCATCCTGGGCATGGCAGCGGCACCAGCTGGGCCCTGAGCGGGTCCCTTTGTTTCTTGCAGTGCTACAAAAGCTCCAAGGACCGGCAGCCAAACGTGGAAGTGCCCCTGGGCACCTGCAATGTCATCTATGTCCCCAAAGATGGGCGACGCAAGAAGCACGAGCTGCGCTTCTCACTGCCTGGGGCCGAGGCACTGGTGCTGGCTGTGCAGAGCAAGGAGCAGGCCGAGGAATGGCTGAAGGTAGACTGCTGCCTCCCCCTCACAGCCTTCCTCTGGCTGCCCTGGGGAAGGTGAAGGGGAAGGGGGTTTTCCTCTGGTTCTTATCAGCTGTGGGGACGGCTGGCTAGCTGCTTCCCAAGCCCTGGGCGGCTCCTGTGCCGATAGCCCAAGCCCCTCACCAGGGAGTGGAGTGGGGATGTTTGCTCACCCCCTCCTCTTCCTCGTGGCCCTTTCCTGCCTTTGTTCTGGGTGTGGGAGGCAGGGAAGGGGCCATCTCTGCTGTGAGCTCTGGGCTGAGAAAAGGGCTATGCTGCCTCTCCTGCGGGAACTGACATGGGGGACAGTGGGGTGTGTAGTGCTGGCAGCGTGGTTGCGCAGCTTCCAGATCCATCACGTCCAGCCCTCTGTGCATCTCAACAGCAGTTGTTGTTTGCTCAAGCAAGCAGGGTTTGTGCTCCAGGCAGGGCCTGTGACAGGCAGTAGAGCTGGGTGCTGCAGAGACCACTGTGGCCAGCTGGGCTCAGGCTGTGCAATGGGAGCTTGGCGGTGTAGGGACAGTTGCCTTGGTCCCCAGCCCATTGTGAGGGGCTGCTCAGAGGCTTTTCTCCGCAGGTGATAAAGGAAGCGAGCAGCGCAGGAGTGAGTGGGATGGAAGTCCCCACGTCCCCAGTGATGCCCTGCAAGATGGACCTGGATAAGGTGATGTTTTCTGGCTGTGGCTGGGAGGACAGGGACCAGCTCAAGTGCTATGTGGAGCTGGCAACCTTCCGTCCTCACAGCAGGTCTGCAGGGCCAATGGGCTCCCAGCACAGAGCGCGTGCCCCAGCCCTGTGCTGGAGGGACAAAAGCCCGAGTGTGGTCATTGCTGGGGCTGGGCAGAGGGATGCTGCTGAACCGGTGCCTGCCCTGCTGTTCCCCACAGAGGCTGTCACAGGAGAAGCACACTTCTGACTCAGACAGTGTGGCGACGGGTGAGACCTGCACCCCCATGGCCCGCAGAGAGCTCTGCGAGTACGGTATGGCCCTGGCGAGACGGGATGTCCACCTGGCCCATTGAGCAGGGACACTGCAATGGGTGATGGGGGCTATCAGA
Source organism: Odontophorus gujanensis (assembly GCA_013399175.1). Taxonomy (NCBI): domain Eukaryota; kingdom Metazoa; phylum Chordata; class Aves; order Galliformes; family Odontophoridae; genus Odontophorus; species Odontophorus gujanensis. The sequence goes on along the minus strand of VXAB01001478.1, from coordinate 4,995 downwards.
GCTGTTCTCTTCTAGGGAAAGGCAAGAAGAGTGGCTTGGCTGACCTGAAGGGCTCAATGAGCCGGGCAGCAGGGAAGAAGATCACCAGGATCATCAGCTTCTCCAAGAAGAAGCCTTCCCCTGAGGACACGCAGACCTCCTCCACTGAGGAGGATATCCCATGCTGCGGTTCGTGGAGACTAGGGGCATAAATGGGTCCTGAGCTCCCTTCTGAGGGCCTGTGGGGCTATGGGGTGGGAGCTCCCACTGAGCTTATGGAGAGCTGGGGCACTCCTTGGGCTCCAAAATGGTGCTGAGATCCTTCTGCCCCCAGGCTACCTCAGCGTCCTGGTCAACCAGTGCTGGAAAGAGCGCTGGTGCCGCCTCAAGGCCAACACCCTCTACTTCCACAAGGATCGCACCGACCTGCGCACCCACGTCAATGCCATCAACCTCCGGGGCTGTGAGGTGGTCCCAGGACTGGGCCCCAAACACCCCTTCGCATTCCGTATTCTGCGCAGTGGGCAGGAGGTGGCCGCACTGGAGGTGAGCAGGGCCCACCACCACTATTCCTGGGGGGATTGCCATGCTGGGGGAGCACCTTGGAATCATAGGAAGACCTCTAAGATCACCTAGTCCAATTGTCAATCCTTCATTGCCATGCCCACTATATCACCAGCATATCCACCTAAACATCATCCTTCAGATGGAGCACAGTCTGGAGATTCTCAGTCCCATTAGAGTGCCACCAGTGCTCCTCTGTCCCAAGTTCGCCTTCATTTGTTGTTCGGGCTTTTATCAGGAGCAGATCAATCCTTTAGAAGCCAGCATGCAGTGCCTTGCTTTCCCCTCCTGTGCACACTGATGAAGCCCAGGCTGCCTTTATGGTGCAGGGATGTGCAGGGGGGGAAGACAGAAGGGCTGAAATAGGCAGCTTGCTGGGGGCTTGGGTATGCACATGTGCTTTCTCTTCGATCCTCCTAAACCTTGCACATATACTTTGCAACAAAAGACCCTTCCCTGCAGTGGGGCTTTGTCTTTTGGGGCAGTATTGAGGGTCACTTGAAGCCAACGTGCTCCCCAGCACCTTCTCTCTCCACAGACAAGCTGCTCAGAAGACCTGGGCCGCTGGCTGGGCCTTCTCTTGGTGGAGACGGGCTCCCAGACAGCACCAGAGGCCTTGCACTATGACTATGTGGATGTGGAGACGATCGCTAACATTGTGACAGCAGTCAGGCACTCCTACCTGTAAGGTTTTCCTCCTGCTGTGCTGAGCCATGATGGGGTGGGATAGTGGGCCTCATCCTGGGCTTCTGGGCAGCGGCACAGGCTGGGATGGGGTTTGCCCGAGATCCCAGGAGAAAGAAGGGACATCCCAAGGGCTGGCACTTCCCAAAGCAGAGCAGCTTCTCTTGGGCAGGACTGAAATTAGAAGGTGCTTTTTGAGAAGTTGCAGATGCCCCATTCAAGCAAAGCCAGGTTGGATGGGGCCCTGGGCAACCTGACCTAGTGTCTTATTTAGTAGCTGGCAACCCTACCCGTGGCAGGGGAGTTGGAACAAGATGATTTCTGAGGTCTTCTATGACTGTAGGATTCTTTAGAAATGCTGATGAAGAACGTAAGCAATATGTGTGCTTGAGTAGGGCAGGGTGAGCGCTCAAAACCAAAGCTGTGTCCCTGCCCAGAACTGAGAGAGCAGTGAGATCAAAGAGCCTATTGTGGGGCTGGCAGGGATGTCCTGGAAAGGAAGCCCATGGCACACCCATCCCTTATCCCACAGGTGGGCCAGCAGCTCCCAGGACAGCCGGCCTGACTCCTCCCGTGTGGTGTACGATGATGTCCCCTATGAGAAGGTTCAGGTGAGCGTGACTCAGGGCTTCCCCGTGTCCCACCGCTGCGGGGGAGGTGTCCTGGGGAGCCTCGGTGGGTTCTGGCAGCCCCACAGGTGTTGCAGCATGCTCTCCTGTCTCCGTGGCAGGCTGAGGAGGAGCTGGGACGGCCAGCAGGAGCCCAGGTGAAGCGCCATGCCTCCTCCTGCAGCGAGAAGTCGCGGCGAGTGGACCCACAGGTCAAAGTGAAGAGGCATGCATCCAGTGAGTGGGGGTCTGCGAGGGGGCCCTCGGAGTGGGGGGAAGCCCTTGGCTTCTGGGTGGAGGCCGCTCCCTCCAGGGTTGAGCTGTTCCAGCCCAGTGGGACCATGGGAGGTGTTCTTGCAGCTCAGGTTGGGCTCAGGTGGGGCTTTCTTAGGCTGGAGCCATCATGATGGGCTCTCCCTGTGCATGCAGACGCCAACCAGTACAGGTATGGGAAGAACCGGGCTGAGGAGGATGCCAGGAGGTTTCTGACGGAGAAGGATAAGCTGGAGAAGGAAAAAGCAGCAATCCGCAGTGAGCTGGTGCAGCTGCGGAAAGAGAGGAGGGAGCTGCGGGAAGCCATGAAAGGCAGCGCGGGTAGGTCGCACACTGTGGCTGGGGATGCTCGAAGTCACCCGGGTACGGTGGGAAGGGCCGGGATGGGAACGCAGGGCTGGCAGTGTAACCGCGGCACTTGTGACCGTGCTCAGGCTTGGCTGCAGCACACTGCTGGGCCAGCAGCCCCATCTAGTGTCACTACCCAAGAGGATGGATGGCTGCCCAGCGCCCGCAGCCACTGAACCGGGCACTTGTGTGATTAGGAGCCAAGCTTCAGGACCTGGAGCAGCGTGTGGCTTTGCTGGAAGAGCAGTGCCGGCAGAAGGAGGAGCGCCGCGTCGACCTGGAGCTCCAGCTGGGCGAAGTGAAGGAGCAGCTGAAGCAGTCGTTGGCAGGAGGGCCGGCCCTGGGGCTGGCTGTGACCGGCAAGGCTGAGAATGGGGTATGCACCTCTACCTCCTTGCTCCTCTGGCACCAGCAAAGGGGTTTGGGGTGCGGACAAGCAGCATATGGGGGTGAAGGGACACCTCTGATCGTTGTCACACTGTGGTTAGAGGTGGGAAGCAAAGCACTGACGTCAGCTTTGACTTCATGACAGTTGGTGCTTTCCTGGCACTCCCTGCTCCCTGGGTTTTGTAAATCCTTATCCTCCATCCTTTCCACAGGAAGCTGCAAACAAGCCAAATGGGACCCCCCCTGAGCACTTGGTTCCCGTTAACAGTGCAGCTGAACTGAGAAAGAGAAGTCCCTCCATCCTTCCTGCCAACAAGGGAAACGTGCTGCGGAAGGCCAAGGTCCTGCTTCACTCCACCTCTTCTCCCCGGCCCCAAGGAAATCTCAGCTTTTCATCCCGTCCCCATACTAGACCAAGAATTTGGGGGAGTGTGGATGCTCCTCACTCCAAACACAAGGGATGCTGCCCAGGTTGTAGCTGGCCTGCAGTGGCACAGGCTGCTGGCATGAGCTCAGCCTGCAGGAGATTTGAGGGGCCCAGGGCAGGGTGGGCAGCAGTGAAAACATCACCTCTTCAATGCCCAGGGCAGCACTCACCAGCCTTCAGAGATGTTGGGGTGCTGCAAAGCCCCCCAGGATAGAGGGAAGCCCTCAAAGGGCTTAGAGCTCACTCCTCCAACTTCTGATGTCTCCTCATCCCCCTCTTCTTTTCCTTTTCTCTTGCAGGAATGGGAAAAGAAGCAGACATAAACCAGGCTGTGGGAACCCCTGCCAGGCTCTGCTGGACACTGAGGAGCTACAAGGCCCCTTTCTCCCACCCGTGGGGAGAAGCGCCCTCCCCTGCCCCTCTGCTACAGCACCTGCCACGTGGGCAACACTATGAACTGTGGGGAAGGGGGCGGGAGGGGATTTACATGGGGGGGTGAGGTGCTGGAACAGGCTGCCCAGAGAAGCTGTGGATGCCCCATCTCTGGAGGCATTCAAGGCCAGGTGGGATGGGATCCTGAGCAGCCTGATCTGGTGTTTTAGGGGTTGGAACAAGATGATCTTTAAGGTCTCCCCCAACCTAAACCATTCTATGATCTGGGAGGCGGGTGGGGAATGGGAGTCCTTTGGAGGTCAGGCTCACGTGCTACTGGAAACCTGTCTCTGGGTGGGACCTCCCACATGGCCAGGAGCTCGGCACAAGGTGTGTGCCCGTGTGACACAGACACCGCGTGGGACCGCTGCAGCCCTCGGATGGTCTGCTTTATTGGGATCCATGTTCTACCCCAGGGACGCTGGAGGCCTGGCTAATGTTTTCCACAGTGACCGTGGATTCTTTGGGGATTTGTGGCCACCTGGACACTGGGGTTCATAAGCTCAGGACCTGATCCTTCAGAGATGCCCATAATTTGCCCTTCTCACTGCTCTCAGCTCAGTGGGGTCTCATCTCAGGGTTCTTCATGCCCCTGGCTCACTGTGTGTAAGCTACGTGCCCTCGCCCAGTGCCTCCTGCTTGTCCTCGAGGCACACTTGTGGAACACACTTTGGGAGCCAACAAAGCTCAAGCATCAGCAGATTAACAGCAGGCATCTTTGATCATACCGTGCCCCAACCCCGTGCTGCTGTCAGCGGGGCAGAAGGGCCAGGGGCACAGAGTTTGCCAAAGCACGTCGTCAGCACGGAGCAAGGGGAAGTGTGAAAATAAAAACATTAAAAGTGCTATCAAGTGAGGGGACTGGAACAGAAAGGAGCAACAGGGAAAGGTAATTCAGCACAGGGAGAGGAACAAAAAGGGAAGGCCCAGGCTGGTGTGCCATTTCTTGCCGCAGTTAACCTCTGCAGCTCGGCCCCCTCTAACAACTAGGTCAGCAGCTCGTAATAAAACCACTAGCACGGCGCCCCCAGGCTGCATGGCGTGAACCGGTGCCGTTCATCGCGCGTGGCCCACGGCGGCCGCGGGCTCCGTGCCGCCCCCTGCCCGCCTGCGGGGACGCGAGCGGGGCTCGGAAACGCGCGACGCGTCCACGCGGGGCCCCACTCCAGCACCACCCGCGGGGGGCGGGGCCGCGCGGGGCGCGCCGGGAGCTGTAGTTGCGGCTCGGGTAGCAGGCGGGCCCGGGGAGCATGGCCGGGTGCTCGCTGCGGGCCGGGGCTCGGCTGTCCGTCG
>VXAB01001477.1:215132-345478 GCA_013399175.1 Odontophorus gujanensis | reverse complement strand
CTCGCAAGCGGGCTGCTCGCCGGTGCGTAAACGGGGGCTCGGTAGCGGGGTGTGTCTTTAGGGACTTTGACGCGCATGCGCACTATCGCTTGGAGGACCAAGTACCGTAAATGTGGGCGGAGTTGGCTGTGCAGAGCGGTCAGATCGAGGACTCGCCGCTTCCGCGTTTCTGCGCGCATGCGCTGTGCCCTCCTCCGTGTCCGGGCAGCGCCTGCAGTACCGAATTCTGTCCACATGGCGGCAGCAGTGAGCACCGCGGAGCTACTGCGCGTGCGCGCCATTGAGACGTGCGGCTGACGATCACGTGCAACTCTGAGCCAATTGGGTGTCACGGTGTTTGCAGGTGCCGCTTGGAGCTTAAGTGGTACATTCCCCATGCGAATTCGGGCAAAAAATAATGGCAATAGACAAGAGAATCCGGAATCCGAAGGGGATTGCTATTGATAATATTGCTGAGCTGGCGTTTCAAGAATTGACCGCTTGCCTTCGCACGTCGTACCAATGGGTGCTATTTTTAAGTTCTCTGGCGCATGCGCACGCGCACTATTACCTGGGGGACCAATAGCAATAAAGACGGGCGGATTCGCTTCTTAGAGCGGTCAATATTCAGGTATGCTGCTTCAGCATGTCTTCGCGCATGCGCTGTTTTGCAAGTAGGTCCAAACATGAACAGTGGCAGTTCCGTGCATTTGCCACGAGGCGGCAGCAGAGACCGCGGAAAGAACTTCTCCCACGGGTTTGACTTGGGCTCGCCCAGCAGTCCTTTCGGTTCTGTTCTCTGTTGCTTTTGATGGCAAGGGAAAGAACACAAAGTTACAAGTGGGTGGGCGGGGCGGGTGAAAGACACCGAGAAAACATAAGGAAGAACTTCCCAAAACGTACGAAGAACTGTGCTAAGTGCTTATGGATAGCTGTAGAAAATGACAGAATTGATGTGGCAATGCTTTTTTTTCCCCTTTTCTGCCAGCATTTACTACATTGTTTTTAAATATTCACGCACCAGAATCTAACTACCGAGCAAATTTAAACGTAACGATAAAGAAATGGACTCACAGCAGAAAGCACAGGGCTATACTCATGTTTCCTCAGCCTTTATCTTTCTCATATTTGTAAAGCTGTCATACTATAATGTGATAGCAAGGACAGTGGATAGTAGCAGGGTGGTACAATCCCAGGCTGCAGCAAGAACAAGCCCAAACACAGCAGCTGTAGACACAGAAAGAACGAAAAAAGAAAAAAACCTGCTTACCTTCAGAAGAACTCCAGTAGGCAGGGATCTCCAGCAGGATACCTTCATCTCCACTGCCAACCCTTAAATGAGGGCTGGGAAGGGGTGGATTCTGGCTCCAGCCCTTCCAGTCACAGGTACATTGCATGCACCTGAGTTCCCCTAGGTTGGCCCTGCCTTCCCACCAGGTGCTTCATCACTGCTTCAGGCCATGATTTACATTTCCACTACAATATTTTTAATATGTTAATTTTTGTTTTGTTTTTTTAACAAATGCCTTTCTTGCATTACAAGAAGCCAAAATTAAAACTTGGACTGCTGAAAATATATGTGGTGGTTACATTTATAATGATGGAGAATTTGCAAAGTGATTAAAGGTGTTTTGAAAAAAATCAAGAGTCTAACCTAATCTAATCAAGCAGATTAAACATTATTATTAGAGGGATAACATTAAGATAGTACCTGGAGTCTTTAAGAAAGAAGAGGATCCCATTACACCAAGTGAGGTGCATGTACAAAGGGTGCAGTGCCACTGTTGTCCTTGGGAAGTCTCCAATTCCTAGGCCATGCGCCTTGCTGTGGTCTCCTAAACCCAGGCCTGGATGGAGGGTGGAATCATGCACGTCATGCTCAGATTCTATCTGCTGATGAGCACACAGCAGATCCCACCTGAGACCCATAAGCAGTTGGGGCACCTGGGGCTGCAGCTCCATTAAAGGTGCAGAAAGGATCTTTTTTCCTCTCTGCTTTCCCAGTAGCTCCTAGCCTTGCTGCAGGCCGTGGTGTGCACCCATGCTCTGTGCCAACCCTCACTCCTGAACTGCACCTTGGCTCTCAGGTTGGTCTCTATTTTCTTCTGTATTGTATTATGTGGCTGTTTTCTCACTGCAGATGATGCAGGATTTGACTGAGGCTGTGGGTAAACCCAGTCATCCATGTGGGGTCTGCTCCTCTGGAGGAAATTGCTGTTGTTGTGGCTGGAGCACCCTGGTGAAGGTGGAGCTGTGAAAGATGCTCTTGCCCAGATGTGGGAAGCAAGCACATCTCCTTCCGCTTCAATGACCTGGCACCCAGCTGGCTGTGTCCCAACCCACAGTGCATCCCCAACCCACACTATGTTCTCAACTGCAGCACTTCCTTAAAACCACAGCAAGTCCCTAACTCAACAACTGCATCAATGGCAGCAGTTCCCAACCCCCCCGGCTAGCAATGCACCATGCACTGCACCCACTAAAGCCAGACTGATTTTATTCAAATTTTGCTTGTAAAACAGAGTAATAACAAAAAAAACAAAAACTAACAAAAAAAAAAATAAAACCCTCACTGGCTTCAGAGAAGAAAACCAGAGGAAAATTGCTCCTGGGCTCACCTTTTCTTCCTTTGTCCTCCCATGAACTGGTATTAATGCTGTACTGGTTACAACATGAGGAGGGTGGGGGGCAACTCCAGCTCTACATTTGCTCCCCCCAGGGAGGTTTTGGCACAAAGGCAGGAGTAGTGCAGGTGTTAGTATCAGGTCTGAAAGCTACAGGGGCAGCTAGGGGCTGCCCAGAGAGCATTAAGAGGGCAGGGTGGGAATGTGAAAGAAAGGCTTCATGTTGGAAGTTGGCCCCAACTGAGGGGACATGCCAAGGGGCCAAGTCTGAGACAGGGGCTGTGCCTCCACACCCCATCTCTCGCACGCGTCTCAACTGTAAACTGCAAGCAGGGGCACCCAGTTTGCTCAAATGCTGTCCCCTTGGTAGGGAAAATTAAGGGTCTGGGTAACATCAGGAACCAGCTGTGCACAGCACCCCAGGATGAGTGGTAGCTGGGGTAGAATGTCAGGATTGATGCCCTGTCTGAGGTGACAGCCTGGGGTGCTGGCAACAGCCTCTGTCCTGTTCCCTGGGCTGTTCTCACACACAAGTGCAAACGTAACTTCTCCTTATCTCGCTGCTATAAATTAAAGGACACAGGGTGTACAGGGGCACAGAGTGGTGCTCCCAGTCCACAGACGCGTATGACAGACTTGAGCCCTTGGCCGTGCTGATGGCAGCTCCGCACTTGGTCATCGATTTCCAGCTGCAGCCCAGCGCCACTGGCAGAGCCACTCAGTCCGTCTTCCAGACCTTGTTGAGGAACTTGACCACCTCGTCATAGATGACAAAGACAATGGCCACATCGAGGCAGACACGGCCCAAGCGGGGTATGGTACCCTTGTAAAACCTGTGGGGATGAAGAGGGCTGAGGGGTCAGGCAAGATCATGGGACGCACCAGTGGTGTCCCAGTCCTTCCACATGCAGTCACTCCTCACTGCTCCCACCGTTGCTTAGAATCATAAAATCATTAAGGTTGGAAAAGACCTCTAAAAATCATCTAGTCTAACTGTCAGTCCATCAGCACCATGCCCGCTGAACCATATCCATCAATGCCACATCTGTGGTTCCTGAACATCTTCAGGAACAGTGATTCCATCACCTCACAACTCTTTTGGACAATAAATTTTTCCTAATATCCAACCCAAACTTTCCCTGGTGGAACTTGAGCCATTACCTCTCAATCTATTGTCATTACCTGAGAGACTGACTCCCACCTCAACACAACCTCCTTTCAGGTAGCTAAAGAGATCAATAATTTGAAGAGGTGAATAAGATCACCCCTGAGCCCCTCCCTCTCCAGACTGAACCATCCGAGTTCTCTTTTGCTTCAGACTCATCACCAGCTTCTGCGCCCTTCTTCCAACATGCTCCAGTCTGTCTTTCATGTAGCAAGGGGCCCAAAAAAGAACACAGCACTCAAGGTGCAGCCTCATCAGCGGCACATTCAGGGGACAATCACTTCCCTAATCCTGCTGGCCAGAGTATTTCTGCTACAAAAAAAGATTAATACAAATTCATACATCATCTTCGTGCAGGGACCATGCTAATCCTCTCCCTGTCATTCACCCTGTATCTGCTTGTCCCCAGTGTTATGCTATAACACCCTCCCACCCAGCCCCAGGTCCACGGAAGCACTCACGCCAGGGGCCCCTCATATTTCATGATCTGGTATGCGCAGTCCCAGGTGCTCTTGTACTTATGTGCTTCCAGACCCTGCAGGAAGGGAAAAGAAGGGTTGGCTACTGAAGCTGGGGTACGCTGGAATGGTTAGGACTGATGGTGTAACTGTGCCACAGTGCTGCACCTGCATCCTGGTCTTAACCACATCCAAGGGCGTGTTGCCAAAGACGCTCGCAGCTCCCGCAAGGGCTCCAAACACACCCGTGATGAAGGGGTTGATGACCTTGTTGGGATCATCTCCTGGAAAGGAGAAGAGGTCTGGAGGTGGTGACAAAGCCTGGAGCAGGGACATCCCGTCCCTGGCCTTCACCTCACTCCATCATGAGAGGCTAAGCCCTGGGAAACCTGGGGGCTTGAGGAGGGGGAACTCAACCCAGGGACTGGCAGTACAGCCAGGGCAGCACTGTAGGAACATGGGGACATGGTACCTTTGTACCAGTTCTTGAGGGATGTCATGACGAAGAAACGGATGGCCTGGTTGGATCCTTGCTTGAGAACAGTTGCAGTTAGGCCTTGGTAGGTCCCCTTCAGCCCTAAAGCAATGGAGGGCATTGGAGGAGAGCACCAGCCTTGTACCCCAACCTACCCCAGTAGGTCCATAGCCCCATGCACAGACCTGGCCCCCTCAGTGGGCTCCTGCAGGCCACAAGCCCTTGGCCACTATTTCCATGACTCACCTTGCTCCCGAACAATCTCCCTGACACCATGGAAGAAGCCACGGTACTTTGGCTTGGGGGAGCACTGGTCATGGATGAACTTCACCTGTGGGGAGATGATGAGTGGGGCCGAAATAGTGATGCGGCCTGGGGCTTCTCTTGGGAAGATGCTTCAAACAGAAGGCCCCCCTCCACCTCCCACCTTGATGGTCTCCATGGGGCACACCACCATCACAGCCTCGGCCACACCAGCGCCCAGTCCACAGACGAGGCCCCGTGTGCTGTCCAGCCGGCCTTGCTCATCCCTCATCTGGTTGCTGAGGAACTCAAACATGCCAAACCTGCGGAGAGGCCACAGTGACAGCCCTGAGGCACCCAACAAGGGACCAGAGGCTGCTGGGGATGTCAAGACCAAAGTCATTGCCAGGAGAGTACAGCCCAGGGACCTCCATGCTGCACTCACCTGACAGCAGCCTTGGGGATGGAGCCATACACCAGTGAGCTGAGCCCTCGGTACAGCCCCCGGACACCATGGTCACGGACAGTCTGCTTCACGCAGTCCCCTGGGGAAAAGCACAGCAGTGTCAGTCACCTAGCACACACCAAGGGACACCCCTCGCCCCACCCCCAGAATGCGCCCGAGCTCCTTGGTCTCACCAATGCCCTTGTAGCGGGGCGGGTTGGCCTTCTCATCCAGCTGCAGCTGTGTCTTCACATACTCAGTGGGGAAAGTAATACAGATTTCAATGCCTCCAGCGAGGCCACCTAGAAGAGAGGAGGTGGAAGTGGAACTGCAGTAGTGCTGCACTGAGCCCAGACCTCATGGGTACTACAGATCCCTGAGATGTGGCCTCACAATGCTCTACCCAACGCCTCACAGCACCAGGACCAGGCCAGGATGTGCCATCCTCCTCCTCAGCATGGCCCTGTGACCAGTGTTAACACAAAGGCATCAGGCAAAGTAAAAGGGAATAGGCAGAGCAAACCCAGTCAGCACTACAGTGCTCGTACTCAAACGAGCTGCACCCTTCGGAGATGCAGAGGTGAGGAGCCAGTGCAGCCATTTACAAACCTGGCACAGCCACTTGAACCCACTGCCAAGCCACGCATGGCAGGAACCCACTCACAGAGGCACCACACAGGTATGGAAGTACAATTGCGATCAATTGCGACCTCCTCCGGCTGCCTCACACAAAGAAGTTGCCACACACTGATTGCAGGGTTAGGAGAGCACCAACACAATGCACAGCCAAGGCCACAGCAGCACCCAGCTGTCAGCAGCACCAGCCCCAGGAGATATAGAGCACTGGGTGCATGCTAGCTCCCCGGGGTGAGAGAGAACCAATGCAGAGCGCAATTCCAAGGATGTAGGCTAGCAGCATCTTGGGGGCATCATCCCTCACAGTGCCCCACCACACCCTGTTTCCTTCGCAGAGCTGTGCCACAAGCCTGCAGCTGCAGAGCAAGGCAAAGCGTGGATCCTGCCCCACTGCTGCAGCTTCCCTTCCCCATGCCACCTAATTCCAGCAGAAGCCGCATCCGATGCAAACTGATCACCCCATCTCCCGCAGCCAGCCCGGCTCCAGCTCCTTCTCACATGCCGCTCTCGCAGGGGTGCAGCGACCTTGCAGTCTGTTTACTTGGACTTTACCCAGCGGAGCTTTGGTGCTTGCAAGAGTGCTGAGTAAGCATGCACAGCCAGCAGTGAGTGCGCAAGAGATGAAAGGGCAGTGAGCCCACGCCGGGCTGCCGAGCCAAAGCCCTCAGTCATGAGCCAATGAGATGGCGGAAGCACGAGGACGTCCTCCAGGGCCCATGCTGGGGTTTCGTGCCCTCCCCCCGCCCCACGGAGCCCGCAGCACAGCCACCACAGGCAATGCTGCTGCAGAGGGAGCGATGGGCACCTGACAGCCACTCAGTACTACTTCCCCAGGATAACTGTAATTGTGCTTCACTGGGTCACAGCTCCAGGACTCAGCAGGAAGAAGGAAAGGGATCGCAAGGACAGCACAAGGGCAGAGCCCCAGCTGCTTCTCAAGGCGCCCTAAAGACATACAACCATGTGTTTCTCAGGATGAGTGCTGAGGGCAGAACCACACAGCCAAGGGGCTGCACCTTTAGGGAAGGTGAGCTCTACCCCTGCAAAGCCACAGGCAACAGCCAGTGTCCTTCTGGGAGCTAGGGAACAGGAGGTGGCAGTGGCCCTTGGCCATCCCTGCAGACTGTGCTGCTCTGTTCCGTGCTCCTGCCCAAGCATCAGCAGAAACAGCAGGTGTCTGCACAGCTCTGATGACAAGTGGGCACCTGGAGAGCAATCTCAGCTTCTCCATTCTAACAGCAATTTCCCATGTAGGCACAAAAGCACATAATTTCCATACAAAGAACTCTTCTTGCCTTCAGCTTTCCCAATATCCTTTCTTGGTCAGACAAGAGGCTGCCAGGCAGCAGTAGCAGGCCTGGTACATGTCTAGTGCTGCTGATAAGGAGTGAGGCCCCTATGGAGCCCCTCGAGCAGGTCTGTGCCTTGAGCTCTGCCTTGCACACTGACCATGCATCCACAGTGCATGGCTTGTTTCCTTGCAAGGGGGCTTTTGTATGAGCCCAGATAGCTATTACAACTGGAGAACAAACAAACAAACAAAAAAAAAGTCCAGCAGCAGGGTGCGAAAATCAGAAATCACAGCCAGGGCTCATCCACTCCTGCAGCCACAGAGCCCTCCAGGTGCCCCAAATCCAGCCTCTCCACACTAGTACCACCCCATGCACAGCAGGGTGATGAAGGAAACCTCCAGTGTCTTTCGTGGTGAAACAGGTTCCACAGGCTGCTCCCTGTTGTGCAACAGGCTCCCAGAGTTCCCATCAGCACCAGGCACTCAATGGTGCCAGTTTGCTCCAAGGGAGAGGGCTGTGGGTGGGATGGCAGCAATATCTAGCAGCCCTCCCAGCGCTGGGCCACCTCCTCCAGCAATGTGCCCCGTAGAACAACACCTCCTCATCTTCCCTGTTGCACTAGGCCTGGAGAAAGGCGACACAGGGATGTCCAATGGTGTAGAGAGGAGCTGTGCTCAATACATGGCCCCTTCCTTGAAATCAGGTTGCCCGAAGATCACCCCCACAGTGTTACTTGAATGGGAAATGCATCCTGCAATAGGCCAGACCCTTAGAACACATCCACCCACAGCATGGGGCTTGGAAAAGCTCCCATCTGCTAGGGGCAAGGCCAGCTGGGAATGCTGTATTTCATCATGTGAGTTGGGAAATGCTTTCACAGCAGCAGCAGCCTCATGCCTGGCAAGAGCCCTGCACCCCACAGGCACACACAGCAGTGCCAACACTGAGTTCGCCTGTGTCACAGTGGGCTGTTTGCCCTGCGGAGAGCCCTAGGGACAGGGAGCCCAGACCATCCCTGAACTGCCACAGGTCACTCATTCACCTTATCTCTGCATTTGCTTCTTAATGGGCTAATATTATAATAAAGTGTTTTACAGTGCATTTTAAATTCCCTGACTACAGGTGTAATGGCATGATCCACCGTCCCCTGCTTACAGCCCCAGCAACACCCAACCTCACCCTGGTGCAAATTCAGGCATCCTGCACACCCCAAGGTCGCAGCTCCAAGCTGGTGTCACAAAAACCGAGTGTGAATGGCACAGCACTGGTAGGCTCAAGGCCCTGGGGACAGTCCACACTCCTCAGCCATCAGCACAGGACACCAGAGCACAGAGACAGCAAAAAATAACTGCAGATGGAGTCAGCCTTAAGAACACAGCGTATGAGCAGGGTCACCACTTCCCAATGGGTGTGAGGGAGGACCTCGCATCAGCATGCTATGCACACAGTCCTCAGCAATGGGAGGCACAGCAAGATCTCAGAACTGTCAGTGTGCTGCTGACGGATGCCAGAAGATGGATGGCTCCTTCTTATCTCTGATGTCAACCTTAAGAAGATGGTGCCCTGTGGAGCAGCAGACAGGTGAATACTGAATACCCACTGCCAATGCTTGGGTTCAAACCTGAGCACCTCAGGGCAGTTTTGCAGAGCAGTGAGCAGCAGATAGCATCCAGAAACATCGCTCACTCCTTACCAGGAGGGGCAATGCCCTGGGCTTAGACCACAGGGGAAGGAGCCTGGTTCTGCAAGGAGTGAGCAGTAGCTCTCACACCCAGCCCTTGACTGCCCTCTTCCACAGATGTAGCATTTCCTAAGAAAGATACATCAGGAGATTACAAAAAAAGACAAAACAGAAGCTTTTGCTGCTGCTTTGTTCCTCTCCTGACCAAGAGGCTCCCTGCCTTAACCCACAGCCCTCTACCTCCTGCCCTCTCTCCCTATGCACCTGCTGCTCCCAACAGCACTCACCGCTCATAGCAAACCCCGCAACAGCAGCTGCCTCTGGCTATTCCAAAGCCAAGCACTGTGTAGACAGCATCCAGGAACAGAACAGCATGGAAAGCACCAAGGTGCTGTGGCGAGCAGAGTAGAGCAGCAACAGCTCCTCTGAGAAAAGGGGCAGACTCCAGGCTTCAAACCAGCTAAAAACTGAGCTGCACTTAGCTCTAAGCAAGCAAAGCCTTCCACCATAATTGAAGGCCTCCCAAGCAAGGCATTCACCTGTTCCATGGAGCTCCAGAGAGCCAGCCTCAAGCTGTGTGGTGCCAGAAAAACAAGCACAAAGAACACCAGGGCAGCCTAGAAGAGACAGCTCTGCAGCCAGATAACCAGATAATGTCCATCTCAGCACAGAGCCTTTAACCAAGTTTAAGCAAGCCAAGGGACTGTCCTGTAGCGACATACAGGGCTGCCCTCGACTGCCCTGGTAATGGTACTCTCAGCAGCTTGGTGTCAGGCAAGGCAACTGCTGCCCTAGCACCCAGCAGCCCCATGGACAAACAAGAGCTCCTTTGCAAATAGATTTTTAACATTTTGTTTGCCTTTGGTGACAGTGAGAACTCTTGGCAGGAAGAGCCCTGCTGGCATCCTCCAAGGACACCAGGCCCATGCTGCCAAGCTCAAGGGGCTGCATCGCAGTGGCACAGTGCTGGCTCTGGCAGAAAGTACACATGGCTCAGGATGGCAGTAAGGTACCTAATGCGCAAGGACCACAGCCCCACAGCCTTCCACCCCCTTCAACTCCCCAGACAGCAAAGCTGTGACCACAGCACAGAGGTCTCTGACAAAACAGCAAATGCCTTTTGGTCAGCACAGACCCCACAGCCTCACTGCAGGCCCCAGGAATAGGCAGTAGGAGTCGCAAACAGGGCACAGGGAGTTAACTGCGGCTCTTGCCCATTTCTGTGCTTTGTAACATAATTAGGTGCCACAGAGCCTCCTGGATGTATGCCCATTCACCAATTACACTGATTTGCTGAGGGCAAGGAGCACACTTGCATCCCAACGCGGCCATTCCTCCACCCCCCACACGGCCCCACGACGGCTACTCCAGGCCCAGGCTCAGTCCCGGAGTCACAGTGCTTTCCCTCGGTACCGGGCCGCTCCCAGGGCTGAAGACGAGGAGCGGGCGGATGAACAAAGCCTCGGCCGGAGGAGGGAACGTTGGCTGGAACGCAGCAACTCGGGACGTGCCGGTCAGGTCAGGTCGACGGGACTACGTTTCAAAGGCGAGCGCGGAGCTCTGCTCTGGAAACCGTCCTGCGAGTGGGGAGCGAACGAGCAACCAACAAAGGAGATGAACGACCCTCCGCCCCAGGCTCCGCTCCGCACAGGCAGAAAGAAGCGCAGTGCCTGCCCGGCGCCCGCTGCGATCCCACGGACGCGGGCACAAAGGCGCGTCCCAAAGCGGGGACCCGGAGGCGCTGTCAGCGCGCGGCTCTCAAGCACCACTACCCGAGGCGCCTCCGCACCCCCAGCCCAAGCTCCCGGGGCTGCCCCGCGGCCGCTCCCCACTCCCACGCTGACGACCGACACGCCCTCAGCTTTGCACTCCGCCCTGCGGGCGCTTACCCGCCAGGATGGCCTTGCCGGGGTGCGTCAGCTTGGCCTTGCCGGCGGGCGCGGCTGCAGCAAGGCTGCGGGGCTCCACCGGCGCGAGCATGGCCGCGGCACTCCGCGGCTGCTACGCCGCCCGCGGCCACCGCCGTATTTCAGGGCCGAACGGCGGAGCCGCGCCCACTGAGGGGCGGCCCCGGCGGCGTCACATCCTCACGCGGCGCTGTAGGGTGGGACTGGAGCGGGGATTGGTTGTTCCGCTTCAGGAGACAGCAAGGAGCTTAGGGGCAGTCGTGGCAGCGGTACGGTTATCTCACCCTGCTCTTAAAACTACGGAAGAAGCGCCCGCCGGATGGTAGACGTCATCCTGCCAGGCAGCACTGAATCACTGTGCTGGCGCTGCCTTTGCTCTGCAGAAGCAAAGCAACAGACTGCTGTCTGCATACAGCTCCCCCTGCAGCTCCTTGCAACCAGGCCAAGCTATGGAATGCCCCAGTCAGTGAGGTTTTCCCAGCAGTGCGCTCTGTCTGCATGAAGGCAAATCTGGCCTTCTTAGGCCAAAGAGTGCTTTAAAGTAGCTTTGCTCCTCCAGCGCCAATTCACCTCAAACAATTTAATGGCAAAGAAAAGAAGGCCCAAAGCAGTGATCACACACAAATGCCTACCGTATAGCTTTGAAGAGAAATCTAGACATTCTCAAGCTAAAAGGGGTCCTGGGAGAACACAGGCTTGTGGGATCCTTTCAGGTCACGCTGCGTTGCTTCATTGGGAACCCATTATCTGCCACTCCAAAGGCACCTGCACACATTGCACCATGCATGCTTGTGCTCCATGCACAGCGCTGGGCCCACAGCCCTTCAGAATGTAGAGGTGAAAGCTGGGTTTACAGAAGTGCTGTCTTCTCTCCCACCTGGGAAAGCAGGGAGTGCTGCAGGGAGATGAGGCAGGAAGGAGCTGCGTTGTGCACTGTGCCGGAGCAGCCACCCTGCTGCATCAGGGAATGCTGTGCAAGAAATTGCCCCAGGCCATGCACAGAGAACAGTCCTGTTGAGACTTGCATTACGTGCATTTTGAGAAGCGATTTCTGCCTCAGCAAGGCTCCATGCACAGGCAGCCAAGTCAAGTCACTGAAAGCTAACTCCCAGCAAGTGCTAGAGCTGCAGCTCCGTGGACAGACCACCTGCAGGAAAACCATTCAGGAAGCTGAAGTGCCTTTCTTCTGCCAGAAGTAAAAGCACAGGAACATGTCCTTGAACTGCAGAACGCTCCCAGTCACAGCCAGAGCCACACGTGGTTTCAGAACAGTTGGGGCACATCCACTAAAGTGGTCTCACATTGATGGCCACAATACAACCTTAGCCTGCCTGGTTTGTGGGACTGCAGTGGGCAGATCTCTCTTGTATAAATCTTCAGCACAGCCCACACTCACAGAGGAAGCAGCCAAACAGCCTGTGCATGAGGTGCCTGCTCCTATTGCACACACCCACCCAGCACACTGATCAGTTCTCCCAGAGAAAGCCACCATGTGTGGTAGCTAAAGACCCCTTTCAGCATGATGAATTACGCCTAGGCTCCTTTGGTTTACAGGAAGGCTCTTGGCTCCAAACTCCAATACACCCGACTGTGGTTTCCATTGCCAAGTGTGCTACTAAGTTTCAAAACTGCCATCAGAGAGACCTTTGCACTCCAACAGTAGGAGTGCCCCACAGCCCAGCCCACGAGCGCTGACTCCCTACACAAGCACAGAGCTGGGGGCTGTACACCACCATGAGGCTCGTGTTTACGTCCATGCTGACTTCAACTCAGATATACGGATACAGCCACCCCTACCTCAAATCCAGCACAGGGAAAGATCAGCATGTGAAATACACGCAAAGACTGGGATGGGGATTGCGAGTTTTCAGATGCACAGCAACTGCTCAGTCCTCTGGCTGGTAGTGGTGGTACGGCAAAAATAAGACAAAACCTTTCACAGATGGAAAACAAACAGATATACATTCAGATTTATCATCAATTTTTGCACCTCCTCACTAGCTTTCTGTCACATTATCATAACATTTGTGCATGCTTGTGTCTACACACACACCTACTGTTGTGATGCCACAATTATCTTCACAACAGACAACTGCATCACAGATTCCCAGACCATCAAATCAACAAGGCTGGTGCACAGACCCATCCTATTCAAGGAAATACTTCACCACATGCTTAATTCTCGTGAGATTCACAAAGGTGCTTACTTAGCTAAACAGAGAAAGGATTATTAATATTTAATCATATACAGATTGCAAGCCATTTCAATCTGACCTCCAGGAAGCTGCCAGTGACAATTGTTAGCAGCAAGCCTGAAGGAAGACAGTGTTTTTAAGGAAGATAAGCAACCTCTGAAATACTAGAAGCAGCAAGAGGTATGCTCTAAACCCCTATGACTTTCATGTAAGTGAAGTCCTGATCTAACTCATATAGTCAAAAGCCTCTCATAGAAACTGTTACAGACAGGATACTAGGTCTTTATTTTACAGTTCTCGATCCAGGCATTTTCATGGAAACAACCACGTGGTAATCAGACCCCATTTTCTCTGCTATTGGCTGGCACTTGCTTCTGCTGACATAGAAGCAGAGAGGAGAATTGTTAAACAGATAGCCAGGTGCTATTACAGCCTCTACACCTTGTAGCATTCCTTCCTCAGATCCCAACAATCCAAAATGAGGAGAGAACTACTGAAGATGAAAGCAACATTCATAGTTTTTGATTGCAGAAAGAATATTCTGGATTGTAGAAAGCCCACAAACAAAGACCACACTTGATCAGCTCCAACTTATCCCTTCCTTGACCACACTGACCCTCTCTCAAATTGTTCATTATTGGCAAAATTTGCAAACACCCAACAGCACACCATGGTTTCAAAGACCAGAAATGACCAATAGTTTTCTATCATATATCCTTGAAGCAGAAAATGTCACCTTGCTGAATAAACAGCGCTATCATCAGAACTGTTACAACTCAAACCACTAGAAATTTTCTCATACATTATTACTCCATATCACTTGGAGTTTTATGTTACATTTACTAATGTTATTTCTTCTCAGGTTTTCTCAGAGAAGAAACAATTCTCTTCAGCATAAAAGATCTTACACATAACAGACTTCAATGAGAATCAATCATATTGAACATTTCTGAGTCAATAGTTCACCAGCTTTCAGGTGTGTGCAGCAGGAACCTCTGTGACTATGAGAGAGATGATACTCTTCCAAAACACCTTGCACAATTCCCAGTTGAAAACACATGCAATTACCAAGACTAACACTCAAGAGCCCATTAGAAATCCTTGACTTCATTAAAACCACAGCAGACAGGGAAAAAACACCACTACCACCTCTCCTCTCCTTGACTCACCATACCATGCAGAAGAACACATAACCGAATAAATAAATAAATTCTGACACATAGCAGGAAGACAAGATTTACCTTCTGCCGACTGCATTTCAAATTCACGTGAACTTAATACACTTAAAAGCTGACAACATTCTCTATTTTAGCTTGAAAGAAAGCCGATGGTTGTTGTTACCTTCCTGAAAGGTCTAAAAGGCTCCAGACTGAAAGACCTAGACTGAACCATATCCATGCTAACAATTTTACAACATTTTAATAATAAGACATGAATTAGGATCCATCCTTACCTTTGGAAATATGTCCACAGAAAATATGTAGTATAGAAAAACAAGAAAGCTATACTAGCAAAAAAACTCTTTGAAATCTTAATGCTTATTGAAATAAAAAATGTAAAACAATAAAAAAAAATCAATTCCATTAAACTGGTTGCTTCCATAGCAACCTGCAGGTGGAATTAACTCACTCTGCAAACCACAACCTAATTGCACACTGATGTTACAAAGCAACTCTTGCATTGTTAAAGCCTTTTTCAGCTTTACCTTCCGTAAAATTTTATCACACATTCAAGATGACCCAATTTGACTTTGTCGGAACAAATGAGATTGAAGCACTCTTGCCGTACACTGTAAAAGAAAAGAAGAAATATATTCAGACTGGGAACAGTGACAAGCAAAACCACATAGAACACAAAGGATGAAGAAATATGGGAAGCAGTTCCATAGAAAAGAAATATGCTCTATCACGAAGGTTTATGCACACTTTCCAAACTGTTATGGAAAGCTGTTACATACAGTGCTACTTGTTCAAAGGTTCACCTCAATTTTTTTCTCACTGCAAATAAGATCCACTGGCAATGCTGTAAAATTAAAATAACAGTTTTCCAACAGCTAAGTTCCAGCTGGCCAATTAAAACATCACAAACACAAGCAGAAACTTTAACCACACAGAAGCATGAAAACCAGCTTTGCTTAAGTGTATCACATATTCAGATTCAAAAGTTATTTGATTTTTCTTGTCAGTTTTATAGTTGAAGGATCTGAAGAAAATTGTATGCTATGTGCTTTAGCAGAAGGTATTGACTTGACAAACTCTTGAGATCCCTTCCAACCCCTGTGATTCTGCAAATAACGGCTCCCGGTTTTGCTAGTTGTTTCTCATTTCAAGCAACCTCCCTAGAGGACCCACGTCAGACTAAGTGCTAGCTTCCAGCACAGCAATCACCTAAAAAATCCCAAACATTAAAAGCTATTAAATCAAAGTTCAGTTTCACACCTTACATCCACTACCGTCTTTCCTGTATCCCCTCCATAGTAAGTATTCATCTAAAGACTTTTATCTAACTAGACTTTTTTTAATGCAGTGAAACAACTTCAGAACATTTTCTTCTGCTACTCTAACATCTAATTGCATAGTTCCCTAAAAAGAGGGGTGGGAAATGAAAGTTTAGTAAAAGACCACAACTTAATTTAGACAGTAAGAAATAGAACTTACCCCAATGATCCTCAGTTTCCAGGGCTGGCTTATTTGGCTCAACAGAATAGCCAGCAGCAGCTATTAAAGAATTCTTCCTAGAGTAGCTCTTTGACATCCTTCTTTCCCTTTCCTTTTACTTGGTGTTTATACCAAAAGAATCCAGGAACACTTGAAAATGCGAGGGAACAAAGGATAGCTGTAAATGCCAGCTCAGAATGAGCAACTGAACACAGGTTGGAATTTTATGCCAAGATAAGCAAAAGTCTTTACAGTTATTATATGAGTGGTCTGTTTCCACCTAGCTCACATGACATTAAAGTGGCTGCAGTGCAATGCTTGTGAATTGTTTGTCATCTGATGCCAGACCCATAGCTGCCCAAAGTTCATTCTGGAAAATCCCCATGTCTGAGAAATCACAAAAGCTCGCTTTCTTACAAGAAAACAAACAAACCCAACTTGTGCTTGAAACACACTACGTAGGTTCTTAAGCAAGTTATTATTTAGCAGCGTCACAAGCCCAGAAGTCTCCACATACTGCACACTGCAGCAAGTTCTGCACAAACAGTCCATTCTGCATGACAGTACTCACTTAATCTCAGCAAAGCCAGTGGAATTGATGAGAAATGCAATTTTCAAAGGAGATTTGGTATAAACAGTGAGTTTTCTGAAAAACTTGGATGACCACTACAACTTCATAAACTGGATTAATTCTTCCACTTAGCCCACAAAATGGTGGGCGAGAATTTGTTTCACATTTTAGCTACAGCCACACGATCAGAGAATTTATAAAAGCTCTTGTATACACTAAGAGTGAGCTGACAGCCTTGCCCTTCTTGAGAACTCAGTCATTCCCATAATTAAATTTCTATACACTAAAGCAATTAAATATTCTGAGGCTAGCTCAATTCTCTACAGGTCATGAGCTGTTCTAGTATTTAATCTACCAGTTTACTGTATTCCAACTTGAGCTTGTAATTGTTACTATAAAATTGTACTAAATTTTCAGTTTGAGGAGAAGGAAACTTCCACAGTCATATTAACTCTATAGAGTTTGTCTTCAGTCCCAGCTGCCTCACCCAAGTTTCTTGCGGGTCAGCAGGAATTAACTACAAAGTATAAGCACTGTTTGTCTGGAAAATAGTGCGCTATCCAGCTAGCTCCTGCTAGGTCTAAGCCTGGATGGAGTGCAGATTTGCTTGAAATCATTAGCTGCTCATTACTTCAAGCTTAGCCATCGAGTGCTGATCAGCACAAAACCAAAGCATTACATCAGCACTTGCAGCACTCTGGTCTTCATTAGGAAGACAGAGACCACATCCCCTTACTTTTGCTATCACACAGTACAGCAAGCAAGGGAGACAATGTAATAGTTAGAACTGTGACAAAACATAGTCTCCTGTTTCTGATTTTAAAACTTTGCAGGCTAGATGGGGCTTTGAGCAACCTGGTCTAGTGGGAGATGCCCCTGCCTATAGCAGGGAGGTTGGAAATAGATGATCTTAAAGGCCCCTTCCAACCAAACCATTCTATGATTTTACGATTAATTCTCTACTAGTTGGCATTTAAAGACGTTTTGCCCAATTCACACAGAATACGGTACGAAAGGTGTAGCTCCCCACTATCACTGCTATGTTAATCCGTTTCAGTGGAGAACACAAAAAAGACTAACAATAGTGTCCCCCCAGCACAAGACTGTGCTTATGATTTTCCAGTCCAATGAATTAAGTTACGTAAGCACATGACTATCTCCTGCAGCATCACCTCTGCACATGACCAAGTATGCTGATGTGTCCACTGAAGAGACCGCTACTCCCTTTTAAGTCATGTGCTAAGCCCTCTGTGTTACCTGCTTTGGTACAAATTTCCCTTTTTCCTGCCTGGCATCCTTAGTTGTCAGATTAAGATACCTGATGTGGCAGATTATTACTAATAACCAGACCCCACCCCCAAGATGTGAAGACTAGAACCACACAACAGATACTGCAGATTTACATTTATAGTTAGACTTTTATAATAATTAAGATTAGCACACAATTCATAACCATAAATCATACATTGTTATCTGAAGTACATACAATTTTAATGATACAGGTATTTGAAGAGTGGCACAACGTAGTAATACAACCCCACTGGCATTCTCAAGAAAGAGGCAGGTGGTAGACACCACTGATGCTACTGCAGCACAGCAAAGTGAATCACTGCATCTTGCTGATTCAGATGGAACTGACTGCCCATCAGACAAGGTCAGAACATAGGTGTCAGGAAGCCAATGCCAGAACCAATTAAAGGTACAAATAAAAAGACAGGATCATGTCCCTCCCTACTGCCTCACTGTTTTAGAAATATCCCCCCCCCCTTTTCCAGTTCTGATGCTGCACTCTTGCACCTCTACAACTTCAGCAGGCTGTACACACTGTCACATTCATTTGCCACGCATAGATGAAGTTTCCTTTAGTACCATTAAATATCAACAAGTAACATGGTCTCCTCTTGTTAAACAAAAAGGATCTGGGAAATATTTGCTCTCTGCTATGACGAGATTTATTTCCTTTAAGTTTCAGATCTACTCCAGAAAATACAGAACAGACTCAAACAGCACTGAACCCCAATGGCATTGTTGTCAGAAAAGGAAACTTTCCCATTATTCCTCTAAACATTCAGAGCACAAATATTAGAAAGCCCATTTTCTTTTGCACATAAGACTGCAAACAAAATGGGGTAGTCAGATGAATTCATTAAGGAGATGCTACACCAAATTGTTAACAACCCTACTACTTTCAGCAGCTTCATCTAAAGCTTTTTAACAACTTGGTACCAGGCAATTTCCCAGCTACCTTTAATGGGCTTTGCAAAAGAAAGAAAAAAATGCTCTCTTCTCCCTGGCCTCAAGCAGTTATTGCTATATGAGTTAGTGAAACAGTACCTGAACTCCAGACAAGTCTCACAATGTCACTAACAAAAGCTGCCTTTCAGAGGTTGAAATGTAATTGGACAATAATCAATAAATAACAGTAACAGGCATCCTGTTGTTGTCTCCTCACTGAGCAGGGCAGCTAGCACGTTAAGACAACAGAAGGTCATCTGTGCCTTTAAGACCATTGTATACTTTTCTTGGATAAGTTAAAGAGGGAAGGGAAGAAAGAGAAGAGACAGTGAAGGTCTGTCAGAGAGCTAGTTACATATTGAAACCATAAACAGGTGGCTGGGTGAATCCTGGTGCTGTATATCCATATGGAAAGTTTGTCTGGGGAGGTACTGCACTGGGGCCTGCTGTTAACATCAACTGCTGGCCTGGAAAAGCATAAGGGAAAAAAAAAAAGAGTTAGTTTATGTACCCAAGGTTTCCTAATGTTAGGTGTACTATGGGACAAGATAAGGCTTTTTAGCTAAAAATTGGCCACTGTACAAGTGCACATGAGCAAGTTACACTATTACTCAACATGCACCACACAGCGTGGGCATTTAGGCCATCTGCTTTTGCCACCAGAAAACTGAAAGCAAGACAGGACCTGAATGAAAGAGGAACATAAACTACTTTTGAGAGCATGATAAAGACAGTTTGTTTTGAAGAGACCATGCTGAAAGCCAAACTGATACTATTTAAACACCATGCTCAGTCAGGACTGAAAAGTAAAGCAATTCAAGCAATTAGTTCAGACTTGTTAGGTCTCAAACTAGAGAGTGCTGCAAAAGGTCTGAACACACCTCAACAGATTTGTCTTCAGAACTAAGAGCACACGTGCCTCATGCATATGTTAAATTTAAGTTAACGTTTATATCAGACAGTGAACCAGTCATGTTCTTCCCTCACCAGCCACTTCTAGACGCTTGTTAGCAGAATGCCTCTTCAGAAGGCCTTCTAAAATAGCAGCACACTTGAGGACAGCAACATTTTTTTGGCTACTTTTGTCTCAAAATGAATTAAATAGAAAACCAGTCTGCCTTTCAACTTGGAAGAGCAGAAAGAAGACACATTCCTCTTTGACAGGAACAGTAGGAGGAATCAGCATGCTCTGTTTGTTATTTCTGCAGCTGGGCAAACCTTGGTATCCCCACTCCCGTTACTGTACTGAAAGGCTATTCCTAAGCTAGTGTTCTGAGCCATGTAAGAGGAGTAGTTCTTTAGCTGCACTGCAAGAGTGAGATGTCCCTTCAGGTTGCACAGTTCTTCTAGCAGAGACGATCATTTTACTAGCTTCTGGAAACCAGCTTACTTCGGAGGTAAGTCACTTAAGTTACCTCCACAAAGACACCAGAGTGAGAAAAGGTTATCAATTAAAACCAAGTATTTCACGTACCAAATACTATTGGAGTAGGTTCAGTTACTTGTTCCTCTTCTTTTCTTAGGCTTTCAGAAGCATCAAGATTATCCACCTACATTGAAGTGAACAGGAGATGTATAAAGGCCTTGTCTAGAAACTGTACCATTGCACGAGCCTTTTCATGCCTGGTACCTTAGCTAGCAAGGAATCCTTTCATTATTAATCCAGATTGGAGACTGTGGCTGGGAACATATGTACGTGCAGACTGCGTCTGCACATCTGTAAACTCGCCCTCCCTATTTACTTTAGGTTTACTGCAATTGCAGTCACAGGTAGAAAAAACACCATTACCTTTAAAAGTGCATGGTTTTCAGGAGCCCTGTTCTCATCACTGTCAACTCTGTGACCCAGAAACCAAACCATCAGATTGTAGTTCCAAAGATCATCTCAAATAGGCCTGATCTACAGTTACCTATTAACCCTGCAAGCCCTCTCCCTTTCAAAAGATATGTGCAAATATTCCAGATCCATTAAGATCTTATCTACAACTACTAATTTGGGTTACAGAGTACTGGTTTAACAGTATTAATGTTCACGTAGACTCCTCTTGGAGAGAACTCCAGAGACATCACAGAATGTGTTCTAGAAGCGTCAGCTTCTATGTAGAACCCCGTGTTGTGAAAAATAAAGCTGTCTGTGACAAACTCATTTGTCAGTGTTATAGTAATGCAGGAACTCTGAACACAGCTTTAAACTAGGAACAGAGTCAAAGGGTGGGCAGAAAAGGCAACGGTACCTTCCTTCTTTCAGGTTTAAAAAGTTACATATTCCATAGACAAACCACTGAGAATGAAGGCTGAAAAGCCACAAAATCACACAAGTTCATATCCAGATGCAGGTAGTACTAACATCCTGGAAAATATTTCAATTAGCTCAGTGCCTTTTTTTTTTTTCTCTCCTCCAACTGCTTCTCAGCCTCCCTTCCCACTACAATAATCACATCCAGTTTGACAAGTACTGCAAAAGGGGTTTCTAATATACTTCAAAGATGTTATCTAGTTCTTAGCAGTTCCCTGATTTTGAAGTTTGCTCCTCAATAACCTAAGCAGCCATAGGTCTTTAACTCATTAAACGTGTCTCAGTTTCAGCTGGGACAGAATTGTTTTCTTCCAAGTATCTAGTATGACACTGTGCTTTGGTTCTAGGAGAAAACAATGTTGATAACACACTGATGTTTACAGTTGACCGCTAATCAGCACTGTTTGGAGCCAAGGCCATTTTCAGTGAAAGGCCAAAGGAGCTTGAAGGGAACAGAGTTAGGACAGCTGACTTAAACCAGCCAAAGGAATATTCCATTCCATATAACAAAGAGTTTTGAAGGAGTTGGCAGTTCATCTGGCACTCTTCTGCTGCCCAAGGGGATAGCTGGGGACTGGTCAGGGAGTGGTGAGCAATTATTTTTGCATCACTTGATATACACATTTACACACATACATACTCTATTTTATAATAAAGTATACAATAGTATAATAAAACCCATTTTCCCTATCTTAGTAAATAGTCTTAACCCACAAATTATACTTCATTGCTGGTTTTTTTTTGTTTTGTTTTTTTTTAATTTTCTTCTTTGTCCCACTGGGGGAGGTGGGGAGCAAACAAATGACTGTAGCGCTCAGCCAGCAGCAGGGTTAAACCACAACAAACTTACAGCTGTCAACCTAACAGCTTTCCAGAATGACACTAAATATTAAGTTTTATGAATACTATCCCTATTACTATGGGTTGAAGTAATTTAAAAGCTATCATTTTCAAATGAGGTGTATTACTGTACTTAGGACCACTAATTCCCACTCTCCTAGATTGGCCTCTACCCTTTACATCCCTGAAAGCTTTAAGGAGCTTGAAACAAAAGTTCAGTTACTCCCTCTGCTGGGGAAAAAAAAAAAAAAACCTGCAAGCATGCTGAGAGCAGATACCTTGAAGAAGGGACAAAAGCAGTAGCTCTCCAGCAGAGGCTAAACATCTTTCCAGTTTGCTGCCTGAAAGTGAAGTTTTTCAAAAGGTTTCCAAATGAATGTTATCATATTCCGTGTGCCTAATTCCTTCTGGGGCATATGCTAGTCTATGCTTTCACACCTTTCTCTTTTGCATTAAACCAAAGGTAAGTTCTGGAAGACATACACACTCTGTTGATTAAACTAATGATTTCCTTTGTACTTTTAAAGTTAGTCACATAAAATTTTAGACGTACCACACTCAATACCCATTCTCTAATGCCATGACTGTAGTTAATTCAGACTAAATTAGTTCCAACAGGAAACCATTACCACCATGCAGATTCTCCTTCTGACAAGTTATCCAGTGTTTAGTAAGCGACCGCTTGTAAATCCAACCAGCATTTAAAAACCATGATGTTAACCTAAATCTTACACAGAAGAATAGAAGTGGATTTCTGTGGCAAGTTTTCCCTCAGTAGAATATGAGGATGAGGAGTTCCAGATCTGTGCAAGACTTCTACTGATGCTGCTAGTCAAGCTCACAATGCCTGGAAATTTAAACTCTAGTAATCTAAACAAGCAATTTGCACTTTAGAACACATCGTGTTATGTGGCAGCTGCTTTCATCTTATGAACATCATCTTCCCTGCCATGAGGTATTTGTTG
This sequence comes from Odontophorus gujanensis, assembly GCA_013399175.1. Taxonomy (NCBI): domain Eukaryota; kingdom Metazoa; phylum Chordata; class Aves; order Galliformes; family Odontophoridae; genus Odontophorus; species Odontophorus gujanensis. The sequence continues at coordinate 322,814 of VXAB01001477.1, read as the reverse complement.
TATAGTAATCAGGAGCCCCAAAAGTCAAGTCCTCAATCACCTGCTTTTATTTCCCATTAAAAAAAAAGAGCAGAGACTGGTTGGATTTTCAAGTTGTTTGCGAATATTCATCCTTGTAGCATTAGAAAGCTAACAGAAAATGAGTTAGAGCTAAAGGACAACTGCTTCTTCTGGCAGAAGATACAGCTAGACTCCTATAAAAGCATCCTAGGATACTGAGGGACACAAATGAATGCAAAGAGTAAGAAATCAGAGTGTCACCTTATAGAACAGCCCATCAACCTGCAAGAAAATTCAGAGGGGAATTCTTAACATGACTAATTAGAGCCAACCTCAAGCAATCGCTTCTAGATTACTGATTTCAACAAAATTCTTCATTGAGATGATCTAAGCAATCCTACAGTCTAAGGAGAATCTTAGTTTAATATGCTAGAGCTGTTTAATTCAAGCATTTCAGGATTGCAAATGATCAGAATCTCTCCTTTCTCAATTCACTACTAACTACTGGTATCAATAATGTGATAATGTCAAATTATACACCTGAAATTCTGTTTTCAGTGAAAATTCTCTTTCAGCACTCTACTGCTATGGCTGGTGTATAAACTGTTAGTTACACAGGAGCTATGCTTTCTGTAACAAGAAAACTGAGTACTTTCACAGTGACACCATGTAAAAAATGATACCAGTTCTCCCCAGCAAATCCTTAGTTTCATCAACTACAGGGGTACTCTAAAAAGTACACCACTGCTTATGTCCCCTGTTGAAAGCAGAAGTTAACTACATCTCTTTCAAGCCCCAAGCTGCCTATTTAGAAGTCTAGCTATCTAGTCTGAAGTGACTAAACTAAGAGAAATACCCAGAGGACTTAGTGTGAGGAATCATAAAACTCCAAGTACGCACGAAAAGCTTTACTTGGTTTGCGGAATGCTAATTGTACAGCAAACCAAATGTTCCAATGTCTTAGCTTATGCAATACTCACTTTGGTGAGGTACTCTCTCATCACTTGGATGAAATAAGGCATTGCGAAGTTCATGATATTATGCCTCCATGCTAATTCAAGGACTACATCCGGGTGCAGCAAGTCATAACAAGTGAAAAGGCAGGCCACAAAACACTCCTGCTTGCCTTCTTCCAGGAACCACTGAAGAAGCTTTTCTGCTAGTTCTACATCCTTGGACTCTGCAGCATACTGCATAGCATCCTGCAGAAAAGGACAATAGTTAAGCTTGACCCCTGCCTGTCGTCTTGCTCTCCACATTATGAACATGCTACTGCTAGCTAGATGACTGGGGTATTTTGCAAAACATGAAGTTAGTCTTTCATATCACCACACATGCTGTGTAGGAGCTAAGTTAAGGTATACATGCTCAATTAAGTCCTCTTATTTTGAGTGAAAACTCCACAGATGCCACTGGTAGTTACTGAGAGATCTGAGTAAAGGATAACATTATCAGATTAGATTTAAGATACAAATTTGAAATTGCAAGCTATTCCGCTTTAAGATTCTTTCCTTTTTAAGCAAAGGGCTAAGATTTATTAGAACAAACTAAAGATTTGAAAAGAACAGAATTCATTCAATTTCCAGAAAATCTATGCTTCATAGATCAGACTCGACAGTCAGGAAGAAAGGTTGCATTAACTCACCTTATACAGGTGGTCTTTCTTGCATAGCTCCACGCTCTGCTTCCAGCGGTTGTTACCCTTATACAAGTATGCTGCAATACGCCTAAATTCAATCAGCTCATGCTTTTCCAAACGCTGAGCCAATGTTATGTTATCAAAGTTGTCATAGGCATCAATGGAAGCTCTCAGACCCTGTTTGAAAGAGAACTGTTACCCATACTTCCAGATGGTAGTAGGTGACCACTACAGAAGAGAAGCATCCAAGCAAAGCTCACAAGCATTTAGGTCCTGCCAGCTGGATGTTGATGCTATGGCTGGCTACCATGGCTTGTTTGCCATGCACATTTCAGGCTTTTGTCTTGAAGGCTGTATTTAAGATAACTGATATCTGCTTCATTTTCAGGTTACCACACTGTGAATCAAGCCCCTCCCATGCCCCAAAGGGTCTGATTCTACAATCCCACTACTGCTGCACTGCAGAAGATCCCTTCTTCTCAAGGGAACAGTGCCTTGTCATCAGCTTGAAAACAATCAATCTTGTTAAAAACAAGATGCACATCTCAGGAGTAATCTTTTGTGAGGCTTACCTGGTAGTCCTCCTCCTCCGTTAAAAGGTTGTTTAGTGCTTCATTAATTCCTTTATTATTATGGTTCTGCACTGAACGCAAATAAGGCTTTACTAGAAGCAGCTGATTAACCTAGAATTGAGATTTTTAAAACAGGATTAAGTGTACTTATTTCCCACTCATTATTACAAGAGTTTATGCTTACTTGCAGGATTTTTCTGAACTGCCAGTTTGTCATTTTGGGTTGCTAGAAGTAAAATGAAATGGCCTCTTAGGCCTCTTCTAGTGCTTCACATATCAAACTAGGATTGGACTGCTTCACAGTCCTTTATGCTGAAGGTAAAGCCACCTTACTACAGACAGCAGCTCCTTCTTCCCCAGACAGAAGTTGGGCTTCCTGTTTATCCAGTAACTCCCAAACTAACCTTTGTGAAAAAATTGACTGTCCTGGTGTGATCCAGTCGTGGAGATAATACAAGCAGAAGATCATTGATCAGCAGAGGTTTGTAATCTAAGTAGAACTGCAAGGCTTTGTAATATAACTCCACATTCGCCACCTGTATGGTTACACACTAGTTAGTACTTCAAATGCAAGTAAATCTACATGCTTAGTTTGGATCACTTAACTCAGCACAAAGTTTATTTGATTCTTGAATAAAAGAGGAAGTTTCCTTCTACAGGCCAGAAGCTTTACATTTGCATTCAGTATGCTTGTCTGACACAAGAAGCACTTGTGAAATCATCTACTTCCAGTTGGTGAAGTCACAACCTGCCAGGAGCAGTCCAAAACAACACAAACTCATCCACTATTATGAGATCCTGGTATCAGCAGCCAAACAGACTTAGGGTTAATGTGACCATGTGTTGAACTCCTAAAGGCTGTAGTCTTAACGTTTTTTTTGCCTCAAAACTTGTAAGACCAGTAAGAACAGGTATGCAGTCTGGAATCTCATCTAAACTACTCATCATCCCACTATTCTCCACTACATTCAAAGTACTGACCGGCCCACTACTCCCACTGGAACAGCTGAAAAGGTTTGCAAAGATCTTTAAGAACTGTTACACCCTCAAAGACAGTAATCAGGTTAAAGAAATTAAGGAGGTTACGCCTCCTGCTTTGATCCTGAACAGTCCCTGAAAAGATTGCCCTATCCGATACTACTCAACTGGATGTGAGGCACAACAAAAATCGAAGGATACAAGCTTTGATCAATGCATCTTTATAAAAAAAAAATTTATTGTCCCAGCTGAAATCAGAAAACTTACCTTGGCAATTATGTCCTTAAACTGTCCTTCTTTCCAGGCATCAGTAGGATGATTCATCATAGTAATTATTGCATTGTCATACTCCTCATACTTGTCATAGAGGAATACAAGTTCTGCCCAGAGATGAGCCTGTTCTGCAGCTCTAAGCACCTAATAAAAGAAGATAACAGTCAGTCTGATTCACTGACATCTTCCTAGCTTTGCTTCCAATGTAGTTGCTGAATACCTTTGGAATATTAACTCTAGACCAGAAGAGCTCCAGATGTTCCCTCATTTTCTGAGGCTTGAATTTGGAATATAAGATGGCAAGTTCAGTAAACATTCCCATGTGAGCACGCTCCAGGCCCAAAGCAGCTTCCAGAAGGGCAATCAGTTCTTCAAAGTAGCCGCGATCCTGAGTATTAGGATAATAAGGATTAATTGCAAATTCATGGCCAACTACCACTTAAAGCTTATTTCAACTACCTTTTCTCCCCAAATTATTTTTCTAAGACACTATTCCAATGAGGCTACAGAACCATAAAAGATGGGAAACTGAAAGCTATCGTTCTTACATATTCTTTTAAAAAAACTGCACACAACTATTGGGAAATGGAAAAATGTTTTCAGTACACTCCTGCAGTCATTAAAGATCAGTCTCACAGGGTGAGAAGTTTTAGCTGTGACTACTTTATTAGCAGATATAAGCAAGCTGTATAATTTTCTAGGGCATTAACAGTGATCTAACCTGATAGTAACTTATCAGCTCTTCAAGTTCATCAGCATGGATGACTATGTGCAAGCCACATATTTGTGCCAAGCGGAATTCTGTTCCATCCACACAGGCAAAACATACCTGCAACGAGAGGAGGCAAATGGTGAGTTCACAGCAGAACACTACAATGCTTATTTCAACTCTTCATATCAAAGAACAAAGTTGACTAACAAAGCTTTAACAATTCTGGGGCTTACTACAGTTCCAAACAGGTATTACCATAATGATTTGAATGACTGAAGGAACTGCAGCTGTTTAGTCTGGGGAAGAGGAGGCTGAGGGGAGACCTTACTGCTTTCTTCAGAGACCTGAAAGGTGACTGCAGCGAGAGCGGAGTTGGTCGCTTCGCACTGGTGACAGGATAAGGGGAAACGGCCTCAAGTTGCACCAGGGAGGTTTAGGTTGGATATCAGGAAATACTTCCTTACAGAAAGGGTTATTATGCACTGGAATAGGCTGCCCAGGGAGGTAGTTGAGTCACCATCTCTGAATGCGTTTAAAATCCCTTCCAATGTGGTGCTCGGGGACATGATTCAGAGGTGGGTTGATAGTGTTAGGGTAGTATGCTTAGGTTGGTGACCCTGAAAGTCCTTTCCAACCTGAGCAATTATATGATTCTATGACTGTTCTAGAATTAAAATCTCTGCCATTCATTTTCTAAAATCTAGCTTTGTAATTCTTGGGAGGTGACAGCTAATAGATACAGACATACTCTGTAACCAGAAACAGTTAGCAAGCCACTACCAGAGATCACTGTAGATGTGCATTAATCAACTGTCCTTTAATTCCCACGTTACTGTCAGAGCAAAGGAGTCCAATTATGCTCAAAAGCGATACGAGAACACAGTTTATAGACAAAAAGCAGAAGTTTTAAGTTACCTCCTTCCAAGTCCTTGTGCTGTTGGCTTTGCGGCCACTGTCCACTGCTGCCTGATACTCTCCAAGGTGCACCAAGGTAGATGCCAAGCGAGCAAAGTTAGATACACTGTTATAAAGTAGTTTCGCTGCTTCATACATACCCTCTTCGTAACAACGATCACCAACCTGGATTAGAAGTCCAAGGTAAGCAAGGCTAACAGCAAGAATCAAGTCAGGTAAGCAGCTAGTTGGACGTGGGAACAGTGATCAAGGCATACCTGCTGTATATGGGCATTATTAGGGCCGCTAATAAATTCCTCCAGTTCTGAGAGACGATTAGTTTTTGCAAAGGCAAAAATAAGTTCTGTTTCTACATAAGACTCTCTAGCCTTCTTCCTGGCCATCTGCAAGAACTTGACTAAGTCCTCCCAGTTATCTAGAAGAAAGAAGAAATATTTAATATCCTCTATTTAGTTATTCTGTATTGCTCCCCTTGCCTGTGCTAGTAACAGTTTTCACTAGTATACTCTGTGATACTAAACCACTGGAGACAAGGTATTTCCCTCTTAACACCGAGCCACCTTCACGCAACAATCAATTCTGCCACATACAGCTAAATCAATACACTACACTTGGATGTAATTAGGCCATAATTGTCCAAATTATCTCTATATAAAGGTCTCTCTTTGATGTAGCAATACAGACAAGCTTGTCAACAGAAATCTCACTAATCCATTCCTGATCCAATTTACTCTGAAACAGAATTTGCAAATCTCAAGAATTCTTACTGCTCAAGGTGAAATAACTCAATTCATATGCAAGCATCCCTAAGTTTTAGAATGATTTGGCTTACCATTTCTATTAGCTGCTTGAACAACTTCCATGTAGGCAGATGGGTCATCTGCCTTTATATAGGAGTCAATAGCTTCTTTTACCAAGTCTTTCTGCAGCTGTGCTCTGGCTAGCTGACTCCATACTGCTGGCTCGTTACATCTCTCTGCAAATTCATAAGCACGGTCTAAATTGCCAATGTGCTCAATCAGCACCTGTTTGAAGTTGAAGGTTAAAAGAAAAATTTAAAAAAAAAAATTAAAGCCTTAAATTGTCCTTCAAGTATACATGTGTTCTAAGTAAGCAATGTGAAGTTATTTCTATCTAGCGAAGTAGAAGCAGCAAGAATAAAACTCCTGCTGTTATCGCTTCTCTTCTACCTTGAAATCAGTAAGGTGGCTTGAAGATAACCCCTGATAGTATTCAATCTTCCTACCCCCTTCAGGTATAAGGTTCTGAGGTAGCCACTCAGAATCAAACACAGCACACACACAAGCATGTGTTCACACCTCACCTGAACTGCTGAAGTATTAACATCAAATTTTCTGAATATAGCAAAGGCTTCTTCATAGAGTTCATTACTGATGGCAATGTTCGCAATATCTGGGGCATCATAGTTATCCAGTCGATTAATGTATTCCATTACACGAGAGCGGTCAGCCTTAATGGCAGTCAGGATCAGCAGATTCTGGAGATTCCTTTGGTTAACAAAAGGGACAGGCAGTGCAAATCAACACCTGCTTAAGTGACACATACTGTACTTGCAACTTAACACCTACATACATTGTACATGCAACAAAAGCTACATGCAGCTACTTGCTGTTGATAGCAACAACCTTTCATCCCTAAACTGACGAGTATTGATACTTGCCATGCAAAAGAAATGGCTTGCCAGCATTGCTGTTTTCCCTCAGTACATCACTGCAAATTGAACAGCATGAACTAGCTCTGTGTTTAAAACACAGTGCCTCAAATTCTGCTTCTTCACCTGACAATTCACATTCAGGAACGTTTAGGTCTTAGAACCAAGAAACCCACAAGTAACTTGGATTACTTCACAACCTAGCCAGACATACTAAATGGGCTAAATTTGGGAGAAAAAATGCTCTCCTCTTACCTGTGCTCACTGAATACAGAATTATCCAAGACAATTTTTTCCAGTAATTCAATTAATTCATTTGGCAGGTCTGCAGTCATGAAAGCTTTCACAGTGACAGAAACCTCCTCTGGATCCTGCGTCTCTGATAAAGCTGTTTGGACAACCTGGATTGGAAGGTGGGAGAGTGTAAGTCTTTCCCAAATGAGATACTTACCAACTCATTTCAGTGAGCAACAAATCAAGGTTTCAGAACTGTCATCCTCAGCAAGAAAGAGCTACTTCTGAAGTGGATATGGCTATCGAAATCACACTCTGTCAGTGTGCATAGGGAGCAAATGTACTAGAGATGTACCACTCCACAGGACACAGCAATATCTTACGAAGTTTTCTGACCATGAGGTTCTGAGCTAATACTTGCCACTCAAACTCTCAAACTTCTGTACAATTGAAATGAGGCCTCAGGGGACTTTGTGGGTAAAGACATCTACTTTAATGTTCTATAGTGGGTCCGAGTTATTCTTATACTGACGAAGCCTAGCCTTTGCAATGTACCTGGTCAATAAGCTGTCGCCTGAATGGGTTGTTTTCTTCAAGAACATTTGCCCAGAGCTCAGGATCCTTCCTGCGTACTAGATAGCGAGCCTCGCTCTTAAACAGTGAGTTCTCATTGCATACCTGAAGGAGAAGATGCAAACATTAGAATTAATACTGAAGGTAAGTAAAAACAGACTTAACTAGCTATGAGTCAGACATTCTAAAGGACTAGAACTAGTTGCTGACCAATGCTAATGCCACAAAGTTCTTACCCAACCTTTGATCTGGAAGGCTCATGGAGAAGGTCTCCAGAAGAATTCCTATAGCTTCTCTTGGTTTTGCCCGACACACAAATACTGTGACAGTGGCTTCACAGTAACTATTTGCTTCTGTATGAAGTGAAGACCTGCAGAAGCCTGAAGAACTTTAAAATTTAAACCCAGAAAGGGAGTCACTCACTTGGGCACTGTTAGTAGTGAATTGAGGAATGGCACTTGTGTTTAAAGCCAGAAACAGGTTACATATTAGGTGTCATTAGTTTTACCCTAGAAATGTTCAGCTTGGTTTGCCTTGTTAAAATGCAAAGGGTAAAGAATAAATGTGGGATCTCCTACAGAAGTGCAACAAGTAGTTATTAATTATGATCCTATTAGTGACACCAGTTTATACTTCCAACTGGAAGAGTAGAAACCTGAAGGCCTATTCTCTTTCTTCTACCAACAGGCCATATTCTGCTAGTACCAGAATTAGCTCTTTAAATCTCAAGTACTTTGGTGCAAGAAAATGAGTAGTAGCACACTTATTTTTCAACACACATTTATGAGTTGCCTAGCTGCAGGAGTTGAGCCCTTTTCCCCTAAAGAGCAATGTTTCAAGTACAGTTCTTACAGAAGGAAGAGTTTTCATCCATATTCAGTAAGTTAAAACTTATCCTAGCAATATCTCCTATCAAAACAATTCAGAGCCACCTTTGTAGACTGAAGTAAGAAACTGGCTGAATATAGCCAGCTACACATTTCAGATTTACAGTGACAGAGAAGGTATTGCTTCAAAAGTTTTTGCTTCCAACTGGGAAGCTCTCTCTTTTCAGAGAAAGGGTAGATAATACCACCATTCTAACTGCCATGGTTCAAGTCCTGTCAGAGAATAACAATTACTTCCTTTTTTAAACAAGGTAAAAACAAGCTAGTTCTTACCCCTATACAACTGATAATCTTTGCATGTACTATCATAGAAGTGCAGACAGGAGAATGTTTTCTTTCACAGCAGTCAGAAGGACTACAGTCTGACATTAAGCTCTATTGTTCAGTGTGAGACACTACATGTTTGGAGAATCATACAAATTTCACTTGCCCCTGAACTTCTGAAGGAGGTTCAAGCAATCAATAAGCTTTAGATAGGAGAGGAATGCTATCTGAACTAGTCCTTGCAGTTCACCTGTCAACATTCATTTTTCCTCATTTCTAGTTGTGTATCAGAGCAGCTCTCTGAGGGTCAGTCGCAGCAAGGGAAAACTACATTCCCCTTTCTTGTTTCAAACTGTCTTCTTCATCCCATAGGGTTAAATTAGGCAGCAACTTGATTCTTCTGTTCATCAAGCGCTCAAGGCTCAAAACAAACCAGCAAAAAAAAAAACACATGTTTGACAGTTGTCTACTTATCAGCTATGCCCAGTAAACTCAATTGAAATTTGAGCAGTCGTGAAAGATATGAATGGTACCTTAAATCTGCAGTTACATAATTTTAGTTGGGACACAGAGCATTACAGTTCCTTATTGTGATAAATATTACTGTCTCCATGTATAAGAATCATGTCTACCTCAAATCCTGAGTGAGACTGCAAGACAGGATTCTGCAAATGGCAGACAAATAGCTAACGAGGCTCCCACTTCAGGCAGCAAGTACATTCTTCAACATGTTTATAAATGCAGTTTTGCCAACCTTTATGAGTTCCAGATCACACTGGCCCCTCTCATATGCAACGCAGGCCAGATGAGGGTCTCTCTTTTCACAGTATTTTCCAACTACACGACTGTCATAGTACGGATTCTCACGAAGGAACCGCTCTGGATTATTATTACTGTCAATGTAGATTTTGGCCAAGGCATTATGAGTCGCAGGTTCTTCACAGCCTTCGTGAATCCTTGATTCAAGCCATGGCAACAGCAACTTGAGCCTTTGAAGAAGCAAGTATTTTAGGTTTGTAAGTTGGACTAAGAAATCCTGACAGGTACCAACTAATATCTGGCCATAGCAGACCTTTAGTTAAATATAAGAGAAGCCTGCAGGTGCCACTAAGTATTGTCATCTTTCTTTTCAACTTCTGTTCTATTGAGTGCCGCTTAACACTTAAAACCATTTTCTTTCATTTTACATGCAACTACAAACTAATTACACAAGGTGCTCTGTGCCAAAAATGACACTGTGAAAACAGTTTTATCTAGATTTACTCCAAAGACACACCTCATAGATGGCTGTACAAAAAATTTAGAGTTCAAATGCCGTATTACTCATCAGGCAGTGCTGTTGGTCATTCCTATATCACTCACACAACCAAGAGACTTGCTATCAAATCTAAGCCATTTCTCTATAATGACACAAAAAACAATACTAATACTGTATCATTCAAAAAAATCTACATCCAACTTGTGTACATATCAGGGTCAGGAAAGCCTGCCAATGGTGTTCACAGGTATATTTTCATTACCTATTTCTTTTTTCCACTTCAGCCACCAGCTCATCTGTTGAGAACTGGCCTCTGACCACCATGATCAAATTCTTAATGACATCTTCAGAACAATCCACATCAAGAAGTCCTCCAACCACTGCTGGTATGCGGCTGGGGTTCACCTAGAATAAGCCTCCACTATTAAAATTAGTTATTAGCACTATTAGTCACCCATCCCCTTCCACATAAACTTCTAGTTGAAAGTTTGAATTATGTTTTAAAAGCAGTGAATTTTAAGTTACTAATGCCTTTTTACATGAATTCTAGGAAAAATTCTGCTTGTAGGTTTGTGATAGACAAGAGTTCAGTGAAAAGCAGCTGCATAAGAACCATGGGCATGAAATACATAGCCAGATCTGCTTTAATTTTAGGCTTGTTTAGCTTGGAGAAGAGAAGGCACTGGGGGGACCTCTGCATCCTTTCAGTACCTGCAGGGAGCTTAAAAGCAGGAGGGGGACAGACTTCTCTGTAAGATACCTATACCAGATAGTGATAGGACAAAGGGGAATAGCTTTAAACTAAAAGAGGGGAGATTTAGGTTAGATGTTAGGAAGGCATTTTTTTACTTGGGGGGTGTTGAGGCACTGGAACAAGCTGCTCAGTGAGCTGTGAATGTCTAATTTCCGGAGGCATTCAAGGCCATGTTGGATGGGATCCTGGACAGTCTGATCTAGTGGGCAGCAACCTTGCCGATGGTAGAGGGGTTGGAACTAGGTGATCTTCAAGGTCTCCTCCAACCTAAGTCATTCTTTGATTCTATGATTAATCAACTAAAAGGTTAAATTTCTTAGAATTGAGGAAAGGGCAAGAGCTTAAGAGTACATTCTCCTTACCTTCTGTACATAGATCTCTATATACTTCTGCAGGCTATTGCGATATAAGTAGAGCACCAGGTCATGAACAAAGTCAAAACGATCACAGACAATGATCAGAGGAAGCTGGTCCGTAAGCTTTGCCTCCTATTTTGTGTGAAAAAAATGTCAGAAAGCATTCACTGTTTGTTCAAGAATTTTCAAAGCAGCATAGCATTATTGAGTTGTTCCAGCACTGGAAGTCACAAAACATTCAAATTCAAGACTGCTCTGCAGATTATTAACTTCAAAAGCAAGTTAACCACAATGAATATCATTCGGTCCATCTAGCCATTGAGGTTTAAATTTAAGCTCTTCAACATGTCAGGTATTAGGCCTTCATCCCCAGCTTCAACAGGACTGTCTGTTCACATAGCCATTCAGAAGACCGTTACTGGGCCAAGAACTCCATGCAAAAATAAAATGACATTAAAATCCCACCTTACCAGTCAAAGTACGCAAAGCGTTATGATAGCTGATTCCAGTTTTACTAAGCTTTGTCTAATCAATGTCCTTGCTAAATTTTCAGCTGAATACTTCAGTATATTATTTCCTCTGCCAACACTAATTCACTCACTGTTAGGTGAAAATAGCTTGTATCAAACTCATGAGTATTATACAGGTTAATCTTACAGGAATGGTGATCTGTTTTTTTCCAGAGAGCCCAGAAGGAGCTACTGTATGCCTGGAAAAGGACTGGATTCCTATTCTGGTTGCATAGTACACTATTTATGGCCACATCAGCTAAAACTTGAGTGGGTATTCCTCTCTTTTCACAAGGTCTAAGTTCTGCTTTACAGAGATGGATCTGTTGGACAGAGAATTTACCTTCAGAAAGTTCTTCACCCGTTCTGGGTTATAGCAGTTACTTTCACGGCAGATTCTTTCTACTTCCTTTATCTGACCAGTCTTGCAAGCTGCCTGGATATACTTGAAGTGAACATCTGGATCCTGGCTGAAGTTTACAATGGAACCCAAGAAATAGAACAGTCCTGAAAGAATCACATTTTTAATACAATTAGAAGGACAACTGAAGTAATGCAGACTTATGAACTTCATCTTATAACTTAATTCAGCGCTGCTGAGAGTAGTTTTCATTTAACTACAAGAAAACCAGCTTGTGGGGTTTTTTTTCTTCCTTTCTAGTTTTGCCTTTCTCTCTGAGAGAGGGTTAAAAAAAACTTTCTAGAACAAAGTTATCCCTAGAGGTATGCACTGGGATGACCTCAGCACTTGAATAAATGCATTCTAAGATCTAGCCAGTGACAGTACCTTTCCCATAAAAGCTGGGGTCCTTAATATCTGCTTCCAAAGAAGCTATTCCTTTTAATACTGTACCTTCATAGCTTTTGAAAGATTCAAAAAGCTCCACAAGAGACTGGGTACCAAGCTGCTCATGGTACTTAGAAGCAACCTGCACACAGAGTTGGAGGTTTTGCCTAATGTTGGCTGACAGCATAGCACGCAAGCATTCTACAGAGTCTTCAACAGAGAGAGAGCCAAAGAAATTCACAAGCCACTGCAAAAAGAAAGAAGCTTTACTCAGTACGTTAAAGAGGATTCAGTTGATTTTTAAAAGTGTGACAATTAGCCAGCTTCTACCTAAACTGCTGTAGGTAAGTCTTCCACATGGTAAGACCAAAGATTTGAAATTAAACAGACTAACAAACTCATCTTTACAACTAAAGCAAAAATGCAGTTTGGAAGATCTGAAACACCCACCCAGAAAACTGAGGGCAAAGAGTTAAGACTTAAGACTGAGTTCTAACAATTAACTGGATAAAATGTTCTCAAGCCACAGTTATATGTGCTGCATAGGTGCCTACACAACATCTTAAACCTGCTGCAGGAATTTTAGCAGCTACTGAAGTGTTAAGTAGTGGTCACTTCACCTACAGAAGCTCAGGCTTTCACTCGCACAGACTTACCTCAGGATTCAACAGATGAGTATGAACAACAGCACGCTTAATATCATAGAGATCAGTGTAGTGTTCCAAAGCTCGCTGGAGCAAGCCTGCCTTTTCACATAACTGGGCAATATGAGCACGATCGTAGTGTGTAAACATTTGGTTTCCAAGGATGGCATCTGCAACCTAGGAGATTATATTTCACGTGCAGACTGTTAGTCAATCACAACAGCTCAGACTAAAAGTTGTTGAAAAGCAGTGACTCGCTAGTAGTCTTCCATGTTGCTGAACTATATATAGATATCAGTATCAGACATCAGATTGTAAGAACTTCAGATGCAGAAAACTGGTACAAGCCTTCCGATTTTTCTCCTTCGGTTTTTGGAGGAACTAGATTAAGTGTCTTACCTGTGGGGCATGAATCAAATTCATTTCCAGCAGACGAGTCTGAAGGTGGCCTTCTGCTGGGCGGTTATTTTTCAAAGCATCTAACAGAAAGGATGTGCATTGCTGAATAAGACTGTTCTCCATGAACACATCCACAATCTGTTAAGAATCATCAAGTTAGAAAAGGGAGTCTATATAAATAAACACATGCACGTTTATCTATACACACTAATAGCCTCGCTAGAAAGGCAGCTCAACCCAGCACTTTATATGTTGTATTTACATTTTTATTGTAAGATAATAATTGATGACAAAAGTTTCACACTTTTTCTCTAGAACTTAACGTGTGCATTACTTTGACTATTATGGCAGATTTTGCCAACACAGCAAGCAAAGCCTATCCCTTCTCTTCTGATAGGATAGTTTCTGCAAGAAAAGCTAATCCTTTTTCTGAATAGCTTCACTTGTTTAAGAATGGAAGTAGCTGTCTGACCATTTAATCACAAGTGGCCTCTGTGAGGCAGCGCTCATTTTAGGTTTATTTATTTGCTCACCTTCCTATAAATCTTCTGCTATGGGAAGAGTTCACACACACTCTATTAGGGTCAGCAGAAGGAGCTTTCTAAACCAACAGTAACATTTCTCACTGCTTAAACTAAGACTGTGGCAGATTCAGGATCAAGAGTACTGTAACAATCCGGAGAGCTTGCATAAGAACTTCAGAGAATACTTGTCTCTAACAGTAAACAAATTTGACTAGTTTAGTCACTTTTCTAACCAAGCCAACCAAAGATCTTAACTGGCCTTACCAGTTCCCAAAATGGTACTATACTATTACCTCTTTCTACAAAGAGACCAGTGCTCTTGTTGTAGGCATCACCTGGTTAATGTTAGCCAGTGGCTCCTCATCCTGTACCAGCATCTGAGAGAACTGCAGGCCCTGCTCAGGACTGACTCTCATCACACTTCTCAGCAAGAAGATCCAATCTGGGGTATAGCCAACCTAGAGATTTCAGAAACAGTCATGCACATCTGAGAAGCTTTAAATATTCTAAGCCTTCAAAATCTGTAGCATAAGTGCTATGAGCCACACTGAAGCTTGTCACACCCATTCTCCATCTTCCAGGAATTCTCAGACAAAAGTGTTGTCTGTATGTTGACACAAATTCAGTATTCGGTTATTTAGTAACTGAACTTACTCTAGGGCAATTTTCTTGTTGGTTAAGAAAATTACTAAAACAAATCAAGAGTCACAAGGCAGTATCATACACAGTCCTACATTTTTAAGCGCACATCACACAAATTACTTAGTAATTTTGTCAAAAAATAAAAATAACCCTGCCTTACCAATTTAAGGAAGAGTCATTTTTTATAATAAGCTTGAGCCAGTTCATAATTCATATCATTCTGATAGTATATGTAATTCTGGAGATTCTGATTTCAACTTTCATAGACTGTATCATTAGACTTCAGACACACACTATAGATTTCGCTGTTTCTTGATCTTTGCTACTTATCACATTTTTGAGTAAGAGAAATAAAACTTCTCATGGAAGATAAATTCAGAATGTACATGATAAACATAAGATAGAGTCTAGCAGCTTCTGATGAACAACTTTACCTTTTTAGCATACAGCACTATTTTCTGGAATTGACCAGTTTCAGCAAAGCACTGGATCACTTTGTTGGGCACATTAGCGCGAAGATAGACACTGAGTGCAAGCGTTGGGTCAGCTGTCTTCACCAAGTCTCCCAGCTCCTCTGAACACTCCAGCTGAAGACACATAGTATTTTGTCAAGCACAAATATTCAGATGTGTAGTATGAACAAAAGAATTGTTCACACTCAACTGCTACAAGGCAACAGAATTAAGTTAGCGTCAAGATTGAGCCTACCTTGTCTTCCTTCAGCCATTTCTCCAGAAGCTGCTTGCGGCCTTGCTGCAGAACAGGACGGCAGAGCTCTAGAGACTCAAACTTGTTCAGCTGTCCCTGGTCAAGCAATATTCCAAAGTATTGGAGCAGGGGAGAGGCCTGGCCTGGTTGTGCTGGTACACTCTGGAACTTCCTGATTGTATCACTGGTACGTAGAATTCCCTGTAGAGAATGTCAAGTGCTGAAGTGCAAGTGACCTAAGCAAGTCAACTAAGCTAAGGCAATCCAGATGGCTTCTAATCTTTACCCTTAGAATAACTCACCTTTGGTGCAGATGCAGCTACTTTAGCAGCATCTGCATAGCTTCCTTGAGCAAACAATGTGTTAAACTTTCTGGCAAATAATTCCTCCGCACCAGCTAGATTACTACGTGTAGCCATACGCAGACCCAAGTCAGGATTCTGGAGAACATTTGTAGCATAGTTCACAATGTTGTCTTCCTCAACACATACAGAAAGCACCTGGAAATGATAAAAGGCATAACTAAGAACTACTGTCCTTTCCACAACTATTGTCAACAACACAGGCTGAATAGATATTCAGTTGTTATCAGTGAAGCAGCAGATTATCCAAAATCAAAACAAGTCAGTTTCTCCCTCTCAAGCAGTCTGTGCTAGGAGAGGTTAAGAACTGGATAAAAGTCAAGTAGTTACTTGATCCCTTCCACGATGTTTGTTGCATCAAGTCATTCATTAGGTTTACTTACATTCCATCTCTGGATTAGTTACCTGTCCTTTTTTGTTGACACCAATAATGCCTGAGGTAGGTTCGTGAGAAGCTGTGACAAAAATAGTGTCAGCACTAATACGGTTCATGTAGATGCAAACTCCAGACTCCAAGTCATACATGTGAATATATCCATACTTTGTGATCAGGTAAATAACACCATGCTTAATTCCAATCTGTCAAAAGATAATCTTTTACTAGTATAGACTAAGACTGCAACAGTTAAGAGAGCTACCTTTAGCCTAGTCACAAGACAGTACTGTTAGGACATGCGTTTACACTAACACTAGGAACAAACACAGCTTCAGGCTTCCTTGTTACAAACTCAAACCTATGGACAGCTCTGCTGGCCATTCAGAGCCATAGCTCCACTGAACACAGGCTGAAGGAAAATTAAGATTCATCTGCAACAGAGGAGATACTATTCTAATGAGTCAGAATGAGGGATATAGTTTGGGCATAGTTAGTATTCAGGTCAGATATGACTGCACAAGTTTATTTCCAGAAATCCTGTGTGATAATCCTACTCTTTTCCAGCAGGGACCTAGCAAAGCACCAGCAAAACCTAAATCAAGCTCATCTACTGAGGACTACAGTTCCACTGTCAAGTCACAAAGCCAAGGAGGTTTTCAAGCCAAGACAGTATTTAGACAGAAGAATTTTTACTCTGGACAAGTTCTCAAAGCCTTGCATGCTCCAAGATTGTTTGTTTTCCATATGCTAAGTGAAGTTTGGTCTGTTCAAGTAACCAGTTGTGTTCTTTCCCTAAAAAACTTCCCATTAATATCCCAAGGTATCTTTTTCTGTGTTACTGCAACAGAATTAGGCTAATATAGGGCTCTTCACTCCATTTGTCTTACGACATTTACTGTAGATGAAATGCCACTTTCACCATCAGTTACATCAAGCACTGTAACACTCATATCTAAAACCCTGATCATTAATAGAGTCCAATAGCCTGAAAAAAGCAGTATTATCTGCTATCAACAAGTGTTATCAGATCAGACAAGAACTCATGAGTACTGCTATTTTGGCAGACTGCTTCCAATATTTGATATCTATTACTTTCGAACTGCTGTTATTAAGACAGTACAGAAACTTGTCAAACTTCTTAGCTGTTCAAAAAGAGGTCTGATCGCTGTCACAGACATTCTGCTGCAAGGCAAATGACTTTTTGTGGCATTCTTTTTTTTTTTAAGCATAACCGAAGTTCACATATTCAGACAAATACAGCCTATATATTTGTCTAAGAGTTACTGTTTTAATGTCTAATATGCTTCCCATAAATCCATTAACACCACTTCCAAAGTTAGGAAGAATAACAGCAAAGGAATTGTAGAAAACTTTTTTTTTTTTTAATGACATACACCAGCTACTTGACAGGTTATTAAGCTGATTTTCTTTTCTGTCAAACACTTACCTGCATTGCCACAGGAAAGTCTGTCTGTGCCTCAGGTGGGAAAAACACATCAACAGCTTTCTTAACAAACGGCTGATTACCAGTAGCTGGTTGACCCACTTCAATTACATGAAGCTAAGAAGAAAAAGAGTATGTGACACAAGATCACTGGCAAGTCCAGTCACATGAAATAAGTATCAGTCTTCAGATAAGCTCATGAAGTCATCTGCCACACTTGCTTGCTCTGTCCAGTCCTGAAGAAATACGTTGGAGAATTGTGTTCCAGATTTTTATGAGAGGAAAAAGAACAAGTTCCCCAGAACTTGATGATGCAAATACCAGGAAAAGCTAAAGAATTTGTTTTCTATGAAAGCACACTGTATATTTCTATTTCAGGACTTGTTCCAGATGTTTTGAGTGAGACTTGTCAATTTATCAATAATTTGTACAACGGAAGAACAGAAAGAATAAAAAATTTGTAATGAGACCTCAGCCCTTTACAGACTGCTAACAGACGCTGTAGGATATTCAACTGTTGTTGAGACTCGCTATCAGTCAGACACAAACCTACCCAACACTGCTAAGGTTTACCTAGTCTCTTCTATACTAGATTTTAGACTTAAAAGTTCTACTAGTAATGAGTTCTGCTATACCAGAACAAGAAAACAGTTGCAAACTTTACCTTGCCCCCTGCAGGACTCCTCACAGCAAAACAAAAGAGAGTAGAAGGTTTGGCATTTCCCTCTATTTTGAATTCTGCAAAAGCTGCTGCATGGCCCTCTATAGGTTGGGAGACTTTTCTATCGACAGAGTACAGCTGCATTGCACCAACCACACGATTTTGCTAGGGGAAGAAGAAAAAAGCCAGTTTTTAGAGATAACATTTCAAATATTTATAGAACAAGACCTTAGGGACGGTTAGCTAAAAAGAGACAACTACCTCTCATCCCCTCCTCCAATGTTTTAATCACATTAAAGGACAGGTTATTCTTCCAAAAAAAGTATTTTTGAAGCTTTGATCTACAGAAACTAAAGTCAAGAAGTTATAGCAGCTATTAAAAGTATAGGAAAGTGGAACAAGGCTCTCCTGACCATTTTCATTCTGTGATTCTGTGATTCACAAGATGATAATTCCATGCAACTTACCTGTGCTGAAATTCCTATCAGCAACAGCCATTTTTGATGTTCATCAGTTCTGTAATTGATGATTTGGCAGCCTGCAAGACTAGCATGCCTGTCAAACATCTTTTGGGGCTGAGATTCTCCCTCCATGCTCCAGTGGTAGACTGCTGTCTCTGTCACCAATGCGACTGTATTCACAGATATCCATTTCCAGAAGATCACCTCCTCTGCCATGGTGTGAGCTTTCATTTTACTTTTCATCTCAATGTTAAAGATCTGAAGTGTTTTCCCAGCTGGTATGACAAAACCCAAGAAACATCATTGATCAGTTACTGTAAAAGCCATCCAGCAGTCTGCCCACTTACAATTCTGCTTAACCCACTATTCTGGTGATCTTAAGAGGTAGGGTTAGCGCCACATCACACCTGAGTGTCCTTTGATACTTAACTAGTACCAAAACAGAAACCTTTCCCAACCCCTAACTTCCTCCAGCCCTGAAGCAAAACATGTCTTTATGGACACTTACATGGCGTTCCAACCAACAACTGACAAGCAAAGACATTCTGACTAACTATAACGTGTAGTAACAAAAAATTCTATCTAAGCACACTACTTGACTAAATTCTGGTTTATGTAGCAGCACTGGGATATCAAATTATAGCTGTCCAGTTGATATAGTTCAGTACAATTGAAAAAATTGGGTGCCCCCAAAATACTGGCAACAGGTAAACAGTTGGACTGGATAATCTCCTTTCCAACCTTGGTGATTCAATGATTCTGTGATACTGGGAAGTCTTGATAGGTGAAAGTTGCTTGCAAGAGACAATAACCCCAAGCTAATATTTATCTGATTACTTTGTAAGGGTCTAGTATAACATACACAGTAAACTGATCATAATACTTCAACACAGTGCCAAGAGACAAAGCAAGACTTCAGAGTTCCTACATGCAGCATTTATGGTCCCTAGATTAACAGCAAGCAGCTCTATTAATCTGATCAGATACCTTTTCTTAGACCAAGAGTAGCCTTCTTCTGACCATGCAGCAACCTCTGCACATGCAGTTACTGTATTATATGCATGCAAGAAGACCAGGACTAACACCAGGTAGGAATTCGTCCAGTAGTAGACTAGTGCTATCAAAAGCTCTGATTCAGCATAATGTCTGGCATTCAGAAGGCAGGTAAGTAGTTCTGGAAGAGCACTAGCTCACCATCTAAACAAGAACACCAGTATGTGCATACAGAAACTGCTCCTTGTCTTCCTGAAAATGAAGCGAGACGATTCTAGTTTTAAGAATATGGAAAGAAACAATAAGCTACAAAATGAGCTAGAAGCTCATGCTTGTCTATTTTCAAGAACAACTGTTCTATTATGGTTGGAAATTAAAGGTTTAATTGGTTGATTAGATCCAACAGTGATCAAAAGGTCCCCAGCAATATTATTTATTAACTTTGGCAACATAGATTCAAGCTTCAGAGCTCTAAACTGTAATTAAACTATGGCAATTCAGTTATTTGGATTAAAAGAGAGCAGAACCTGCTCTAAAATCACAAACAGAAAGGGCAAGTGACTTTGAGTCTTCTGTGAACTTGACTGCTCCAGGCCAAAACCTTGAGACAAAGAGTCAGACTTGCTTGGGTTTTCCTGATCAAGACACCAGACTGATTGCTATATTTAAGACAATTCTCTGCAAGTGTAGTCAAGAGTTTTTTTTACTGTTGTTCCATTTGTTTTTATAAACACTGGTACAAGAACTTACATTTCATTTCTTCAGAATATGAAGTTTCTCCGTTCCATAAAGAATACCTTGAGTACTGCATTCTCCACTTGCAACAACTGGAGACTTCTTTCAGCACAGAGCAAAGCAAGAGAATCTTGGAATATGGACAATGCATGAAGCTTGATAACTCCAGGAGAATTCCACATGCAATCCAAAAATGAAATTTTGCATACTCTCAGTTTAACTTAAGAAACATTTCATTTCTTGTTTGAGTGGGATTGTATGTTTATTGCTCAGTAATCCTTGGATTATGAGCAGCTCCCAGTCACAGCACACTCAGTCACAATATGCAATAGTTTTAACTACGGATGCCTCAGTCAACCAGCAGGGAAAGTCTGTTGCAACAGGCTAACTTCAACCATGTTTTCAGTGCAGTTTACTGTAATTCTGCCAGTTATCTCAGGCAATAGCATGTGGGTTAGGTGGCTCTATTAGTTCTCTTTTCTCCTTAAATCTTAATTTATTAGACTTGATATAAGAAAAGCTCTAAGTTTGTAATACCTGGCAATGCAATTTTGCATGTCAGTGTGACAACATACACGCAAATTAGTCTGTTCAGAGGACAAGTTTATTCACTTTCCATGGATAGAGCAACGCTTCAACAAGTCTAACACTGACAAGAGTAAAGTGGTATTCTTACAATCTGATGATAAGCCATTCAGATAGCATTAGTACCTTAATTTTAAAAACAGATGATACTGCTCCCTTTTAAGAGCTAGATGAAGTTCTGCTACTGTAGAGAAGGTGCTTTCCCTGTCAGTAAGGTTTGTTAAAAGGGGTCCAAGGTTAAGGATAGTGAAATCAAACAAATCTGAAATAAATCTGTTCATTGTTACTTTTAAGCATGTGCCAGGTAAGGCAGTCCTTTGCAAGATGTAAAAGCATTTCAACTGAACCACAATTACAGCTGAAGTCAAATGCTAACACATCAGTTCTCACTTAACATCAGTGCAAGTCTGATATCATAGTATCCCTCAGAGCTGGCACAAAATGTGTAACTTGCTGTCTATCTCTTACACAGCTTAAGCAAATTCATCACAAATTTTCGCACTGGATACCACATTTAGGCAAAAATGAATAGCTCACAGGACATGCTAACAGAGGACTCTCATAAAAGTATTGCAACCTGGTTTTGTCTATCAACTGTACTTTCATTATATGTACACACATACACACACAGAGAACACTCTTTCACATGGTACAGCCAACAGTCAAAGCAGACAAATGGTTAGCAAAAAGCCACCAGAACACTTCACTATAATACCAGTTGAGGATTAAGATTTTCTATATGGCTATGAAGCAAACTGCCAAATGGTAATCTCAAAATTCAGTACTTCTTACGAGATTAGACCATTCTGTAGCACTAAACATGAAATGACAAAGCACACTCACCATCTGTTTACATAAGATGCAGGAAGAAAAATACACAGTCAGTAACAAAGTTATTGAGACTAAGTACTAGAAATTACTCATTTAAGAAAAGAACTATCTGTAGGTTCTCAAGGTTATCAAACCAAAACTCATGCATTCAGACTTTTGTATGCTGTCTCATGTTGTTACTTGCCAGCCTTAGAACAATTCGTTGGTATCTAGTAAGCACTTTCAAGAAAGTGTCAGTACAGAGCAGAGGGTGAGAGTGGCTTTAGCCTTCCCCCCCACTCATCCCTACAAGTGTCCATTATTCTCTGAACACTCACTATAAAGGAAAGCGCACTATACATTGATCTCAGTGAAAACAGGAGGCAGCAGTGCCAAGCCCAAGCATCTCTCACCTAATTGTAGGCAAACCATCCAAAGATTACTGAAATATTCACGACCAAAATATAGCATGCAAGTTCAGGCAGGACATTATTTTACTATACTTTCTTTGTATAAAACTTACACAGCTCTTATGCTTAATTATGCACTTAATTATGCACATAAGCAGAAATGAAGCTTAACAGTAGGTTTCATATTACAAGAATCAAGGGTTACTCACCTTTTAGTGCAATTACTTTAGAGGCTGGATTCATGATGGCACTTTCAGCAGAAATCGGACGTCTGATGGGTGTTGTTGGATCACTCATGTCAATTATTACTACTTGCGCCTGCTCTCCCACTTTCTCCCTGATGCAAATGAACTTGTCCGATTCCATTGTTAGTGTGCTGAATCCAATGTTTGCTGGGTTAATGCCCAAATTTTGAAGCTAGAAAGAGGGAACACCACTTACTATCCTTGTCATGAAGATATATCTGTCTAACTTAAGCCTCTACATATAAGATTTCCCACTGGTATCTCATCTGATCCCTTGTTTCAGTTGCTTGCATCATATGAAGAGACATCAGACTTATTCCCTTCTTCCTCTAGATGGAATTGACTTTGCAGTATTCTCATGACTTTCAAGGGAGCATCAATGGTTTGATTACCACAGTCAAATGGAGACTGTTGCACTGATCTGAATACACTCAAAAACTGGTAACTACCAAGTTACCATCACTTTTTTTTACACAGGTTTTATGTCAGCTTCTCCACTCAAACAGATACTGTAACAAGTATGGCAAGGTAACGTTGAGTTCCTTCCCAAGGAATGGCCTCAAGACACCAGAATTACCCAACTACAACATCTACAGCATTTATAGTACAATTGGAGAAGCAGTCTTAAATCCTTTATCCTCCCCACCCAACCTTCAACTCCACTACATCTCTTTAGGAAAAGGAAAGCTGAGGGAGGAGTAGATGGATTAAAAACATATGTCACTCCAGGGCCTGTTCTTCATTGCAGAGACCTCACCACATCTATCTTGGCAAAACAAGAACACCATGTTCCAGCTTCACAGTACTGCCGAGACTATAAAACAGGATGCATGCTATCTCTTATTTTCATCTGGAGACAAACTGCATGATTAGCAATGCCTTCTTTACATCTGTCTTTAGAAGACAGACCAGTTATCCTCAGGGTCCTCTAACCTGACGTGGGAGTCCTGGATGGGGAGCAGTATTTTTTTTGCCTCAAATTCTGGCATAACTTCCAGTTTTAAACGTCATAACATCTAGCAAAAGTTTCAGAAACTAACTATATATGGTGCATCACTACTGCTGCCATCTTCTTATTAGGCTAGTCAGTAAACTTCTTAAGGCAAAAATGGTAGTACTTCCTAAAGGATGGTCATGTAAATACTGCTTCGGTGAATAAAAAATGCTTCCTATTTTAGCTATTTGAAAGCACTGAAGATTTACCTCCATCAATGCAACAGTAGGCATTCTTAACAGAGGGCATGTGCTCCATGAAAGCAGTTCAACAAGCATGTTCCTTATGACCACACATAAGACAGGAAGAGATACCCTTCACAACCATAAAAAGAAACGAAAGGAATGTTTAGCCAGTACTGCCTCTTCACTATCAGGTTGAATGACTCAGATAACACATATCTAATATTACTACAGGCTGGATTAGATCATTGCCTACCAAACATAATTTTAAGATTTTAAGATACTGATAACTCTTGTAATGATAAAAGTTACCCAGAGATAAATTGTTTAAATTCCACAGTAAGGATGAAATGGACTATTCATCTAAAATATTGTAATTTTCTCCTACTCCAGTTTACTGACGCCTTTACATGAGAATTTTACTCATGGGCTTTCTCATGCAACTCTCTTTCCGCACAAAAGCAGTGATCCAGACTGAGACAGCACGGACCAATTCAGACACTGATACA
The DNA here is from genome assembly GCA_013399175.1 of Odontophorus gujanensis. Classification (NCBI taxonomy): domain Eukaryota; kingdom Metazoa; phylum Chordata; class Aves; order Galliformes; family Odontophoridae; genus Odontophorus; species Odontophorus gujanensis. The sequence continues at coordinate 298,747 of VXAB01001477.1, read as the reverse complement.
AAGTCTTCAAACTAAAGCCCTTTCTCCAGTGGTAAAGACTAATCTACTGTCCATGCAGTACTATATGCAAATACTTGGGGCATACCATCTAACTGAAGGATCTAACGCTGGCGCTCACATAACTTGGTGAATTTAAAACCTCTCCAGGATTCAGAAAATACCCTACTTCAGCTTAGTGCCACACAGCTCTAATGGAAATGCTTTTCAGAGGTTTCAATCTCATTACAAAAGAGTAAGGCCTGGACAGAGGCCTTAGGTATCTAAACATTAAACACTACCTACTAACAGCTCTGCAAGAACATACCATTTAAAGCATAATGCAAACTAAGAACACAGTAGTAGTTTCTCAGAGTACTTTATTTAGTTTGTGTGACTACATAAAGTTAAAACAACACACCCAACAAGGAACTGCATATAGCTGTTGGACATCCTGTCCCCATTGACAGCTCTCCAGTTGTTTGCATCTTGACAGGCAAGGGACACCAAGGAAGTACACAACAGCTAAAACATGCAAGATCACAGGGTTTAGTTACAGCTGCAATTACTCATCTTAAAAATAATAATGATAAAAAAGTTACTGCCTATACAAACCTGTTCCTATATGACAGTGATGACAATTAGATAATCTAAGGGCCATCAAAGAGTCCCCCTACCACACACAGGGCACTTTACAATCCATTGAGCAAATATCATCTCTTCAACACTAAATCGCTGAATTATCCTTATATTTAGCTCTTACCTTCTGAATACAAGTCCAAGAAGTCATTTACAGCTGAAAACATCCTGAATGCTTTTACACTCACATGCATATCCAAAACAAGCTTCAGAAATCCTTTACAGCTCAATCACGCCTACTGCACAGCAGGCTAATTCTCAAGAGAACATCTCAGACTGTTCAAAAGAAGATAGTGGCTTTGCACATGAAGGGACAGAAGTCTGTATCGCTAGACTACACTTCAGCTTCTCCAAAGAGAACCAAAATGCATAGAATTTACTCATAAAGGACACAAAACATGCACACAAGCTTTTCAGTTGTTTGTGCTTAAGAGTTTGCATTAGACACTGCAGAAAGCAGAAACCTGTCTACAGATGAATGTGCCTCTCCATCTATAGGACAAAGAGCTAAGAAACCCAAGACTTTGTATAACTGCTGTTTTCTCTACAGGGCTAGCTGGGATTTTTACTAGTGAGAGCTGAAAAAAGATCAGAAGGCAATGAAATTAAGCTTTTAAGCACAAGCCTATGACTAAGTAGAGGAAAGTTCAATTTTATATCAAGAACATTTTGTTCTCTGAACTCCAGTAATGTCACTCCCAGTCTGTGTACCAGCATATTTGGTCCTTTATGGCATTCCCATTGTAAACTGCAATCCAGTAAATAACTTATAATTCACTGCTCTAACAGAAGCACTGGAATTAAGGATCCAATTACATCCTCATAGCTTAAATAGTACACCCCAACAGTTAATCACTATACCAGGGCTCCAGTAGTCTGTACTTCTGCTACAGTTGATCAGCTATCAGAAGTAAAGTCCTTGGCTTATTGCCAACCCTTGCTGAAGGGCTTAAATTAACTATGGTGTCCTCTGAGGGAAGGATAAGTAAAATGCAAATTCCCCATAAAACAGTTCACAGCTAAAAACAATAGCTTGATTGCATTATGTGGACCTAAACAGTAAGACTTGAGGGAGTACTAAGCTGATCAATACCTCTATCTCTTACAGTAGCTACTATCTTTCAGCTTATAAACTCGTACCAGGGTTGAAGGAGAAAACTACAACAACTTCCAATTTCATGCGCACTGTGACTAGCACCCATTCCTCCTGTACAGCCTTGGAGGTACAGTTCAGTTAGAAGAATGATCAGCACAGAACAAGCTGCACAAGGAATGTAAGCAGTCTATCTAATACTCCTTCAATTTTACGTGAACCAAGGTCACTGTCTCTTTTCACAACTGTTTATCCAGCTACAGTGTGGGAGAGTTCAGTACTTAGCACTGCAACTTCTTTAGCTTCCCTGAAGACCACTTTCTACGTACTCCATTTCTCCTTTTAGTAGAGTATAGGGAAGACTTAGCATCAGTGAAATATCATACTATCAGCATCAGGTTGAATTTGAAACTGAGTAATTACAGTTAACAGCTACCCTAGCTACTTACAGACATTAATTAAAATAGCTACAGATAAACAGTACAGTTTGAATTAAGACGCAGAAAGACTTCATATATGATCACTGATACACAGTAGTTATAAGAAGTTATCTTTTTTATTTAACATCATAAAGCAGTGTAGTAGATCTGTTTCAAATATGACAATTTAACTGTAGCCAAGCCTATTCCTTGGAAGAAATCTGGAGGGGAGGAAAAAAAAAGAAAAAAGATTAAGCTAGATCATAATGAAGTATTACGATCAGGAGTGAAGGCCCAATATTGTCATAAGAAATCTCCATAAAGGCCAACAACAAGGAGCTAACTCCAGATGTGTTAACATGTAGAATAGAGACATATAATGGTAAGTTAGAGTTGATAAAACCATTCTTCAGATATTCACCCAGAACTAACACTAGCAGCTCCCACAGTTCTTGTGATCTCCCTCCCCATTTCACCTGCCATGTAAAGACAGATGCTGAAGTAACACAGAGGAGGTAGATGCATTCCTGTCCCAGGTACTAACCTCAGTTCCCCACAGTGTGGAACACTGTTTTGGAGCCACTGCTCTCATTGTGAAGGGGTGGGGGGGGGAGCAGGGACAAGTGAATCCCACAGAATAATCCAGTTCCACATACCAGTGGCGTGGTCCCAAGGTTTCCCCTGTGGAGTCTCCCTCCAGCACAGGCTTAGTTCTCCCAGTAAGATCAAATCATTTAGGAGCAAAAGCAGGTGGTGGCAAAAAATAGCATGTGACTTCAGTAGGGCCCACTAGGGGCCCTAGGGGCTACTAGCCCCCCACTCAAACCAGAAGTGCTCTAATACTCACAATGGCAGTGTTGCAAGACAGAACTAGCCCTCAGAAACAGTAATTTAATATGCAAAGGAGGACATTGCACCTATAACATTGCGTGACATTCTCTCATCATCACTGTACAGCTAAACACAACCAGCAGGATCAATGATATCTGCTAGCTTTAAGTTGTGAGAACCACATGACTCTTCCTAAGGTGAGTGTAACATTAAAAATGCCCCGATCCTCACCTTCTTACTCAGACAGCTGCCTTGCAGCTACCACATATTAATTGTATTACTGTAATCACCGCAATTCTGCGGACAGAGGTAACGTTAAGGGGGAAGAAGGAGTAACTCTTCACTATATTAAACTCTCAACTCCAGAGAGGAGGAAGGCACATGCTTCCACCGGCACAGAGCAGATATTTCTGGAACCCATTGCCTTATTATTTTTCCCAACTTTGGTCTCCTCCAAGAACGTCCAAGGTAGTTCTCACAGTCACCCAAAAACCCTCCCCACAGAGGAGATGGAGCAGGCAATGGCTATTTCCTGCACTGCAAGGCCTGCAGCAACACCAAGACGCCCGAAGGATGGGTCCACAGTTCATATTTTCAAAGGGAAGACTGATGTAACAGAAGGAGGCTGTGCGGACACAGGATGACTTGCCAACTCCTCTTCCTGTTCCCTCATTCATCTAGCAAATTCCTTTAATTCTTTAATTCCTGCCTTACGCTGCACACTCGCAGGCTGCAGTTCTCCCACTCCATTTCCCATCCTCCCTCAGTACCAGGTAATAAAGAAACAGAGAAACCGGTTTGGCTGCACAGCATCCATTAGCCGTGGACCTCTTGCAGCACTGATGCTGCTCACAGATCATCAGAAGCAGAACCGCATCATTTTGAGGAAAGCCTTTTTTTTTTTTTTTCCTTCTTCACATCGTTATGTTTGGAAGAGAGGCAGAGGCCGTGCAGCAGCACCCAGGCCCTCGCCCCCCAGTCCCCCAACCCGCAGCCACACGGCTACCCAGAATCTAGGGGCTGACGGTCGTTCTATGGAGAAGAGCCCCGATCACAACGACAGACGACGTCCCCCTCTGAAGCGGGAGAGCCACTCTCCCTTCCCGGAGCGGCCCCGGTGACTCTGCACAAATCGCGCCCGGCGGTGGATGGGGGCGCTGCGCGGTCCCGCAGCGCACGGTTCGCCCCAGCGCGGGCTAGGCCGCGGCCGCTCCTCTCCAAGAAGCACAGGGAAACTGAAGGGAACAGTCCCCCTCCCTGTGCTCCCTCTCCGCTTGAGCTCACCTGGAAGTGTTCTTGGAAGCGAATAGGCAGAATCTGGGCCATAGCTGAGGGAGAGCTTCCCGGGGGCGGGAAGGACGTTAGGCGAGAGGGGTAAGAGATGGTAGCAAAGCGAGTGAGAGAGTGCCGCTGCACCCCGCACACGGCGGGAGGAGAAGCGTGGGAGGAGGCGGGGGAGAAGAGCGAGGGGAGGAGGGTGGGCTAGAAACGGGGAGCGGCGCAGGCGCACTGCCCTCAAATAGAAGGCGCCCTACCGCCCTTTTAGCGGAGTCTTTCACTCCGACGGTAGAATTACTCCGCTCGTCACAAGCTGCGCCAGGGTCTCCTGAAATAGTCCCGCCGCGCCTCCTTCTCCGCTTCCTCGTCTCACGCCTGCCCCTCAGCCTGCCGCCGCCCTCCATCCCCCGCGGCTCCCTCTGAACAACGGAGAAGCAGCTGCGAGGACAGAGAGCTCTTCCGTCCCAGATTGAGGAAGCGCGGTATTCCACCGCAGGAACCCGTGACCCAGCACCCTCCCCGGCTCCAGACAGCGGTGGCGGGCGGGGGCTTGTCCCGATGGCTGCTCACTCCGTCGGTGGCACGGAGGCTCTCTCCCGTGGCAGAGGCTGAGGGCGGCGGTGGTCTGTTTTCAGCGCTGTTCGCCGCCGCTGACGAGAAGGGCGAGGGGCTCCCGGGCGCGTCGTGGAGCCCCGCCGCTGAGTTCCGAAATGAAAACATGGATCCTTCGTCTCCACGAGATAACATCGCGAATTGGGAAGTTGTTGAGTAACTAAGGAAGGAGGGGTCGGACGCAAGCCGTAAAACAGAGCTTTCTCAAATTGAAAATCTTGATTCCTGTCGGCGACCCATCAAAATGAGGGGTACGCTCCACAACACTAGGGGGAGCCTGGAGGGCTGCAAGTGCTAGGTAAGCCGTCGGCAGAAGGCACAGGGACAGAGGTAGTGTTGAAGGAAAGATTAGGAAATATTTCTTCCCTGAAGGAGTGGTAATGTGTTGGAACAGGCTGCTCAGGGGGGTGGTAGAGTCACCATCCCTGGGGGGTGTTCAAGAAACGCAGAGATCGAGCACTGAGAGATGTAGTTCAGTGTGTGTCTTTTGCCAGTTGAATTTGAACTCAGAGATCTTTTCCAGTCTTAATTATTCTGTGATTCTTCACAGCCACTTTCCTCAGGAAGTCCACTATCTGTGTTCCTCAATGGTGATACACAACAAGGAAAAATCGAGCCAAGGTGGAGACAACTTTTTTTTCTGTATAAGGTCTCAGTAAGGGGATGAATAACACCTGTTCTACAAGTTTGGTGGTAGAAGTTCATTTGCAGTTAGCTACATCAATTTCTAAATTAAGATCAAATGTGCTAGAGGAGCAAGACCACTAGGAGACACCATAACGTGGTCAGTCAACCAGTCTGTTTTGGTACAAGAAGTAGTTCTGCATTTGCCTCTCTCTAACTGCCCTCCCTCACCTTCATTATACAGGTGCTCATTATTTTTATGTAGAGCTCCAGCTGCTAGATTTTGTTTTCAGATTTTACAGCTAACTAGCTCTGTTTAAAAAATAAAAATAAAAAATAAAAACTGAGCCACAGACTTTCATCATATTTCATAACTGAAGTCAGAATTCCTAAGAAATGTGCATTGTTAGTTTGTACTTTTTATTACTTTTATACTTTAAAGAAGTCTGTGACAAAGCAAGGTAAGAATAGGTGTTTTTATTAGCATGGATTATGAATGAACAAAAATCATTGTGTTGTGTCACTCTTAAGAGCACTGAACTGCTGATGTGTACCAAAGAAATCAGTGGCTGAGGGAATCAGGGCTCTTTCAGAGCATAATTTGAATTAAAGGTCTGGTCTTTCTTTAATCAAGTTCTAATAAAACAGTGCTTCACGCTTGTATGGGAACTGTTGAATCTTGGCCTGAACCACTGATTGATCACCTGCAATGAGCACTGAGTCAGCCACAGGAGCACAGGTGAAGGCAATGCACCTGTGTGATTGGAAAGGCTGGAGTCTGGCTCCACCTCTCCCAGACCCCATTTAAGGGCTGATCACCACTGGGGAAGGATCTTGAGTTGGAGATCCCTCCCCTGTGGAGTTCTGAGTGAGCCTCGACCATCAGTGACAGATGGGCCTTTCTTTATTTACTGGTTGTCTGTATACCATCTGGATAGGCCATACAAAATATACCATCCACCTCCTTTATTTTCTGTGGGTACTATTCTTTCTGGTTATTCACCCTACAATGCTCCCTGGCCAAATACTGCTAGTTACAGCATATCATTATTTCCATGATAAAAAAAAAAAACGCATCTTATATTGTATATACATTTTTGGCAGACTTTTGTCTGCTCAGGTCTTCCTCCTCATTTTTACCTTCTCTATCCTGTTCTGTGTCACAGCACTCAGCAGCTGAGAAGAGTATAATCCCTAGTAACCCTTTCACAACACAAATGGAAAAGCTCCTAGTAAATGTTTCTCTATTTTTTTTCCACAGGTTTGGTTTTCTAGTTCCTCCTATGGATGGCAACCTGATGTTCCTTTTCAGTCTTTGAGAACAGCCCCGAGAGAAGCTGCATTTTAGCCTTGGAAGGGCTGTTATTTAAGTGGGAACATGTTATGTGTGTTGTGCACGTTCCTAGTCTTCTTTCCACAGAATCAGCCAAAGTAGTCTCACTGGAAACACAGTATGTGTTTCTCTTAAAATGTTCTTCTTGGAGTCTTGCTCCACAACATTTGTTCAATTCTCAGTTTAACTGCAAAGGAGTTCAATTTGCAAATGTTTTGCTCAATTCAGTGTTAGCTGTGAATGCTGTAAGAAACGCTGAAGCCAGGCAAAGGTTATTTCTAAGCAATAGAAAATACAGCACCTTTTTAGGGTACTGACATGCAGGCAGAGGTCATCATTGGCAAGTGACTGTTAATCATTAAAAGAAAAAACAGATTTACAATTAATACAGAGAAAAATGAAGGATCGTCTAGAATGAAGATGCCAAGGACAGCTGTTTTTCCCCCAAAATATACACAAGTAGAATTGGAAGGCCATTTTCAAGAAAGTTCTGTCTTGCCAACAACAAAGTCGCAATTGATCTAGAATTTTAATAGCTGAGGCATGGCTCCAAAGTCACTGTATTTAGAAAACCCTGCCTGTCATCCAGAGATCTTCCTGATTTTGCTATCCATTTATTCTGAGGGTATCTCTCTGTTTTCGTTCAAGAGTCTTACCAACCCTTCAGTTCTGGACCCCACTGCATTTATTTTCCAATTTCAGGGATATGTTTATTTGAAAGCAAACAAACCATCCCTCCACCTAACAAAAGAAAATGCAAACTGCAGGACACCCTGCTTTAAGAAACAAACAGTACAAATCCACTCTTCAGAAGTAGGGGAAAGAGAAAAAAAAACAACAGAAAGAAGCACACACCCTACTTGTTCCATTTGTACATATTTGCACGAGCATCTTTTTAAGAGAAAATTGAAATGCTGGACCAGATATAAACAAATTTGTGTGAAGTAACATCTCCTAAGTCTCAGAAATTGATTATCCATGCAAGCAACACAAGATAATAATATTCTTGGCAAAGACTCAGTAATTGCTTCCCTGCTCCATTCTCTGCAATTTCCTGTTGTACTCTTGACTTTGAGTTTTGTGTATGCAACTAAGAAGGTGCATAAAAGAAAAGCTCTTAGTTTCTATTTGTTGGAGAAGCTGCAGGGGCAGCAAAACAGTTCTCTGAATTTTAAGAGCATGTCAGCCTCTCCGGTATAAGGACTCCCTTTTTAGACATTTTGTAGTAGCATTTCTGAATCTCTGTGTCACAGTTTAAAAAAAAAAAAAGAAAAAAGAAAGCTTATTATGAAAAACAAACAAAGAAGTAACACAGAAGCCAAGTTCCTGTCTTCATATACCAGTAAGAACCTAGCTAAACACCAGGACATTCTGAAGACCTTTGCCATCACAAAATTTGGGACCATACAGATATATTACATACCTGTTGCTTTTAAGTTTTCAAGATGCTACAATTATGTTTTGTCTTATTCCTAACCTACCCATCTTCTTCACATATCCAGTTTATTATATTCTTGATAATAACAAGCACTATACAAGATTACTCCTTAAGTAACATCTTCCTCTTTGCAGGCAAAGGTTTTGCATAAATGAATGCTTATCTGCATTCCACTTTCAGTATCTAAGAAAATCTATTGTAGAGTCAAGTAGAAATGTAATGTCCTCTACTTACGTTCAGAAAACAACACCCACCAGTTGCAAACTAATTTCCATTTTGACTAAAAATTTACAGAATATGCCAAGGAATTTAATAGGTTTTACTATGGGAAGGAAACATTTGAAGTTGTAATAAATAAAAAAAAATAGGAGGGGGGGAAATACAAAAACTCTCCATTAACAGTACACATCTTTATTAACCATCTTACCACTCAGCACTTATTTAATTCAACCTTCTAAACTGCAGACCATTTTAACATTCAAATAAAAGCACAAGCAATGTTGTACCTGGGTAGTATAGAACTGAAGTACTGTGGTGGTGGTGTTTGTTTTTTAAAAAGCTGTAGGCTAATAATCACTTGTCACTACCTGTGATCTTGAAAACTGAACTCTATATATTTCAGAGTTAAACTTCATATACGTCCTCCATATAACATTATGCTTCTAAAAATGCCTCTAAAGGTCTGTCTGGTCAGAAGGTAGAGTGGCTGTATTTCCACAAAACCTAACAGGCAGCAAAATATTTCAGATAAATTTCACATTAAAATCAAAGCAGTGACAAAAGACACCTCCAACAACTGTAAAACCTTCTTCGGTGAAAGGCCAGATTCAAATAGACAGTGTTTTTATATATAACCCAAATAGAGGCAGTAGTTTCTTTTTAAAACATTGGATGGCACACTTGCTACACTCCAATAGGATACAGCACAGTGTCTCAGTGATTTCAGTAAGCCAAGTTCAGCGCGGCAACACATCTTTGCGTAACAGACTAAAAATCAGCTATACATAATTAGTTACAGAATTTAATTCAACACTCAAGCAACTTAAAATCATACACACCAAGGAAATCAGTAAATGTGTCTGGTTATTATGGCTTTTTTCTTCCTCCTTGCTGTTTTTAGTGTATATTTTATTATATGTTAGAAAGTTTATGCTAGTTTCCAGTGTTTAACAACTCATCAAAATTTATTAGCAAGCTTTCTGAGGAACAAGATATATGCTTTTACAAAGAAAACTGAAAGAATATTTTCTTCTCTTATTTTGACCTTAGTATTAAGCTTCTACTCAAGCCAATTGGAATAATATTAATTGGAGCTATTTTGCTGCAAGGACACTAAAATTCTTATGCGAACACAAATATTTAAGCAAAACAATTTATGTTATCAAATAAGCACTTGAGTCTTCTGAAAGTCCTACACCTTATACAATGTAAGTTTGTCAACAGTAGCCAAAAAGAAATAAAATTGCGCTTTGTTGCAGAAAAGACAACGAAAAGTTACAGAAAGTTCCTCTTTACATACATGAAGTGATGCTTCATGGAAAGGCAAAGATCATGGTGTTTTGTTTTTTGTTTTCCCTATGTTTCCCTAAATTTCCACATTCTTGCAGGAGATAAAGTTACTGTCATGAGGAAAAAAACAAAAAAAAAAAAACAAAAAAACAAAAACCATGCTTACATGCATACTGCTGTTTCTTCAGGTAAATCAGCAGAAAACATAAAACACAGAAGTTGTGAAAGGTAATTCTGTCTGTAGCAAATGCTCATCATACCCATGAACACTTCTCCTCCCCCAAGAAAGGAAACTAAATGTGTGACATAATCCTTTAAACAAAGCTACAAAACAAACAAAAAAATAGATCAGGAAAGTCTAAGTAACAATAAACTAAAGACACGTGTAGCAGAAATGCTCAGTCATGGCTTCATGCTGAAGCACCTGGTGGGAAGGCAGGGCCTACACAGGGGAGCTCAAGTGCATGCAGTGTACCTAAGTGACTGGAAGGGCTGGAGCTGGGATCCACACTTTCCCAGCTCTCAGGTAGGGGTTGGCAGTGGAAATGAAGGCATTTTGTTGGAGATCTCTTCCAAAGGTAAGCAGCTTTTTTTCCTTTGTTTCTGTGTCCAGAGCTGCTGCATTTGGACTTGTCCTTGCTGTAGCCTAGGACTTTACTGCCCTGCTATTATTGCTGTACTTCCATCACGTTATAGTGTTACAACATGATACTGAGATAGGAATTAGATTGTTAAAGAGCTGAGGAGTTAAGACTTCTGCGTAGCTTCCACATGTTGGAGATCTTAGTCTGCTTGGATTACAAGGTTCTCAAAACAGATATTTTTTAAAATTTCTTTTTATTCCCCTCCTTTGCCTGTGCTTTTAAGGCCATTCACCATGTGAGAAACATTAGTAAAGCTGATACAACTGAACTGTTGACCAAAACAATCAAGTTCATCCGGTCAATTAACTTAAGACTAAAGGAAACAAAGAGCTGACTTCAGAAAGACAACACTCAGTTAAATAATCTAAAATTTTAGCTGGGAATCAAGCTCTGCATTTATTTCACGTAACACAACTTGATATTCTAGCTACAGTTTTCTTCTGCTAACCCAGTCCTGATGGAGAAAAAACCCCAACCCACATCCAAGTTACTGAAGTCTGACTTCGGAAAAAATGTAACTTTGAAACACTTGTTTGAAATCCGCCCTTGTTTATACACTATTTACTGTGGTGTTTTTTGTTGTTGTTAAATATCCTCTGTTCTCAACAAACCTTATAAATCCTTTTTAAGATGCAAATATTTCTGTTAATTGGCATTGGGATAAGAAGAAACATCCTTCTTTACACTCTTTTAAAAAATGGGGAGTGACTCAAACAGGAAATCAAAACAAATATAATCGTAATTGCAATATTCCTTCACTGAGGTACTTAACAGATTTTGATAACTGACTAGTATAAGAAGTCTCTAAACCTTCTCAAGTCATTAACTCATATAATTCATGACTATTCTAACATTTAAAGAAAATTATGACACTGACCAAAAAGGTAGATAATAACACTGATATTAAGTGTTCTCAAGATTCCATGTTATATAAATATCTTAAAGTGAGATCAAATAAGCTTTTTCGTACTCAAAAGCTCAAGCAGTTTTAAGTCTTTGCAAGTGCTATTTTTTGGAGGACTAACGATAGTAACAAGGTAAGGGGAAATAGAAGCTCACCTTCAATCCAGTTCACAACCCTACCATGTATTTTTCATAGCACTATGCCTTAAAAGTGTGGGGTGGGTTTTTTTCTGATTTATTCATATTTACAATTGAATTCCCAGGAGACACAGTAAGTCAAGAAGAGGTCAAGTTTTCTTAGTTCTCCTTAACCAATTGGGTGAACTTTATACTAAGTCAATGTAACAAATTCCCTTTAAAAGAAAAAATAAAAATGAGAGTATGAGTGTGCTGTTCATGAAGGATACAAGCTTGATAGTCATAAACACCTTAGTTATCTTAATTCAGAAGATAATGCAGCACCAGCACAAAATGACTCTCTCTTTTTAGCCTTTCAATGTCAGTTGTGATAGTGAGTACTGCAATACTGACTCAGGTTCTCTCCAAATGAAATTACCTGTGTTTCCAAGAGAGACATCTAGATCTCATTGTTATGTCTTCAGGTTGGAGTAGAACTGTAATTATTCTACAGTTGTATTTACAGATGAATAAAATAAAATGGAAGACCCAAGTTGTACCTGGAAGACTCAAAACTTCTCTATCTTTTCTTCGTCTACAGGGACTTTTAATACCTGCTAAGCCAATGCAGGAGTATGTGCACCATAGTTGAGCATCTTAAGAACAGTCATGTTATCAAGAAGAACGCAGCATCTGCTCACTCCCTAATCACCTCTATCTGAAATAAATATTAAATTATGGAATTACTTCCTATCATCTGTTTGCACAGTATCAGACCAACTCTTCATTTCTAAAAGGGAAACTAACCACCTACATCCCCAAGTCAAGGAAGGGCAGAAAATAAGAGCAGATAATGACAATTTCTACACAAGAATCTTAGCAAGTACATATACATAAATTGTGATTTTGTTACCCAAACTTTTTGGGTATTTGCCCATCAATGTTTCTTGCAAACCATAACAAACCCTTACAGATCTTTACTGAAAACAGCACAAAGCTGATAGCATTCAGTGAACCAGTCATAAATACCACTGTTCATTGGAAAAAGACATGTTAGGAACAGGAACAAGCACAGGATTTTATCATTCTGGCATTACACTCAGTTAACCTTTTACACCTTCCATAGAACAGTTAGCTCCTTAAGCCCCAAAAAAGCCAGAAGACAGTAACTTCAGAATTATTTGTGCATCTGGAAATTGGCATTTTTTTAAGAATTTAAAAAAGCTGCAGGTAAACCAAATTTGTAACACTTGCTCTGAACAAAGGAATACATTATGTTCTCCCTGCCCAGAAAAGGCATAATGCAAATTAATTTTCTCATCAGTTTTCAGGTCAAGGACACTGAAGCTTTGTAGACTTCAAAATCCTCCATACACACAATTCACAGTAATAAAATAAAAAATAATAATTAAAAAAAAAATAACAGACTGCTGAGAGTTTTTACTCAAAATGCACTTTTCCCATGTACATTAGAAAGAAATTTAAGGTTTTACGCTGTACTTTTAATGGCAACAAAATCAACAAAATCAGTAGCATAATAGGAAAAAATACATATTATCCAAGATTTTTTTTTTTTTAAAGAGATCTGTTGAGAAAAGACAACTGAGAAGAACTAATGCTGGAGAAATATTTGTTAGATCTTTAAAGTTGTCGGATTTTTTTATCAGTGCTTTTAATCCCGACATCCAGAATCTCAACTTTTTTGGTTAGCCGTTCCAGCATATCATCTTGCTCCTCTATTTCTGTCTGCAGACCAAGAGCTAGGTTTTTCAGGCGACTCAACCCAGAAGACATCTCATCTGTCAAAGGAGAGATTGACCATAAAGATTCAAAGCAGTAGAAAGCATGCTATTTTAAATAGATACTACCAGGATTTTCTCTCCTCCAAAACCTTGAGTTAGAAAATATTAGTTACAACTGTTCAAGTCCAAGTATTCTCTAATAATGGAAGAAGCAAAATTTAAACATTGCTATTGCATTACAATCAGAAAGTAATCATCTCTTTATTTTCATTACAAGTTACGTGCTTAAAACCAAATTCGACCTTTACGAACCAGAAGGTGCCTCACCTTCCAATGTAGATTTCACTTTTAACAAGATCTTGTTGAAGACTGGACTGTATCTTAGCTCAGTAATTACAATAATCTATTTTTTCCCAAGTGCTCTGTATACAGAGATATTCTAAATACGCACAGATTTTAGCTGTTAATTATTTAACATGTAAGAGAAAATTAGATTTCCACAATTTATTTGGCTACAAGAAAACAATTGTTTGACTATTTGGTATAGATGCTTCTGAAGCTAGGAAGTTTCACGTGATTTGGGAGTAGAACAAATGTACTTCCATTAACTCTTAACCCTTAACTATTTTCTTTCATTTATTCCTTTCTGATTTCCTTCCAATCTCTTCTTTCTAGGTCACCTAAATAGTGACATATGTAAGCAAAGAGGCACTTCGTACGTGTACTACAGTAAAAAGAAGAGAAAGCCAGCTGAATATTTTTGGAAGAAATTTTAAGAAATGCAGCAAATTCACAAATAAAATATTTAGTACCTTTCAATTGCTCTATTTTCTGCAAAACACATTCATTCAAAAGTTGCAGACTGTTGTAAGTTCTCTTGGTCCAAATCAATGTACAATTTAATATGCAAATGACACAGCAGTCAGAGAAGTTCAATGTATCTTTCAATACAACTGGTAAACTTTACATAATGAGGTAGTAAGTACCATACTGCTCTAATCCAGATGTCAAGTTGAGGCATTATGTTGTTTTTAATACTACTAGTACCTTCTTAATAAGGTTGTTTTGTTGTTTTTCCCCCCAGAATGGAAAGATTAGCCTGGCTGTCCTAATGATACTTCAGTCACAAGATGATTGAAAGAAATATTAACACATCCTGGGAATTATTTTTGTATCCTGGGATACATCAGCAGCATTTCTTCATGTCAACAGTTTACGGGCAGGTTCGGCCCGGTTCCATGACAATTGGTGCAGGGGACCCACGGACCCACGCCCCAGGAAAGAGCAGATAGCATGCTCACTTTTAACAAGACTGTTTTTCTTACGGTCAATATATGATCTAAGAGGACTCATGGTTTTGGTGCAGATAGCTTGGAAAGACAATCTACAAGCCTTCTCTTTTTTTTTTTTTTTTAAAAGATCAATTCTCTCGCATGAGCTATCCAAAAAAGTTCTTGTAAATATATTACTTAAATGTTTCCTCTGGCTTGAAAACAAACAGCTTCAATTTTCTCACTTACCTAAGTTGTTATCAATTTTCTGATGGTAAGCTTGCAGACACTGATTCTTTGCATAGGCATTCCGTTGCACTGAAGAAACTGAATCTGTGCTGCTGAAATCACTATCTACTAAGAGTACAAAATAAAGTATACATTAAAAAAGTTAGTAAGAAGAATTAAGTTTTGGAAAACTATCAAAACTGAAGTTGACTATGGATGCCATATAACCTGTTAGCAAGCGCATCAAAAGCAGCCCAACTTCACCTACTAGTCACATTCAAAATGAACAGTTATAAAGCTATAATCACTCTCTTCTTTGTTGACTTTTGTAACTCTTCTGTGCAGCTAAAAGCAAACAAACAAAAGGCAACAACCAAAAATAATCAATAAATCCCACAACCAACAGAACAAGCTTATTACCTTCTACCAGCATTTAGCATTCCCTCAGGTAAAGCCACTAGAGAGTCATTTCTGCCCTCTATTGGCCAGGCTCTTAATGTTACGTGAAATGTAAACAGAGACTGATGTTACCAAAAAGCATCTATTTTCTTAGAGAATTACAAATCAGGAATACTAGGATACCAATATCCAAGAGTTAAGTAGCAACACAAGTCAGCAATTGGTCCTACCTTCACTACTAGTGAACTACAAAGTTTCCTCCACTTTGATGACAGGCATTCAGTAAAAAATAACAAACCTGAATTATCTAGCCGCCTTAAATTTGGATGACTTTCCTGATACTTTGAGTCTTGTTCTTTGCTAGACATCATCGCTTCCTTTAATCTGGTAATAGAAAGAAAAAAAATAAAATATTCTTATGGATCAAACGCTTCCCTCTGAATCATTTAAACAAGAACAAGCATTAAAATTATCCAAGAAAAGAGAACTTAGTAGACCTGATCCGACATGTCTCTTTACAACTAATTATTATCACATCTTCAGTGAAAGCAGAATCATTTGCTCTAGTGCTGAAAATACTGCGACCTTTGATAAGAAAAAAAACCCCACATCTGCAGTCTTGGAGAAAACCTACTTCTTTCCTCAAATCAAAGATGAAAAAGTGAAGAAGGAAAATCAATCCATGCAACATTACTGTGCTTTACATAAATTTCTCAGCTGAAGAGAGACAAGTGCTGTAAGACACAGCAATTCATTTCTGTTTATAACGTTTTTATTAAAGGTTGAGAAAGGTGCATAATATTTAAGTAGAAACATGCCAGTGCTGTAAATCATGATTTCCTAAATCAACTGAATTAAGCACAGTGATTCAGGGGACTTGAAAAATAACTTCTGAATGAATTCCTAAAAATTTTAAGTTATTTTTACCATTACGAATGTAAGGAAAAGATTATATTTTTTCCTGAGTTAATGCAAAAATGGAAACAGACACCATCTCAGGAGTTTACAGAGTAAATACATTACTTATAAACTCTGATTTTCTGGTAACATTTCATAGATGCTGTGGGGGGGGAAAGAAAAAAAAAAGTAAATCGACTAATTGACTAATTCAGGAGTTTAGGAGAAAGATACATTAATGAAACTAGTGATGCTGTGAGGAAACCCTCTTCCTTAGATGGAGATACTTGGAGAAGGATCAAAGCGCACAGAGTAGAGACAGCCAAGTCCCTTGAATGAGGAATATATGACAGCACTATGTCCCACTTCAACACTTACTTTCAAAGAACTTCTCTAGATCCAGACTCTCTCAAAAGATTTCTAATGACAGGCAACTCCCCTGCTTGAACCCAAGAAAACAGTATTATGCCCTGATTAAATTTTCACTCTACTTACCTACTGTTACCATAATATTCAGGCATTCCATTCTGTTCCGGTTTGCTCTCAGGTGGTTTGGCTTTGAAGTAGCTAACCAGGCCTCCAAAAACACTCTTAATGCTATTTATGTGCCTTTGACTAGTCTTCAGGTCCTGGTCCATTTTATCGACCATTTGTTCTGTACGCTTCAGTGCTTCTCCTTGACGTACAAGCTCCTAACGGATATTGATAGATAAAACAAAGCTAGTAAAGCCACGGTAAACTGAAACATCAAGCATTCTGAATAAACGTGCTTAAAAAAATAACACATTCAACTGCACAGATTACTTCTAAAGGCACACAGCCTTTTCACTCACTTCTGTTATTCGGGGGCATTTCAGTGAAGATCAGGTATGGCATTGGCCAGCCACAAAACTTTCATTTGTGCACAACTAGCTTCCTGGTATGTACTACAAAGGGGATTCAGGAATTTTCCACACTGGCCTTATGTCAGGTTGTACTACTTCTTGATGGAACAAGTATTGCACCTAATAGGCAATGTAGTGAAAATGCACAGGTTTACAAAAGGGAAATGAAAGCTATGTCTAGTTCTGAAACTGGAAATTAATAAAGGATGCTGTTTTCACATTGCTGGGTCGTTCAAGATGACTTATAAACAGACTAACTAAAGGAAGTAAACACAACTAGATTTTTATCTTACTGCAGGATTAACTTTAAGCTAATGCTAATGGTGCAGGAGTTAGAAATCCTGATACACACAGCTGTGCTATTTTGTATTTCAGTGGCATTATGCCACAACAATCCGAAGATTCATACTGACAGAAGAGCTGCCCTCAGCTAATGCCAGTGTGAAACCAAGGACTTGCATTTATCTACAGAACTCCAGTACTACCATTAACCTTATGCCAAGGCTCAATTCTCAGTTCCTCATTTCAGCCATTTGCAAAGCAGATCACCAAGTTGCCACCACCAGCACTACTTCTGGGGTCACTTTGGCAGTCACGCTGCTGCATTCAGGCAAATGCCCCGCTACCGGGTGACATCGCTTCAAGGCCCTTATTAGTGATGTCAGAAAATAAACTCAACTCCAAAACAAGCACGTGAGAATGAAGGAAATGATTAATCGAGGTGGAACAAAGAGCACAAGTGACAACTAAGCATGCAGACTTCTCATTTCATCAGAGAGACGCTGAAAACAAAGTATATGTACTGTTAATGAAACCCAGTAAGAAACTGACAGCTCAGCTCTGCGCTCAGTGTAACAAGAATCCAACTGGGATTTCATACTTAGTTTAAAAAACAGGTCTCTCTGGCAGCAAACTATGATACAAAGGGGCGCGTTGTCTCTAAGACACTGATTCCGAGAAGCGATGACAGCGCCCAGTGGACGGGAAAACATCAGAATCAAAAGCCACATCAGAGCAGGGCAACGGCGGGGCCGGGCCGGGCCGGGCCGGGCACAGCCCAGGACGAAGACAGGAGCAGCCCCACCGGCGGGTCGCTGCCGTAGGGACCCGGACCCACCTCGGAGGCGGCCACGCCAATGCGCTCGGACTCGTAGAGCAGCGAGAGGGAGCGCACGGTGCTGTCGGCTGTGGCGGCGGAGCGGCGCAGCACCTCCTGCTGCAGGTAACGCTGCCGCTCCGCATCTCCCCGCGTCTGCTCGTCGTCTTCATCCTCAGCGAACGGATTGTAGCTCCTCGAGATGACGGACATGGCGAACTATTGCGCCTCACAGAATCTAAGTAGAGGCCTTCCGCCTGCAGGCACCGGGCGGAACTGTCTTCTCCTCGGGGCGGGGCGGGCGCTCCCCTGAGAAAGGGCGGGTCGCAGGTCGGTGGGAGGGGCGCTCCGAGCGGTGAAGCCATACGGGGCGCCGCCATCTTTCCAGCGCGGTTGGTAGTCCGCAATGTCGCGAGACGGGTTCTCTTGTGAGAGGGGCCTGGCCGCTCACTGACTTCTCACGCAATGGCGGCGGCGGCAGTTGCGGCGGCGGCGGCAGCGGCGGCGACAGCGGCGGCGGCAGCAGCAGCCGCCGCCGCGCCCGCTGCTGCCCCTGCCGTTCCCGCGGCGGGCGTGGGCAGAGGGAGCGGTGCGGGCACCGCGCGCGGCTTCTACTTCAACACGGTGCTGTCGCTGGCACGGTCTCTGGCGGTGCAGAGCCCGGCGCCGCTGGAGAAGGTGGGGGTGTCGTGTGGGGCTAACGTGCGTAGGGCCGCGGAGGGGGGTGGCGCGGGTGGGAGCTGCGTGCGAGGCGCGTCAGGGGATTGAGACGCGTGGATGCTGTGAGGGGAAGTGTCAGGCATTGCCTGTGAAGAGGCCCTGTGGGGTCTCGTCACAGTACGTGTGCCCGTGTGCGAGTTGGGCGGCTGAGCCTTATTGCGCGGGCGTGCGCGCCCACGCGTGAGAGGGCACTCTCGTGGGCCTGTGGTGAAAACGCGGTGCTCTGCGGAAGCCCTGACTGGGGCTCATGGGGTCGTGGCCTTATCGGAGCTGGTCACGGTTCCAGTATCTGGTGAAGTCAGAGTGATGTTATCTGTTCAAGGTGGAAAGGAAAAATAGCTGAGATAATCATCTGCCGAATGTAGAACTCAATAGGAGGGTCTTAGTCTTGGAGGGCTGTGATCTCTGTTCCGCTTGGAGCCGCGGCTGTGAGGGGGAAGCGTTACATCTCAGTGCCTGTGTGCAGGGTGGCACAGCTCTGTGCCGGGAAGAAGTGCAGTACATGGCTGTTCTCACCCCGATGCTGCAGTGCCTTTATTTAGTTCTCCTGGTGTCCCGTTGTTGGTCAGACACCTAGCTGCAAATCATAAAATCATAGAATCATTACAGTTGGTAAAGACCTCTAATAAGGTAATGTAGTCTTAACAGTCAGCCCAAACCCAACATGCCCACTGAGCTGTGCCCCATCTCCTCATGCTCTATCTACACATTTCTTGAGTACTTCTAGGGACAGTGACTTCACCACCTTCTTGGTCAGTGTTTCTTAATGTCTTGCTGTTGGCTCCGTATTATTCATTTTACTCATTGTTAATTTTTTTCTTCAGCGTGAGAAACTATAGTTAAATGATATCAGTGGATGAGCTGTGTAATTTTGATGCTTTGAAAAGTTTGAGAAATTCTTTTGAAATTCAAAACGGTGCTTCTTCAGTTCAAGGAAGCTGAAGTCAACCCTTGTCAAATAGTTGTAGATTTTCCCAGTATGTGTTATTGTTTTTCTTTTTTTTTCTTTTTTTGCTGCTGGGTTTTTTTTTTGCTGTTGCTGTTTTGAAGGACAGTTCTAACACTTTGTTTGTTTTTGTGCATTGCTATGGCTTCTTTGGCCTTGTTAAGCTCATTCCTTCACTTCACTGTTCTTCAGGTACAAAAACTGCTCTGTATGTGTCCAGTGGATTTCCATGGAATTTTTCAGCTTGATGAACGTCGCAGAGATGCTGTGATTGCTCTGGGAATCTTTCTAATTGAATCTGATCTTCAGGTATTTTCCCTGTTAGGCTTCCTTTTCTGAACTTGAAAGATGTTGGATTAATTCAAATACAGTAGTTAATGAAAATTTGTTTTTATTATTCATTCTGAAGAGTTGTCATGATAAAAGATCAGAGATAACAGATGGAGAGACAAGGAAACACAAACAGTACTAATGCATGTGACAGCAGTGGTGGCACTGCCATAGCCAAACTACTGTTACATTTTTGGATCTTTGCAGATTAAGGAGAGACAGGAAAGATGAAGTCATTTTACATAGGGTTACAGATGGTAGTAGGAAAGAGGGAGGCACTTGTTTACAAATTTTAAAAGGTAGGTGATAAATCAGACGCTTAGAGTTGAATTTGAGGTAGTTGAGGAGGCAAGTGCCTTCTGAGGGGAAGCATGAGTTGTACTGTCAGGTCTGTAGCAGCCTTAATATGCCTTGGCATTAGCTAGGACACAAAAGACACCCAGTTTGTATAGTTGGCTTTGTGTGTGAGCATCCTTGTATCTGATTATAACAAGCTGGTTCTTTCCAAACACTGTGTGTGATATTGTTTCTTGAAAGAGAAAAGGAAGTATATCCTGAGTCCAGGGTCCAAAGACATTAGACTTCGTGTCAAGCTTTTTAATTTTGCTAGGGTTTGAATTGGGCCTATATTTCTGCCTGTTTACTATGATTCGGCTTGTATATGTAGTAGACTTTTTTGTAGTATGAAGCTTAAGGCAATTGTATTCATGCCTCTCAGCATTTTTGTGATGTTTTCAAAGCCAGAAGTTGTAATTAATCCAGCTCTATGTGGAAGGAAATTGTTATGCTTTGATTTGCAACTGAATTGTTATATGGATGTACTGAGTGATTTGCTTAAGGCTGTGGGGTGGATGTCATATGGTATATAGAGTTTGGAACTTATAAACATCTAACTGCCTTAAAATTATTTTGTGACTTTGCTGTGAATCAATACATGAATTGGAGAAAAAAAAGATCCAGGACTTTAATTAACCTCAACTTTTATAAACTTATGAACTCAAGCATTTCATTCTAGGTAATAGCACTGAATTCATTTTGTTTACTTTCCTTTACCTATGTTGAAATCTTGTTTGCAATATTGAAGAAGCCTGTGGAGTAATCGTTAGAAGGAGTTCTCTGTGTGGTTAATGTAATGTTTTCGTTTTTTTAAAAAAACCTTGGGATGATATTGCTCAGTATTTAGCTCCATTTTTATATGGAATATTTTGCTTTTTAGCACAAGGATAATGTGGTTCCTTACCTCCTCCGTCTTCTAAAGGGACTTCCCAAAGTTCAATGGATAGAAGAAAGCAGTGCACAGAAAGGCAGAGGTGATGTTTGTTATTGTATTGTGTTATTTTTTTTGTAATTTTTTTTAATTGTCACTCTCACTGAATGGCAGCCAAGAAATAGAAGTAAGTCTTTTCAGGACAAGGTATAAAGGGAGGTGAGAGTTCCGATGAGATTCTCATCTAACGCTTTTTAATATTAATTGTTTCTTTAGAAATGGAGGGGAAGATGAACACCTCCCAGTTTTCCTGCTTGACTGCTAAATTATGGATTAAATGATAAATTGCATTTTCCAAACAATTCAATATATCGTAGTACTAGATTGGGGAAGATTACATAGCAATTAGAGTGGGAGAGTGGAACCTGGTATGTTATACTTAGCTTTTATTAGATACTGAGTTAGATACTGATACTAAATTTCTTGTTCCTTTAATATCTCTTAGAATTAATATAAGAATAATTCAGTTTCACATGAGATACTAAATTTTTTTGTGTATTTGAAAACCTGGAGTGGTTTTTATAAATGAAAAATATTGTTTTAATACTTCATGCTGAAATTATGATGGTTAGAATATGCTCCTAAATTTTGTTTGTTCTATATCTGAAATCTGTCTCAGAACTGTATGACATGAGAGTGACTTGGGTCATCTTTGCTATTGTTTGCTCTTACTATACTCTCTAACAGTACTCAAGTGTCTGATATATTACTTTGTAGGCTTGCTTCCAGTTGCAGAGAATTTCAGCTTCTGCTTGGTAACGCTGTTATCAGATGTTGCTTACAGGGATGCCTCCCTCAGAGAGCAGGTAGAATTTGTTTTAAGTTTGTATGAACGTGTATCGTGCTGCTATACAGCAAGATGATAGTAATGATGATAATATATCTTTACCGAAATTTGTTTCTGTATGTCTGTCTCTATTTGGTTTAGATTTTGGATGCAGTTCTACAAGTAATGCAGTTTTTGCTGGGAATGTGCCAGACTCCACAAATGCATGATAAAGGTACTTTTAAAACATCTCTTAATATCATTCCTGTGTCTGGATTCCTGTTCTCTGAAGTTGTCTTGTGTTTTCTAATTGCAAAGATTGCTCCTGAGATGTGAGTATTCTCTCTTGAGTTCTCATAGTACGTACTAACTCTGTTGCTGTCTGTTAAATATGTAAGCTAGGTGAGTTAATTTATTCTCCTTGATTTTTCCTCTGCTTCCACAAATAAATTTTTGTAAAGCACATTGAACTGAAACAGTTTAATGAACTGATTGCAAAACTTCGGAGATGTAGCTTAAATAAATAATAACAGACTGTATTAAGAGTAACTTTATTTATTTATTTTGCTGCAGAGTATTTATGCAAGTATGCAGTTCCCTGTCTGATAGGAATTTCTCGAGCCTTTGGACGCTACAGCAATTCAGAGGAAGCTCTCCTTTCTAAGCTTTTTCCAAAAATTCCCCCACATTCCCTGAGAGTTCCAGAAGAGCTTGAAGGAATTCGCCGACGATCCTTTAATGATTTCAGATCCATTCTTCCCAGTTCTCTACTCATGGTTTGCCAAGAAGGAACATTGAAGAGAAAGGCTAGCAGCGTGTCTAGCATCTCACAGGTCTGTATAACTTGCTCTGTTTTGGAATTGGTTCTGTGAAGATGTCCTTGGTTTTGGTGGTATTAAGATAGGCTTAAGCCTGAACATGTGGTATTTTCTCTTATACAGTGTTTTACCACAGTAATTGATATTTATTTTTGGTTTTGTGACTGAGCTTCAACATAATTAGTGGCAGTTAAACTAACAACTGTACTAATGTTCCTGTGGAACAGCTGGCAAATTCTTTTCTTCTTGTTATATGGTGTTACGCTTCATGTTATTCTCATGAGGAAAAAAAGCGTTACTCTTATTGGAGAATTTGGGGAAACTGACATTTGATACCTGGAGTTATCAAGTGTGCTGAGCCTACAAGAGCTCTTGCTGGTTTTACCAGCAGCTGTGGGTGTTTATTGTTGGTGGAAAAATGGGTTTGGGTGGTTATTTTGAAACTATGAGTTGTTAATAGCATAGTTTGTACAGCACTGGAGTCATTGTTCTGGTCTGTTCCTTTCAGAACTACTGAACTAGCCTTTTTTAACTTCCTATTTTTTATTATACTTGAGCAATTAGGCTTGGCAATACATAGTTCGTATCGGCTTCACTTGAAACTGTATTTTGTTGTGAAATGTGTGAACTTGCTGTCTGAGGACTTCTTAATAGTTTTTGAAGTATGGCTTTTGTGTGGCATTTCAGGTTAGTCCTGAACGTGGAATTCCTCCACCTAGCTCTCCTGGAGGATCTACAATTAATTACTTCGAAGGTAAATTATTTTGCAAAACAACAGTGTGTGATCATTTATTTTTTTTTTAATTATTTTTCTTTCTTTACAGAAAATTAAGAACCAAAATCTTTATTTCATTCTCTGCCTTCTAGGATTCTCCATGCAATTCCCAGAGAACATGTCTGCTAGGGTTCAGAAAAATTGTTAATTATGACTGGTTTTGTTTTTTTTTTCTACACTGCTCTACTGATTTCCAGGCTAAGTTGTTTCTGGCAGACTTTTGAGAGACATGATGCTAGGCAGTGCCTAGCACAACAAAGCTTAATTCAGTAATGCCAGAAATATTTCTGGAGATTATGCAGAGTGAATTTCAGAAACAAATGTTAATACTCCATTAAAGAAGTAAACTGTGGACTAGCGTCTGGAATTTTGAGACTTCTGTGTCACACAATCTAAAACAACTCCACTTGAAGTAAACTTGGTAGAGGACGCTTTTTAAGACCTGCTGAAGTTAAAAATGATGATAATAAAGGAAACGCTCAAGTTGATTCTTAACCACTGGATTTTGATATAGTTCTAGCTTTGAGGTTTTTATGTTGTGATGTGTCAAATCAGGGCTTAGAAGTAAACCAAGATTTGGACCAGTGGCAAACTAATTCTGTATCTGAATGTTTTAATGTCTCTGATTTTTGTCCCTTTGAGGTTGGTAAGTTTGTGCATTCTATGTTTCTAGGTCATTTTCCACTCTAGAACTGTGGCTTAAATTGATTTCTTCCACATTAAATTTCCCCTTTCTTCATGTTAGTGTTTGTAGTGGCATCTGTCTTTCATTAAATCACTGGGTTGGAGGGTAGTTCAAATATAATTCTTAAGTGGCTAAGTAAGAAAAAGCCTGTTTATCCTCTATCTATCCTGTTGAACTGCGCTATTGGGTTTACCATTAGGCTTTAGGTTCTCCATGTTTTCAATGTGGCCTTCTTTTTGCTGTTTTTTGTGGGTTTTTTGTTTTTAAGGAAAAAATACAGTGGGTTAGAGTGAGGCAATAACTGTATACATAACATCATAAAACATGAAGGCAAGTCTTACTTTTTTTTCAGTTATGTGGTTTGCGATAGTCTTATTTTTCTGAAGAAGGTGATTAATGGCCTTGGTTGTTGTTTTGTTTACCCCCCCTTCTCTGTTGTTGAGGACTGAGGCTTTAGGGCTGGGAAGAAAAAAGGTCTGCAAACATTGTATTTTAAATTATGATTAATAGTGGAGTACTGTTTATTAACAATAGGAATGCTACTTTAGTACAGACAACTGAGTACTTTGAAAAGAAAGATGTAATTTCAAAAATGCAACCAGTGCCAAAAGCACTATAGCTTGCAATTTATTTGCTTAACAGAATACTTGAATCTGAAAAATGATTTAATTTCAGGTTGCAGTGATCTGGCTTCTCTTCTAAGATGACAAACTTTTCCACATATTAATTTGAACGATATGGGGAAAAACCTTGCAAGATAGTTTTGACTGCGCCTGTTCTAACCACTGTGTTCATTACTAACATGGCATTTACCAAAAATTTAAGTAAATGGACATCAATAGTATAGTAAGACTTCTTGTGAGCCTGTCTGTGACATGAACATGAGAAACTGAAATCAATTCTGCCTGCATGATTCTTGCTTTCTAATGGACATTGTAGTTTTGTGCCTTGATTTACCTACAGAATAGTTGACTTGAGTCTCCAAGTAGTTTGCAAGTTAATGACTGTACCTGTGTTGGAAAATGACTGTTTTTAATGTTGATTAAACATTGCCATTAACCAAGAATTGTATTTTCTTCTTCTTCCTAAATGTTTTTTTTTAATCAGGTTCTTATCTTTCTGATGGTAGTGCACTGGATCCTGATTATTACTTCACTACAATCAGCTCTAGTTTTTCAGTTTCTCCTCTCTTTAACGGCATTAACAATAAAGAATTTAACATCCCATTGGAAATGCTCCGTCAACTCTTGAATATGGTATGTGATGAAACACTATGCAGGCTGCAGTGATTCTGGATATCCTCTGTAGAGAAATATGCAGTTTAAGTTTTAAAATAGTGGTGTTTATCTTCCAAGCTTTGTGTAATGTTTTTTTTATGGCGTTTAATGTTATGCTTCAGTACTATTGCTAAAAAGTGCAGAAGCTACTGGCTCCTGCTGCTTCACACATCAGGTGTTTTGAAATATGTTGTTGCAACTGCAAATAGCTGAGTTTCATCTGATGCTTTCCAGTTGTGATGGATGTTTCTTTGCATGTGCAAAATAGTACTATCTTGTATGGAGGGTTTTTTCCTGCTCTGTAGGTGAAACAGATAGTTGAGGATTCTCTACTGAAGACCTTAGATGGAGTTGTAGCTGAAGTTGCAGAGGTATGTTTTTAAAATTCCCCTCTAATGATTAGGACACTTTGTTTTTGTCTTAATATTTGGAAATTGTCTTAAAAGTGTAAGGTATAACTTGTCTTTGCAGAAGGATTCTAGTTTCCTGGTTCATTTATTCTTTCAGTTTTTTACGTCTACCTTTGGACTGTGTAAAACTGGGGAAAAATATTTTTCACAAACATAAGAGGAAGTAGTTAATATCTTGCAAGTGAAGGTCTGAGCTACTTGAGCTCTTTTATCTTTCTAAATTACATTAGTTTCCCAGACTGGTTTCCTATATTGTCTTCTTTCATGGAGAAAGAATGTGTGGATTTTTGCTCATGGCTTTTTATTTCTCCCTCACTGTTTTCCGCTTTGAAAGTCACAACTGCTCTTTTAGGTGTCATTTCAAGAAGTGTAATAGTGTTACACTTCTTTGACCTTTACTATTAAAGGTGGCATTGTTGTGTTTGTAGGTCTGTGAGTAATTGTTCACCCCCTTCTCTTCCCCCATAATGTTCTCTGGGGTTAGCCCTGTTGTGTTGGAAGTGTAAAGCTGTATTGGAAGGAGTGTGTGTTCAGTTTTGTGAGAATTTATCTGCTGTTCTTTCCAGCCTTCCTTTGAGTGCTGTTGCATTTAAATTTAGGCCTAAGTGGAGACAGCTTCTGTTTCTCCTTTCTCAATGAAATGTTAATTTGATTTTTATTACTTGTTGTTATTGTTACTGAAACACAGAGAGAACATGCATGTGCTATTCAAGTCAAAAGAGTGAATCTTATTAGCACACTGAGTTCATTTAATGCACTTAGTAACTGTACTTATTCTCCTGTTAAATATAACAAGGACAGCAAACTGTGAGGTTACTCTTGGTACATGTTTTAAATGCTTACGTTGTGGAGGAGAAAAATTGTGATTTGAATGTGAATATTTATTGCTTAAGTAAAATCCTTCATATTTATTTTCTGAAAGCATTCTTTTGTTTTGCAGATAGGTGCTAATACAGATCTCTATTATAAAACATTCAGTGATCCTCTTTATCTTGCTCAGTTCAAAATGCTGAGAGACACCTTATATTACATGAAAGGTATAGTATATGTGTATTTTATGTAATCTACAATGTGTTTTGAGATGTTTCTATGTAGAAGGTGCTAGGGAAGTAAAGGGGAAAAAAAACAAAACTTTGTGTTCCATTGAAATGATTGGTAGATGGCACTTCCAGTTGTATGATTACTAGTGTACTTTACTATGAAGTTTATTTTTTATGCAAATTGTAAACTTCATGGAATAATTTCAGTCATGACATGACAACGAATTTCATTTGTGTTGTCTTTTTGATACAGTGGCTCCCTTTCTTCTATGTTAATGCTATTTCCTTTTATTTCTTTAGACCTTCCCAATTCATTTGTGAAGGAAATCCACGATTTTGTGCTAGAACAGTTCAACAGCAGCCAGTCAGAACTTCAGAAAATCCTTCATGATGTTGATCGACTGCACAATGAACTGAGTCCCCTAAAGCTGCGCTGTCAGGCTAATGCTGCCTGCGTCGATCTCATGGTGTGGGCTGTGAAAGATGAGCAAGGTGAAAAATGCTCTCCCATCTCTGAAATGTTTGTTTTTATTTTATTTTTAAGTTGTAGAAGTAGTTACAAACTCTCTGATGCTCAGAGAAACAGGAAATAAATTAAGCAGAATACTCTTTATTATTAGAATACGTAAGTCAGACTTCCATCAGTAAGTTGTTTAATTAGGTGACCAGGTGTTTAGACATCTTTCTACATAAATAAAATCATAAGCTTCCAATTAGCTCATTTATAAGGGACATTATAATTGTTGCTGTTAATTTTAGTTTGTTTTCAGTTATTGCTTTTAGTGTCTTAAAAGTTTCTCAGTCTGACGACTGAAAATGTTTTTTCTTCGTAGCTATGGGTATTGGGAAGCTCCTTCTAAATTCCATTTTCTTTCTTGTTATATAGTTCTTTTGCGTTTTCTGGATGCATGTAATTTTTTTTTCTTTTGATCCTTGCAATACTTGCTTTCTGTCAAATACAAAGTATACTCAAAATCAACTTTAAGTATTATTGTTCTTTCAGCCATAGTGTTTGGAGGGGCTAATTAGTGCAGATACTAAGATTCCTAAACTTTTTATTTGCAGAAAAAAGGTGCTGAATATCTTTGAGGAATTGTAGTATGACAAGAGAAGCTGATAAATTCTCTTTGTGTTTTAGACATTCCAATAGGCATTGGGTTGTGTGTGACCTAGTAACAAGTCTGGCAAACTTATTTATTTCTGTTGAATTTCTGGTATTAAGGTGCAGAAAATCTGTGCATCAAGTTATCAGAGAAGCTGCAGTCAAAAACTTCCAGCAAAGTCATTATTGCTCATTTACCACTCCTAATTTGCTGTTTGCAGGTCAGTCCTTACTGTATTTTACGGTACTATATTGATGAGAGTTGGGTGGGGATTACAAGTTGCTAGAAAGTGTTTTATATCTGCTAGTTTTCATTTCTACTTCAGAGGTCTGGTGTAGAAACCAGATGTGCAGTGGAGAAACGTGTTCAAAATTTTCTTAGCTCTACTCTATCTTGAAAAATAATAGTGTTTTTAACCAGTACTTTTTTTCTATAATATCTAGTGTTATAGTCTGTTACGTAAACTCAGATGGGCAATATACTGACATATAAGATTTGATTATTCTAATTTTCATGTCATCTTGTGGGACACATCCTTACAAATATGTTATTTTCCAAAATTAGGATTCTTTATGTGTTGGACCTTGTCCAGTAACTTTATTTTTAGAGTATGCAGCTCATTTCATATGCCTCCTGTGAACTTAATTCCGAAGAAGGTAGCAAGAGTTGACTGGCATACCACATTCTGAAATAATTTAAAAGAGTTAGGGGCTTTGAAGTATTTTGGTCTTCCACTAAACATAGACTGTCTCAGAGCTGTCTTTTCCTGTGTTGTGCTGGTGTTGCAAGCTTACAGTCAAAATAAAAACCCGTGCTGCTATATTCAAATAATATAATTTTTCTTCCTTTTTTTGTTTTTAGGGTCTAGGTCGTTTATGTGAGAGGTTCCCTGTTGTGGTTCATTCTGTCAACCCATCTTTGAGAGACTTCCTTGTGATACCTTCCCCAGTGCTTGTGAAACTTTACAAGTATCATAGCCAATATCACACAGGTAATTGTACAAGGTTGGGAAGGAAAGGACATATTAGAAAGGATATGCTAGTTGTTATTTTGCAGCTTTATGACTTATTGAAGCTTTTAGATGTTCTGTGGTGATGCGTTTGTAGAGGGACAATGAAGATGAATTACTGATTTTTTTTTTAACTTTTTTTTTTTTTTAGAGAGGGAGAGGAGAATGCAGATTGGAATAGAATTGTATATATCAGTTGAGATAGCAGTATACATACAAGTAACGTTTATCTTTTGAGCAGCATCACTGTGCCTGCTTTGTTAAAACTAAGACAGGGCAGACGTGCTTGAGATAAGACTGTGCAAGATAACCAGTCACTGCAATATGATGCTGCATTATTAAGAGTGTTAGCCTTGGATAAAATGACTAGCAGTATAGTGTTCCTTTTTTTGTTGTGCCGTGGAAAACATTTTTCCTGGCTTGACAGTCTTGTGGGAGTCTTCCTACTCTGGACATGAAAGACATGAGAGTGGCATTAAAATTGTCAAGAAAACTTTTGCGTAATGACCAACATAGAGCAGGTTTTTCTAGCAGTGTTGGTGAAAGACAATGAGAGAACAGTATTTGTGGATTCATTGTGGATTCAATAAGAGGATAATTGATGGTGTGTTTATTGGTGTTTTTCAGTTGTAATATCAAGTTATGATTTCCCAAAGGTGACTAGATTTAGGAATAAATACAGTGATAGTTTGCCAAGGTAGTGACTGCAGTTTCGTGGTTCTTCAGCTCTACTGAGCTGTCAGGTAGCCTGTTTTACACTTGCCAGATGTAGCTCTGCCTGTATGCTCACGTCCTGGGAGATGGGGAAGGATGTTCTGGATGGTACTGATTTCTGTACTGTGTTTGCAGTAGGTGCTAATGACATCAAGATTAGTGTAACCAGTGAGCATTCGGAGTCCACTCTAAATGTAATGTCTGGCAAGAAAAGTCAACCTTCCATGTACGAACAGCTTCGAGACATTGCCATAGATAATATTTGCAGGTAAGAAGTGTCTGATAACAGAGGAGGTGTACGCCATTTGGAACATGCATTCTCTTTCCCTAGAAGGAAAAGTACTGGAAGCATTTAGAAGGCGCTGCACGGTGCTATGAAGAAGCGTTATCCTTTTCTGTTATGACTTTGTTTTCCTTTAGACAATCCCTTGGCTCTGCAAGCGTCCTAAATTCAAAACGATCACTTAGTTTCTTTGTTTTGCTTCCCACGTATGTAATTTTTGCAATTTAAATGCTGATGTTCAGCCAGGTTTTTTTTTTTCCTTCTAATGATTGTTACTCTCTTCTAAGCAGTTTCATAGAGATGTAGGGAAGACAAAATGTTGGTGATTGGAGACAAGGAGTTTAGGGTGCTAAGCAAATTGCTTCTAAATTTATCTTTTGCATGTTCCCATCTTTGTTGCTGGAAAAAGCAGCAGCAGAAGCTCCAACCTTTTTTCTTTTCTTAATACATCTCTAGTATTCCTAAACAGTTGGCTCTTAGACTTCAGTATAGACTCTTCTTCCTTGTACCTGGTGTGCGTATACAATTGTACGAAGTGAAATATTTGTGGGGTTTGTTTTGTTTTTCCTCTACCTGTTGTAGCGTGTTCTCTATTCATTTTTGTTCCAGGTGCTTGAAAGCTGGCTTGACTATAGATTCAGTGATTGTTGAAGCCTTTCTTGCCAGTTTGTCTAACCGTCTGTACATCTCACAAGAGAGTGATAAGTAAGCTGTTAGTTATAAAACCGGTTTTTCTTTGATTTAACCAACCTGAAGCTTATTCTAAGACATAAACACTGGCAGCATTGTTTTAAATTTTGATGTCTGAGATGAGTGAGAGGAAGTCCTATGGTAGCTGGCCAACCCATCTTGTCTTAAAGCTTTACCTCCTTTCTCTATTGTTTCTAGAGCAGTTTACAAACAGATTCTTGTGTATTGAATTACAGGTCTTGTTTTTTTTGTTTTTTTTCTTTAAACCGGGGCATGTATGTCTCTAATGCTAAATGTTGAGGGTAAGTAAGTGGGTGTGTAGAGAGTAACCGTCAAGTTTAGTGATGCTTAAATTTAGCATACCAGTTGTTTCTTACATGGAATGTACCCTGCTTTGAGGGCTTATTAACTGCTAGACAACTACATGTGTGGCTGGATTTTCTTCTTTTGTTTGTCTTATAATAGGGAAGCTCATTTGATTCCTGACCACACAATTCGTGCTCTTGGGCACATTGCAGTAGCATTGAGAGACACACCGAAAATGATGGAGCCCATCCTACAGATCTTACAGCAGAAGTTCTGCCAGCCACCTTCTAATCTTGATGTACTCATCATTGACCAACTGGGCTGCTTGGTCATCACTGGGAATGTAAGGAGAGAACTGGTTGAAAGAGTTCAGGTTTATAATCTGTTCTTGCAAATGCAATTTCTAAAAGAAATTGTTTCGAAAGGTTTTCTTAACTTATTTACGGATGCTTATGCAATCCTAGCCTCAGTGACATCAGAAAACAAAAACATTTAAATAATAACATGCAAAACTGCTGTACCTGTAAACAACATTTGTCCTACAGATCGTGAAAGTTTAGAAAATGAATTCCATGTTTCTGAAAGTTAAGTAGTTTCTAAACTTGGTCTGCATCCCCAGTAGGTGCGTATTATCATTTTCTATATCAGTAATTAGCTTTTGAAGGCTTGTAAGTCCGTACATTTAAAGCAATTAAGTGAACATTGAACTAACGAAAAACGTTAATGGAAACACTTCAGTTGTGTGCTCTTTAGAAGCTGAAGCTGTTGCTAAGGTTACAAATAGATGCTTGAAGAATTTCTGTAATGCTTAAAATGCATTTTACGGGGTCATTGATCATAGCAGAGGGATAATATTCAATAAGCTCTAACTGGTATTTTTTATTGTTTTATAGCAATATATATATCAGGAGGTGTGGAATCTGTTTCAGCAAATCAGTGTTAAAGCAAGTTCGGTTGTTTACTCTGCTACAAAAGATTATAAGGATCATGGATACAGGTAAGACTTAGCTGTGTCCCTTAAATGCATGCTCATACTATGCTGAATATTGTTTCTCCTTCCTGGAGACAGCCCCTCTGTTTTTTCTCTATAGTCGTATCTGCTACAAAATAGTAATTGCTTCTTGGCAATGATGAAATCATAAATAAAAACACAT
The DNA here is from genome assembly GCA_013399175.1 of Odontophorus gujanensis. Lineage (NCBI taxonomy): Eukaryota > Metazoa > Chordata > Aves > Galliformes > Odontophoridae > Odontophorus > Odontophorus gujanensis. The sequence continues at coordinate 266,521 of VXAB01001477.1, read as the reverse complement.
CTCAACAGACAAAGCTGACAATTTTTCATTTAAATGCTGACTATAGTAGTTTCATTGAAAGTGTTACTGTTCAGCCTTACTAAGAAAGGTGTGAAATTAGAAAAGTCTGCATTGAGGGGTTGCTTATTCATAATATATATATATTTTTTTCTTTTCTATCAGACACTGTTCCTTAGCAGTCATTAATGCCTTAGCTAACATTGCTGCTAACATTCAAGGAGAGCACCTTGTGGATGAACTGCTGATGAACTTGCTGGAACTGTTTGTTCAGCTTGGGCTAGAAGGAAAGAGAGCTAGTGAGAGAGCTAGCGAAAAAGGACCGGCACTGAAAGTAAGATAACTGTGGGTTGTTTTTTTTTTTTCAGCTGCATTCAGTGAAACTGCATTTTTACATGCACACAAAAAATTACGCATCCTTACACCTAATAAAGTATTTTTGTTGTTGAGAAGGCTACTGGCTCCCTGGTGTGTTGTCTTCTCTTGGCTGCCTTATGCACATCCAGTTGGAAGGTTCAGAACATTGTTATTAGCAATGTATATTTTCATTTGCGTAGGTGGTAGGAATGTTTGATGCTTGAAATGTCATCTAGCAAGTATTTTAGAAATGTTTTTGCAGATGATTTTTTTTTTGATGATAATTTCCTTCTTCTTTCCCAGGCTTCCAGTAGCGCAGGGAATCTTGGTGTGCTTATTCCTGTTATTGCTGTGGTAAGTAGCCAACTGTGTAGTTGAAAAATTTTTCTCATTTATATCAAGTATCAGTACTATTGCATAATCAAATGGTTTGATTAACAGTTTGTGAACTAGTGTATGAGTAAACATCCAGTTAATACTTTGTGATTCATAGTTAAAATTTTGCTAAACGTGAATTCAGGAGATTTGTGGACTTAATACCACAGAAAGTGTTCATCTGTATGATGTTTGTTGTGCAGTGTAATAAACAAAAGTTAACTGTCTGTTAAAAGTCAAACTGGCTATCATGCTGGTAGCATGTTAGGATGCTGGTGACCATTCCAGGCTCATTTGTTCTGTTTATGTGCTTTTTGTTGGATCTAAACAATGTTTTTTTTGTTTGTTTGTTTTTAAATGAGGTGTAACTTCTAATCCATCCAAAAATTGGTGTGTGACCTTAATAGATTCCCAACAAAAAGCTTATTATGTCCAGGCTGGGTTCCCAAGTCAGGAGGACTAGTCAGCTAACTGTAGTTTCTGCAGACTTCTAGATGTGAAAGATCCTGACAAACTTACTGGAAGACAAAAGGCATCAGGTCGCTTTCTCCCCTCGTGAAGTTAAATTTTTGTGACTTTTTGTGTGCAGCTAGTGGGATAAAAGAAGAAAGTGCATTACATATGTGCAGTAAGCCTATTTGTAACTTGCTGATGTTGTACATCTGTTAAGGAGGAGAAAATAATCATGCTTTTCATATTCTGTTCTCACCCTGTTTACTGTAATTATTCCAGGAGGAGAGCCCTAAATTACCACTGATTACACAGAACCTTCCTCTATATTTTTCACCATAACCAAATCCTAGATTTGTAGAAATGTATTTATAAATATCTTGGAATACTATTATTTAATAGCTGCTCAGTTTTTGAATGAAGTAGCAGATCTTGTGTTGAGATGTGAAATCTAGTGGGTAGTATTTTTGAATTATCCGTTAGGCAAATGGTAGTGTCATCACTGGTTAGAGTTCAAGGTGATTCTTTACAAAATGGAGACCAAAAAAACAGAAAGATTAGTGTTAGAGACTTAATGTAAAAGTTATGGAAATAATTTTGTTTCAGATTTTTGTGTATTTTTTTTCTGACTAGTTGGTGATATCTGCATTTTTCTTAACTAATGTGACCTTTAGATAGTCAGTGCCAGAATCTGTAGCAAGAGTTAATGGTTACATTATGGTTGTTGAAGCAAATATTTGACTTTCTTGCACAATGTATGAAGATCGTGAGTTTTTGAGCAGTAGCTCATTTGCTTTTATGCTTGACCTCTTTTCCTTGAATAATTCTGGTTACTTAGGTTGCAAAAACAAATGGGAAAAAAATCAGATGCTTCAGCTAGTTTAATCTTCGATACATTGATTATATTTGGGATGTGAATATTTAATCTTTTGAATATAGATAAAAAGATGAAACGTTTACATGAATGATAATGATTTTGTAGTGAAACTTCAGTACTGAGAATTATGTTCCTGGTACTGACTTCAGACTAAGCACAGTGTAGGCTAGAAATAGAGAGAAATACCTGGGTTTTTTGTTTGATGTTAATTTTTTTGTCCGTTCTGTTCAAAATGACTTCATATATGGGGCAAATAATTGTAGCAGATGAAAAATTACAAGTGTCAGCAGTATGCAGTCAGTAAGTTAATACTGAAAAACACCTTTTATAGAGCTGTGTTACTCCTTAAACTGCTTAAAGTGTTGGTTTATCACATTTATGTTAATGTGAGGGAAATTTCTAATACAAATATGTTAAGTTGGTTTTAATATTTGATATTGAATATAACCAGAAAATCACTGGTTTGAGAGACGCATGTTTTAGGCACATTCATGGGCTTTAATAACCTTGTATATAAGGTGTAACTCTACTGGTACCATGCCGGTAGTAAAATTCTACAGAGTGCAAGCAAATTTTCACTTTTTCAGATGTGAAACAAGCTTATTTACAGTCCTAGTGCAAGGCTTGAAAGGTTTTGTCTGTTGAATTAAGCATGGGGAGTGCACTTGAATTCTTAATAAACATTGGGATTGCTATAAATCACTTTTTATAGAGCGAATTAGGTGATATTGAGGTGATCAAAATTGCATTTTCTAGCTGTTCATGGTGCATAAGGTATTCTAAGGAATTACATGGTTGGCCTGTATTCTGAAATTGCTTCTATTGGTGGAGATCAGATAACTGTATTGAAGTCACTGAAGTCAGACTGGGGAAAGGTAGTAGGATCCATTAGGATTTTATTCTGCCAATACATTGTTTCTGCTCATTTGTTATTTTAATCCATAAAGTTCATGGTCTGAACGATAAATGGTACACGCAAAAACAAGAATACTGGCACCTACTGTTATTAGAATATGGAAAATATCTAGGAGAGACATAGTTTTCTAATGCCAGTCAGGTACTCTAGGATTTTCTTATTCCTATTTATTATGAATAGGTGCTCCAGCAAAAAAAAAGAAAAAAACAACCACCTTAGATCAGAACTTGAAGAATCCAGATAGCCTTCATATTTTATTGATTATATTTTATAGAGTGAAGTAAGTAAAACACAGAGTAAGTTACTTTGTGGCATTTCTTAATATACTTGTATTGATCTATCTTATTAACCACTGCCGTCAAATCATCTTCTAGTGAGTCCATTCATGTAGAACCATTTATAGATACTATACATATATTTTTATACTGGTGGCTTTTGTATTAACTAATATGACAAGACATTTGCCTTTTGTGATACTTCTGTGATATATTAATGAGTAATTATGCAGCCTGTGTATGAAAACATACTGGTGGTGTTCTCTGCTTTAAGGCTTAGCAGGGTTGACAACTCTGCCCATGAACAGAAGGCAACTGGTACGATGTTCATAGATCAGAAACAAAAAGGGGCGGTCGACAATAAAGCGAATCTGAGTAGAAAGAGGCATGAATCCAACGTTGGTTATTGCTCCAGCCTCTGTGCCTTCCTCATTCACAGTTATTGTGCCTTGATGATTGAACTGTGAAAAATAAAATAAGAAAGGAGGATCTCAGTATACACAAATGATGTGCTCAGAGCCTTTTCCCTCCCAACCAAATCATGTCCTGCATGTAGCTGCCTTGTAATGCTCCTGCTGGTAGCTCCTGTGGGGCAGTAATCCTTTGGGCTTGGCTTCTGGGTGGCCCTGTTGCTGTCTGACTGACAATCACAGCGCTTCTAGTAGGTTTGACATCTAATTAAATGTTTTGGTAGAAAAAAAAAAAAAAGACACAAGGACATGTAGAGAAACCCACAACCCTTCCTATATACTCCTAGAAAGACTGTATAAAATAATATTTTAGATTATTAAAATGTGAATTATTATTATAGTGCTTTGTTTTCAGATGATATCAATCAGAAAGGAGATGAAGACAAGGAGAGGTATAAATACTCTGTCGATGGTGACTTCCTCTTCTGATATACCACAGTAGTTGCCTTTTTCACTGAACAGTTCTTCTATTCCCATGGATTTCAGAAAACCAATCAAGTTGTAGTTTTTCTCCAGCTTAAATTTAGGCAGAACCACTTCTCTGGTTCTAGTAAAAATAAAAACAGAAAATGAGAAAAAATCATTGAGAAGGTGCACATTTGCATTATTTCTTTGCTATGTATTTGTTTTAAAAAGTAGGGCACAAATAATACAGAAACTTGTACCATACTTTTACTACTTAGGGATTGTTACTTTTTAAGCTGTTGTATGGGAACTGTTGAATCATGGCCTGAACCACTGATCACCTGAGATGAGCACTGAGTCAGCTGTGAGAGCACAGGTGAAGGCAGTGCACCTGTGTGACCGGAAGGGGTGGAGTCTGACTCCACCTCTCCTAGACTCTATTTAAGGGCTGACCACCACTGGGGAAGGATCTCTTTGTGGTGATTACTCCTTTGGAGTTTCCTACCATGAGTCTAGGGCACAGGTGAGCATTTTGTTTTATTTTTGATTGTCTCTTTCCATCGTGATAATTTTTCTAACTATACCGCCTGTAAAATATCTCAACTATGATACTATTTGGCCTTATTCATTCTGTTGACTATTTAAAATTTACTAAAATACTGTTAGCTTGTCAACCTAACCATTAGCTTAATGATACTTAGCTTTGGTTGTGCATATAACATATAGGGATCTGAGCATTTCAGTGCATGATTGGGTATGCTTATAATGAACTGTGGAATTTTCTGGGGTTCTAGGTTCTAAGCTCACAATCTCAGTTCTGTATTGGTTGCATTAAGCTTAGTACTTTAAATCAAAATGTGCTATCATCTATGCTGCCTACTTACCCTTGCCAATATGACCAGAAAAGTATATTAAGACTTGAACAAAATGTATTTTTCAGCAGGTACCTGTTTGTCATGCTCTTCTGCCATTTTTCCACCACCTGAGGGGTTATTTGCTTTTCTAGGGCTTTCATGCCAGAGAGCTTGTGCGGAAGTACAATCAGCATACTGATGTTCCCCACAAACGGCAGCTGGATCACGCCACAGTCTAGCTCAGGGTCTGCAGCAGCTAGGAAGTTCCCTTTAGTCTGCATCATAGGAACCTTTATTGTTTGCTTTTCATTCAGTCGAAAGCTTCTCTTGGTTGTCATTTCCACTGGAAACTTATTCTCCCATGTTCCTGGTAATGCAGAAGACAGATAAACAACAAAAAAGCAAATATCCTTATTTAGAAAAATAATTCCAGAGAAACAGTATACATTGTACTTCCATTCACGTGGCTTTAAACTTGCTGTAGGAGAATGTTAATTTTAGTTAAGCCTGAATGAGAATACAAGTTTTAAAGCAACTTTTAAAATTTGTCTTTATTTCCAGCTCACTATTCATCTGATCTTAATATTCTGAGTTATAAGAAGAGGTAAAATGTGAACTGGGTATATGAAAGGGCTTTGTGTGCCCCTTTTTTTTTTTTTTTTCCCCTATAAGGAATCTAGAAATTAAAAAATAGATGTGAACCACTTGACAGGGCTTATGCTTAACAGTACAGCTGGTTTTTTTTGAGATCTTATACTTGAAACCAGTACTGAAGTAGACTGCATCAGGCATGTTATTCATGCATCAAGCTGTGTAATAGCTGTTTTCATTTTGCTTGATATTTCAAAGATACTATGCTGAAGGCATTGTCTTGACTTAATCCAAGCTAATGAATGTACTATGTTAAGACATCCTAAAGAGTTTGGATGTTTACTAGTTAATTCTGTGATCCAGTTTGATTTGATTTTAGCATGCTCGTCTGTCTTCTGATTTATTCCCAGAGAATGCAATTCAACACACTATGCAGCTGAGAAAACATGATTCAAACCCTGATGGTAAAGCTGTGTGAAGATTTGATATTCCATATATTTGATTCTTTTTTTTAACAAAAAAAAAAAGAAAAACAAAACCAACCAGACACACAAAATAGACAAAAAAAAACCAACACCTTTTTAAAGTGGTGTTACTTTATTCTCTTTAAAACTGTAGCTCTGTGAAAAAGCATTCTTAAAAAACAGATAAAGCAAGATTTTTGTCGTAGAGACAAGGCTATAGGTCAGGAGAAAGCGCTGTCTGGATTTCTCCAGGGAGCAGAATGTCATGGGACTCGAGCTAGGAAATGATTCAAAGCTGATGTGGACTGCAGGAGCTTCAGCTGCTCTGTTGTTTCCTAAGGAATGGGAACAGTCTATCCCCTCTTCCTAGTTAAAAGAGGGGAGCTGAGATCTTTCTCTTGGATTCACTTTGGCAAGTGCATTTGTCTTGGTATAAAGTACTATTTCTCCAGCAGGAAGAATGTGATATGGGTTTAGCAGAAACCAATTGGCACTATGCTGACATCCTTGACTGTTGAAAATCTTCCCAGCAAGATGTCTTGGATTCCATCTGGATGATAGAACCAATCAGTTGTCTTCACTAGTAGGCTTTTTTTTCTTTTATTCATGACTAGAATATCAGAGAAGCAGTTTTGAATCTGTTCAATTTTTTTCAGTTATCAAAAGCTGCTGTGGCTTTACTTGATAGGAAGCTCATTCAAACCCTTGCCAAGTGGAGAATAGATCTCAGAAGTATATTGGATGCCTACTCAAAATAAAACTTTTTTCTTACCAAGGTTGAATAGCTTCCAGTTAATGCTTGATGGATTTAACATAGGAGAAGTTTAAAACTTGGTGTCTGGAGCTATACTGTTGCTCAGTGACTCTTGTACTGAGCCTTTCTGTATACATGAGAATGAAAGGTTTCTTGGCCTTGATGGCTAAACACAGCTTGTTCACTGTGACACTAACAGCATAAATGTTGTAATTTGAAAGATGTGGCCAAATGTTAGTATTCCTTGAAGGACTAGTAAACATGCTGGGAACATGAAGAGCAGAACCCACTTTTGAAAAGTTGCTTCATTTGAAATGGGATTACCAAGTGGCTTTTACTGTAAGATAAAGGGATGACACATCTCAACATGGAGTTGATAGTTTTTTGGTTTTATGAGTTAGAAATTATAATCTTCAGGAACAGATACAGTGGTAATTCATACTGACATTTCTGTAGAGGAAAGAAAAAAAAAGGAAGTCTTTTTGATATTGATGGCTTGAGTTTCAGTTTTAAATATATTCAATTTTTTTCTTTTTTTGTTTCAGATAGTGCAAGCACTTAATGATTTCAAAGAAGGTATTGTAAAGTAAAAGATATTTTTCATTTTGTGGTAATATTTAAAATAAGGCATCTGTTTCACATTGCATAATACTTTTTTTGTGGGTTGTCTAATGGATGGACAATCCACACCTTCATTATGACAAGATATTGTTATCAGATATGTATTTAAGGACACAAATATTTTGATTTTTGGATAGTACTTTGAAATAGGGGATTATTTGGATCTTATGCAGTGAGAGCTGCAGATTTTTAACGAGAAAAGCAACTCTATTCAAGGAAATAGTGGCTTGCAAGCAAGTGAAGAAGGTACACTGTGTAAAGCTGGAGGAACACTGTTGGAAAATCAGGTGCTGGTTATGCAGATTGTAGGAGGGAGTATGTGTCTTCAGGAAGCAGGGACATAATGAGAAAAAGAAAACTGCATTATGGAAAGCAGTATGCTGTACTTGGAAAATTTTGCCCTCTATTTGTGCTAGGTTCTATTTCCCTGCTGGTGCATTACGCTATTTTTAATCTGATTTCATCTTACACAGTCAGTAATGGGTTTTGACTTTGTCCTCGGTTCCTCTTTTGCTTGCAATTTTTTTTTTGCTCATTTAATGTTCAATTTTTTAAAAAATAATAATAATAAAAAAGTTAAAATAGTGAACTTTCACCCTGAGGCAAGTAACCAAAGTTGAAAATCTCACTAGGAACTCTAAACTGAAGTGTAAAGAAATTGAAAATAAGAATTAATATTAAGAGAATAGTGTGTGTGTGTGTATGTATTTCTAATTATTTAGTCTGCAGTGAAGCATATGGGAACTCGTAGCAGCAGATGGGCCATGCTGAATTTCTGAAATGCTCCGAGTAGTAAATGTGTTCTTTTTTAATTTTAGAAGAATGTTTTGATTACTGTCTTCAGCCCCCTGGATAGACTTGTTGACAAGGATAACACTCATCACATAAAAATACATACTTTAAGCTAAGTTCTTTATAGTCACTTCTTTGAATCTGTAATACTTCAGAAATGTTAAACATTTTAACTGAAGTATACTTTCCGTGAAGCCAGTAACGTGGAGTAGGACTGAATCTGTCTAGTTAACTTGCACATAAAGTACTTCTTCACCATCCAAGACTCATATGTAATCCATGCTTTCTGAGGCTAATCTGCATTCATGTGTTGGTTTTAGTATCACTTTTAGACTATAAGCATTTGTATATAACAAGTTCTTGCTGTCCTTCTACAATATGTGCTAACTTCAGGGCTTAACTAGAACATCAGTGTGTTACAGAAGCATGCAAACTGAGGTATTGACAATAGAGACTGTTCGTGATGAGAGAATCAGTTGTCTGTTTTGACCTACAGAATAGATTTAAGTTTAGTCTGAGGTTACTTACCTTTGAAGTAAAGACAGTTAAGAATCATCATCAGTGTTGTGGGGTTTACATTCACAAGAGCTTCCTTTATTAATCCTTTGGTCAGCTTCAAGATGCGTTCATTGGTTTTAGTTATGAAGTTAGGGTCTGAAAAATCAGCTGTTTGGGCATCAGCAAAGTAGTATGTTTTCATATTGTTTCTGAAATCATTCAGAATAGAGAAGTCCTTACGTATATAAAGATCATTGACGGACCTCAAAGTATAACCAAAATTGCGTCTGAAGAGCCGATGAGTGAGTTTCCGAAAGAGGTTATGAACAGTCATGAGCTCATATTTGCTGCTGGCATTAATGAAGTCTTCGAAGCCGAGAACAGATAATACTTCCTGCTGAGTTTGACCCTTTAAACCTAGGGAAATCATAGCCATTGCAGTGGAAATACCAACAGGAGCCATGAGAATGTTGTCTGAGGAGTTGGCTTTGTCCGCTACACTCCGATAAAGGTTGAAGCCAAAGTTTGCATTGAGGATATTAAGGCGCTGGATTCTGGTTTTGCCTTGGAAAAGTTCCAGAATGTTTCCTTGCTGGATTTCAGAAACTATGTGTGGAGCAGCGTCGATAATGTCACTGTAGTCATCTTCACCTAGTATCTTGTCAAGATCTAGGTAGTCCTCTTCCTCCTCCTCTTCAGGAATCAAGTCATTGGTGATAGTGTTTTCTCTGTGGAACTCCAGTGGTAGGTCTGGCATATCATAGGTTCCATTTTCATGTGTATGTGCAACTTTGAGGCTTTCAAAATGATCACTGAAGTCCTTGATTCCACAAAATGTGGAGGTTATGATGATAGCCAAGGCAAGCAAATTAAATAGGACCTTCATTCTAAAAACCTGGAAGACAAGTTGAAAAAAAGAGGGTAATTGAATTATAATTGACTGTTCTATAATTTTAGATATTCAGTGGATTTTGTCAGACCACAAAGTCTTTAGTTACTTCATTTAACAGTGTTTTTTGATGGAACAGATCTATCTGATTATGCTCTATTTTACTGGTAGCCATTTTTGCTCATGTAATGTTTCCAGACTGTTAGATAATTGGTTGAACTCCTCCTGCTGAAGTAGTGATTATTGGCATATTTAGTGATAACAAATTCATTATTTAAAATGCACTTATCTATTTATGTGTAAAATACAGTTGTTTAGAAGTGTTTACTAACTGTATTACTAAAAATACAAGTTATACAAAAGTTGAAAGATCTGAGCTTGGTAGGAGGAGGGACTGGGAATCCACTGAAGGAACTCACCAGAAGGCTGAGACACTTTGAAGAATTTGAAAAACGGGCATTAGGAGGTTACAGCAAAAAAAACTGAAAAGAATTTGAGAGAATTCTTAGAAAAGTGAAGCTGAAATTTGATGGAATAAAGGAAGTTTGGGCTGTAACAACAAACTTGGATGTTTATTTGCACTGCATGCCATTAGTGGGGCTGCACTGTGTGAAGCATTTAAATGTTTATGCTGGCCTGCTTGTTGTCTTACTTGTGTCCCTGAGTGTGCTCACTTTCTGCAACTGTGGTACACCCATCTGTCTCTTGTGTTTGGATTATCTTGACTCTTCTTGTTTAGTTGTATTTAGTTTCGGTTTATTTTTATGTAGCACTACACAATATGTAGTTGTCTATTTTCATTATATGAAGTCCCATAAGTTTCTGTTTGTAACTGTTCCTCTAGTCTTAGTGTTATCCTGATGACAGATTTCTAACTTCTCTTACTGTATGTGTGTATATATTTAAGCGGAACCTGCTATTTTTTTCCAGAGAGGAGCTTGGTCTCTTCTTTGTCTATTGAGTAGTGCACTGCTGCATTCTTTTTTTTGTCATGACTTTAAAATCAAGAACTAGTATTAGATACATAATTTGAAGAGAATCCATCAGCCTTACTCACCTGATAGGAAGTAGGTTTGAGAGACTTCTCACCATAATTCTGACTTGTAGTAACTACAGTGATCTTAAAAAGGTATGAAGAAGTTTAACTTCTCCCTGCAGTAGTCAAAGTCCAAAATACAAACATTCAATAACTGTATCAGCTGAGACTGTAAAATGGGTGTATGGATGCCAGGGTCTTGATTTTTGACAATACTTTAGAAAGTAATTTGGTGACCTTGTAAAATCAATCTCTATTCATAGCATTTGCTTTGAGTGAAGGAAAAGCAAAGATTTATCATATAGCGTAGGAAAAAATGTTGTATATGATGGAAGTAAAATTTTACTCAGAGGTTGATTAAAATGTTTTCCAAATTAGCAAATAAACTAAGGAGCTGTAAAAGTAAAATATATAGATGCACATATTTGTAAACCATTGATTGTAGCAGTTTTGAAACTTGTAGCAGGACTGAAGGAACTAAGTTAAGACTTAATTTTTTTTTTTAACTCTCCCCTAAAAGTAATTAGCATGAAATCTTAAAATGAGGTGATAATCCCATATATATATAAGAAATTGTTTTTACAGTGATGAAGGATCAGTAGAAGGTGTATTTTGAAAGATTTGCATTGTGATTAAAGGGCTTGAGTCAGTAGTTGTTTCTTCATGTTTTGTTTTGTTTGGGTTTTTTTCCCCCACAGAAGAGAAAAAGGTGAATTGTTCTCTTTGGGCTGACATTCTCTGTCCGGTATCCACTGAAAAATGTTTTCTGCTTTTGTCATATAAGGATTTGCTGTCAGTAGTTTCCTAACTTTACGTTCTCATCTTCACTAATGCTTAATTCTCATCTCCACCTACACAAACAAAAAGCATTCCTCTACTCTGCAATATATGTTCATTTGTGTCAGATCTACCTAAAACAACAGAAAATGTGAATGAGACTTACCTTTAAGTCACAGTATGAAAAGGATGTGTTGAATAGCTCAAGTGAGCGGAATGGCAGGTTTTAAATCTGAACTTTGATGCTGGTTTTTTGTGTATCTCCCAAAGTAAACATTCTCTAAACCAAACACTGCAAAACTTACTTTGTCAGCCAAAATCCCTCCCTTGCCTAGTGATCTCTGCTGGATTGCTTCGTTTGTTGTTTGTTGAATTACTTTTATGGCTTTACAGGTACTTACTCATCTTCAAGAAAAATTGTTGGGTAAAAATTGGTGTGTATGTAAGTTTCACAGTCAAGTTGCACATAAAACTTGGCTGTTTAAGACTAGTGGAAAACACGTCTCTGCTGTTTTGTGCTGAAATGAGGTCATTTTATTATGTGTATGTCACCTCAAATTTGCTTGAAGATACTTCTGTCAGTGTGACACTGGTGCAGACATTTGCTGTCAACTGAGCAATGCTGTTCACCAGCTAGGACTCAGGTTAATTTTACTGTAGTATAGGAATTTTTAGTTATTTATTTTAATGACTGTCTTATGATGTACAAATATATCCCAAGTTGCCTTAATGTAAAGGTTTTTCTGAAGTACTGTGTGTTTCCATACCACAACCGAATTATTTTGGAGTTAGAAGAAAATCTCTTCCGGGTAGACTGGAGTATAACACTTTTTAAAATCAAGTCTACAGTAATAACATCTGTTTGTATTAGATAAAGCTCACAGTTTAGTTTAGTGAAACTTTCCTTTTTTTTTTTTTTTGAGAAGCTATCAGACAACTAGAATATGTGTGTTGAAAATTGTTCTTTTACTTGTTTGTTTAGACAGTAAATTCTCCAGGACTGATGTCATTATGTGCATGGGTGAGAACAATAACAGATCCCGAACTGGAACCTCAGTATGTTTCCACAAATCCAATAAACAATTAGCATCCAGAAGTATGTTTGACTAATATTTTGGTTTGAGTTTCTCTGTGCTAAAACAAAACTTCGTGACACTGTTATTGGCTCACAATTTAAAGGACCACATGGTCTCTTCCTCTCTGTGGTTGATGTATACTAATAGGAAGTATTCCCTGTGGATTACTGTATCAGTATGGTGGTGTTCCTGTGTAAAAACATGGAAGTTTAGTTTGGCATCTTGAATTTAAGCTGTTCTAACAAAACAGTTTTCTTCAGTTAGTAATATTGTATTAGTTTCTTCAGGTGACAAAAAATACTACCTTTGGAAATCATAGAAGGTGAAAGTATACAAATTGATTCCTTCACATGGAATCAGAAAATGATGACAACTATAATAACCTTTTTATTTTGTTTTCCTCTGTTAGCTCACTAGGCGCTTGCCACCCATCAAGGAGGCCAAGCCCAGATTGCAAAAGCTCTTCCGTGACTTCTGGTTGTATTCAGTGCTCATGGGATTTGCTGTTGAAGGATCAGGTAGTGTTAATTTGAAGAGGAAAAAAAATGGATGCTCATATTTAAACTTCTGATAAGCAGATGCAAACTGTACTGTGCTGAATTCTTGTAGCACAACAGAACAACTTGTCCTTGAATTTGATTTTGTTTCTAAGCTAATACAGCAATTATTTGCTGTATTAATTTTGATTGCCAAGTTCCTGAAATTAAAAATCAAATGTGGGGTACAAAGAGAAAGAAACTTACCTACTTAGAAGCTTCACTTGGAATCACTTAAGTGTGTGTGTTATAATTTGAACGTGGACTGCTTGTGTTTGTGTTGAAGAGCTTGAAAAATTTGCTCAAGGAAGTAGTGCAAGTCTTGATAATGCTGGTTAATCTTAGGAGTCTTAATACTGTTCTTCTCCCCTGTTCCACCTCTCTGTATATTTGTGTTCCAGGTCTCTGGCCGGAGGAATGGTATGAGGGTGTGTGTGAAATTGCCACCAAGTCTCCGTTACTCACATTTCCTAGCAAAGAACCACTCAGATCTGTTCTTCAGTACAATTCTGCCATGAAGAATGATACCGTGACTTCTGTAAGAAATAGTTTCTTCTATTGCCTCCTTCCAAGATGTCTATCAACTGTTAAATGATGTAGTAACCAAGAATTACCATGTATTTCAAAGGCATGATATGCATTTCACTTGCCTTCTCTTAGCAAAAATAGCTTGTTTTTTTTTAAACACAGCTCTTTTGAAAACAGTATATACAAATGTTTTAGATTGTTTTACTGTGTTTAGATTTTTAGGCTGGTAGCTATACTATTTTGATTAGCTGTGGGAACCAAATCTTTGTGGAGATGGAAGCCTTTTAATAGTTCTGAGGGGGCGGGAGGGAAACAGCTTTGGAAGAAGATGCCACATTCATTCTCTTTTATTCTTTTTCCTTGCTCAAAGAAATGCATATTAGTTGATCTTCTGTCCTTCAGCATGATACTAGTATAGTCCCACTAGTGTCTCTGCAGGATAGATATTTACATGAAGGCTATTTATGGTAGTAGTGTACGATGAATTGAGTTACTGCAGCGTGTAAGATGTCTCTGGCTCCCAAATAATACAGAAGTCTGCATGTGCCTAGATACTTAATTCTGTGACATCAAAGCAACAGTTCCACGAAGTTTCAGAAGCTGAACAATATTGGTACTGATAAAAATTACATTACGCTAATTAGAGGAGATATATTTCTTCGTGGTATAATTGCATGGAAACTAGTAGTTATTTTAGCAGGGAGCTTGACTGCAGTTTAATTCTCTATACTAAGAATTTGACTTGCTGAGTTAGTGTATACAGAGGCATCCTGGCATATTATTTGTGTATATTTAGAAAGTAATAAGACAGCTAGAAGTGAATATTTTCAGAACACAAACTAATGTAATCCTTCTACTTCGCATAACTGCATCTATTCATCTCTAGGCTGAATTAAATGAACTGCGGAGTACCATAATAAATCTCTTGGATCCTCCTCCAGAAGTGTCAGCATTGATTAATAAGTTGGACTTTGCCATGTCTACTTATCTCCTTTCTGTTTATCGTCTAGAGTACATGAGGTATATATATGTGTGCCTTTCTTCTCATGTTTTTTTAAATTGTTTATGTTCAAGTCAGATTTGCCAGACACTATGGCAAATGAGAATTAGTATATTGAGTCAGAATAGTCTCAGAATCTTCAGTGAAGAAAGAATTCATCTCTACAGAAAACATGGTAGGTAAAAGGATGTGATAATATAAGAGTCGTGAAATTGAGAGCTCCTCTGTATAGGAATTAACAGAAGATGAACAAAAGCGTTCTTCAAAGGAGCATCTTACAAAGCATATTGTATCTCCTGCACAGAGTTACAAGTCTTATGCTTGCATTGCAGAAGTATTAAAATATCTGAATAATAAAGTCTTGTGATATTAACGTAATGTAGAAACTTTAAAAATGTTTTGTTGCTTTTTGTAGTGAGTGTTTCTTTTTGCCTCGGAGTGTGTTAAGTTGTACTAATATGATTTACTGAATCACGTTTTATTTCTTTAGAAGTATAATCATTGCTGCTGTGCAAAGCATTGCGTAGCTGAAAGCTGAAGTGAAAGTCTAGTAGTAGGGGAAGTAGGTAGAAACCTCCCTGTCCTATTTTTACTTTGGCAATTGCTGATGACACAGATTTTCATCAGAGACATATTGGCTGTATTTTAGAAAGGGTTTTTTGATAAGTGATATTTTCATTCTGCAAATTCAGTAGAGACAAAAGCTATAGGAACGTCAAAGATTGCGTTGGTTTTTATTTGTTTGTGATGACTGTGCAGGCGCGTTATCATAAGATTTCCTATTCCTAAGGTGTGATGGTTATTCTCTTGATGAGAGACTTTTCCCCCTGAACGTTTAGGTCCACTTAGTTGAATGTAAGTTTCTAATAAGCATAATACTGCCATTTGTTTCTAAAGTTCCCATGAAATGAAACATTACTGTGTGTATGTGGTATGTAAGGTGTTGCTAAAATACATAGATTTGTGTGGAAGGTGTTTGAATAGAAGAAAGAACGCATGGAAAACTCTTCCTCTCCTAGGGTATTGCGGTCGACTGATCAAGATCGCTTCCAGGTCATGTTTTGCTATTTTGAGGATAAAGCAATTCAAAAAGACAAATCTGGTAAGTTTACCAATTGAGGTTACTAGGAAGTTATCTACAGGCATGCAAAATTAAACCAAATCCAGCAGTTTAAGAAACTGAATTGATTTCACTAGATTGCTTGTTGTTTTATTCTTACCAGATCTTCTGTCTAAGATTTGAAACAGTTTGGTTCAATGCTGGCATGTTAAATATGAACACTTCTTAACTGTCAAGCATAAAGAAAACTCAGTTCTTCTCAAACCTGCATCTTCTCTCAATTCTTCAGGAATGATGCAGTGTGTAATAGCTGTTGCTGATAAGGTGTTTGAAGCTTTCCTGACAATGATGGCTGATAAAGTAAGTAAAATGGCATCTGAAGTTAAAAATTAGTGTCAAGTTCTTATTCATTTCATGAAACTGTGCTTGGCTTTATACTTTCTCCTTGTGCGTTTTAGCCTAAAACCAAGGAGAATGAAGAGGAGCTGGAGCGACATGCTCAGTTCTTGCTGGTGAATTTTAACCACATTCACAAGAGGATCAGGAGAGTTGCAGACAAGTACTTATCTGGTCTGGTAGACAAGTAAGTATATATTTTACTACACTATTGTTCATTTCACATTGACTGCTTTGTGAATAGTCACACAGTTAAGGGAAACAGTCATGTGGATTTTGTGGCTGATACTTCTGCTGAGACATCACCGTGTAAAATAATATGCAGTGGTATTTTTATTCCAGTCTCTGAAATCTGTGCCTTGTTTGTCTTGTCTGCTTAGCATTCCTGTGGATGAAGTAAAGCAGAATACCCATGAAATAACAGCAACATCATATTCAGTGGAATAGCTTTTGCTTTTCAGAGAGCTTTCAAACATGAATTTTAGCCAGCCTGCTGTGAGCCAAGGCAAACTTTGTGATTTCTGTGGAGCATGAGTTTATCTAGTGCTCTTTGAGCGGCTCCATTTCTTGATAATTCCCTTCCAATCCTGTCTTGCTCTAGATTCCCCCACTTGCTGTGGAGCGGAACTGTGTTGAAGACTATGCTTGACATTCTGCAGACATTATCACTGTCTCTTAGTGCAGTAAGTTGCTTTTATAATGGCGTTATTAGGAATATAAGATGCGTGTTTCTTTTTTTTCATACAGCTGAATGTTTTGCTTGGTTTAGCAGTTACTTGGCATTTCATAGGCCTTGAAAGTTGTCAGATACTCAGAAAATCAAATTTAGAAGTAAAGGAAACATAGTATTAATCATTTTGGATAGCTGAACTATCTCATTTTGCATAAATATTTGTTGATGGCTTGTTTTGTTTTTTTTAATGTTAAGGGTTGTCAGCATATACAGTTTCCACTGTATGTGTGTTTATATTTTTTTTAGATTCAGTACCTTTTATTAATCTGTAATAATTGAAATATCACTAGTATTTTTAAAGATGGAAATACTTTAAGTTTTCTTTTCATGCCAAATGTTAAGACATTGGGATTTGTGGAATTACTTGTACTGAAAACCTGACTGGAATAAAAAACATCTTTTGGAGCTGCTTAGATTTACTTTGGGAGCAACTATTTCCTAAGAGTAGTGCCTGTAATATTCAAGTTAAGTGATGATGTAGTTTATTTTATTGAGAACTGATTATTGCTTTTTATTAGGATATTCACAAGGACCAACCATACTATGACATTCCTGATGCTCCTTATAGAATAACTGTCCCTGACACACATGAAGCCAGAGAGGTAGGCAGTCCTTGATTTATCAAACAATCAAATAATGCTTGATTTTCTTTGTCTCTGAGCTACTCTAAAAGGATTATACTTCTGTGGGTAAAGTTTTCTTATACTGTCTGACACATCTTAGTAATATATCAGTGCTTCTTGTTCAATATCCTCTATTTCATTGGTTTTTGTTGTTGTTTTGTTATTTTAGAGTATAGTCAAAGATTTTGCTGCACGCTGTGGAATGATTCTGCAAGAGGCAATGAAGTGGGCTCCCTCTGTTACAAAATCTCATCTACAGGTAATAAACCTGTTCCTGTGAAAGAATTTGATCACTGTAGATCTTAAAAATTATAATTAAATTGTTTTTAATTTTTTCGGACTGTTCAAACTCCATTTTAGATTTTGTCTCACTAAAATTTCTTTTGTTTTATTACCAGAGAATAACTAGAACTGTTGCTTTGATCTAAACCTAAATATCTTTAAAGTGACAGGTTTGAAAACAGTTCATCATCCTGGATTTAATTCAGAAATAAAAATTATAGTTCTCTGCCTTACAAAGTTTAATAATAGGTAGCTTAAAGTACCAGCTGGACTGAAATGAGTAGTTAGGAAATAAGTCTTTACTTCTTGGGAACATTTTTTTTTTCCATCCTTGCTGTTTATTTTTCAGTTAAAGAAAAAGTTATATCTCAATCTATGGTAAACTGCAAACATTTACTACATCCATGCTGAAATTAGTGCTCGCAAATGGCAGTTAATTAGAAAATGGTAAAAACAAACAAAAAAAACACCAACAACTTGGCAGAAACTACAGAAGGCCTTATGATGTATTAATAAAACACTTCATGTGAAAAAGAAGTCTCACTACAGTATAATGGAGTTCTTTTTTGTTAACCCACTGCTAAGCAGTAATAGAAAACACCTAGTCCAGATTAGGCTACTGTTCTGTCTACCTACAGGTGAAAACAATTTCTGGGGAGGCTCAAGACTGATCCAATGTACTTTGTTCTTTACTTTGTGAAAAGTGATTCTATTTAAAAAAGAACTTAAGACTTAAAGCATTATCTTGTTCACGCAATCCTTTTACAAAGTGGAACAAATCTTTCTCTTTGCAAATTTAGGATGAGGGTTTGAGTTTTTTATTGCTGGGGGCAGTACCTACAAGAGGTGTAGAGACAGTCTGCTTGTCCTTGCATACGTCTGTAGTTAACTTTTTTGCGATTATACACTGTTTGCCTGAGAGCTGCCTTGTTTTGAAAAGCACAGTAATTTTCCAACAAATGTTTTTTTGGTGCATCAGGAGTACCTAAACAAACATCAGAACTGGGTATCAGGTTTGTCCCAGCATACAGGACTGGCTATGGCTACAGAAAGTGTTCTTCACTTCGCTGGCTACAACAGACAGAACACCACTTTGGGCGTAAGTATTTGTTTTGTGTAGCTGGCATGTTAGTCATAATATGCAGTTTAGGCAGATAATATAGAGTCTCCTAATCATAGTTGTCATAGTACATGAAAATTACTTATGTCTTCTTTCCATCTCAAGTCAGGGTATCTTCCAGTCACACTATTATGTAAATCACTGAGAATTAGGCTGCTAACAAGCAATAACGTAGAACTGTATTCCTCTTAAGAAATGTTTAGGGATGGCTTTTATTAATTTGATAGTAGTATCTTTGTGTAAGACTGAATAAGCTACTTTTTAGAATAGTACACTCATTGGCTCTAATTCTACGTAGGTTCATTCAAAATATGCTTTCACATTGGGTAATTCATTTCATTCATTTCTATGCAGGTTTTTTTTTTTACATTTTTTTCTCAAATATGTTTGTGATTCCTGGAGAAATCTGTCAAATCTGTTCTGTCATCAGCCAGCTTGTTTTCTAGCAGCAGCTTTGAAACTGTTCTTCCTCCAAGCTGTAGTAGGGTTTTCTTTTGAGTTTCCTTACAGTCATGCTTCTAGCCAATACTAACCACTGCGTGTAAATAGGATAAAGAGTTCCCCCAGAATATAGGAATGCTGACATTGTTCCCTAAAGAGGGAAGGTTAAAAAACTTCAAATAAAGAATGTGCTGGAGGAAACTTTAAAACTGCAATGGAAATAAGAGGAATGGCTTCCTCATGTTTTGACTAGGGCCTGCCTACATGTCAAGAACTGTACAGAAAAAAATATGATAAGGATCAAGAAACAGAAAACTGTCACATTGTAGAATTTCATTGCTTTTTAAAACGCTTTTTTTCATCTTTCAAGGAGTGTGTGTGAATTTTGAAAAATTTTAAGCTGCTTATGTGTAACTAATGTGTGTATTGCTTATTTCATATTTATCAGTTCTGGTACTTTTGAACCTAATAGTCCTGACACTGTTATGATTATAAGCATGAAAGAAACTAAGCTTAAAATGTAGGTAAAGGTGTAAGAGGAAAAAAGGTAAGTGGTTGGATATGAGCAGTATAAATAGTTGTATATGGTTTGGCCATAGGCAACCCAGCTAACTGAAAGGCCTACTTGTGTGAAGAAGGACTACTCCAACTTCATGGCTTCTCTTAATTTGCGCAATCGCTATGCAGGGGAGGTAAGTATATGCTTTTACACAGCGTGTGGCATATTCAACTGATCTGGCATTAGGGGACATTGTTTTTTCCAACATAACTTGTTCCATGATTTTATGTTCTCTTAAGTGAAGACTCTAAAGTTAAATTCCTTCAAGATAAAAGAGTAAAATTTTCCTAGGTTATTAAGCAGCTCTTTTTCTATTGGTCTTATAGGGAGTTCTTAGGTTACAGACAAAGCAAAGGTGCATTAGCAAAGTACAAATAAAAGAGACCTGTTTGTACTGAGTTTCCTTACTCAGCACGTGACCAGTACCAAACTAGACTTCTAGAAGTATTGTTCTTCATTTAAAACCTCATTACATTTTACAGGTTTCTGGAATGATTCAGTTCTCAAACGCTACAGGACGAACATCTGACCTGAATAAACTGATGGTCAAAGAGCTGAACAATGCTCTTGAATCAGGCCAGACTGAATTCTACACACAGGCCATGTTTAAGTTGACTGCACTATTAATAAGCAGCAAAGGTATTGTAAACCAAATGGAGTTCTGCTTCCTGGATGCGAATGCAATGTGTAATAAACAAAGAACCTATCTGCATGCTAACTCCATATGCCTCAACTTGAAGCAAAACTGTGTTTGAAGTTCTCTCAGTTAGGCTTGAATTAGGGAAGATGCTCTTAAACTAGAACCTGTTTATTAGCTGTTTTTATGCTGATTACGCATTTATTTATTCTACTGTAGAAATCTGTTTGAATGTTTGCTTTCAGATTGTGATCCCCAGCTCCTTCATCATCTGTGCTGGGGACCTTTGCAGATGTTCAATGAACATGGTATGGAAACAGCGATTGCTTGCTGGGAGTGGCTGCTTGCTGCCAAGAATGGAATAGAAGTGCCGGTAGGAAGCTGTTTAACTTCTCTGTCCCTGCAAGAGGGAAGGGAAAGAAGAATATATGGAGAGATTCACAACTATTGTGAATCCAAGTAAAATAAGAATAGTAAATGTGTTATTAAACACTTTAACCTGCTAGGAAGCTTCTCTTTATGTATTGTTGGAAATCTGAACACCCTCACTATGTGGACTATGGGAAATGGATCTTTCTTAGCAGCAGGGATAATATAGCAAAGGAAGGCTGTTAGGATCTCAGCTGTACAAATTGCTGCTTGTGCAACCTATGCTTCTCATGAATTAGATCCTGGACTACTGTAATTCATAGAACTTCTTTAAACAGTCATTAATATCACTGCTCATCATTTAGTACCTCTGGTATTTGGTGTTATTCCTTGCATAGAAAATAGGCTTGCAGAAGTTACCATGTCTTGTTACAGGATTATATCCTTTCTCCCTTCTGCTAAAGGTTAGCACCATGTGACGCTGATAGTTCAGCCTGCTCAATAAAATACAGCATTTGTCTGCTGTTGCCCTTGTTCTTTCTGTTATTAGCTGAACTTCTGAAGGAGTCTTTCTTTTTTCCCCATTGTGTACCTTATGGAGAAATATTGTGCTTTCCATACAAGAAGATGCTCTTAAGACGGGAAATGCTATAATCTTGCTTTTTGCAGTTTATGCGAGAGATGGCAGGAGCTTGGCAAATGACAGTGGAGCAGAAAGTTGGCCTGTTTTCTGCTGAGCAGAAAGAAGCAGATCCATTGGCAGCCTCAGAAGAGAGCCAGCCAAGGCCTTGTCCTCCAGAAGTCACCCCACATTACATCTGGATAGAGGTGTGTATTCCGGAATGTCCCTCCTATGAAGATGTTGGAATGGTGCTGTGATTAAGCCATTCTGTACTGTTTTATCTTGTGATTTGGAAAGATAGTGGAGTCACGATCGTAGTCCCTCTGTATCAGAGCTCAGAGAGACACTCTTTTCTTCAGGGGCATGATAATGGTTAAAGTGCCTGAAACAGAGCAGTCTGGTTTGTTTGATTTTGAGATGGAAAATAAAATAAAAGGATGCATAGCATGTCCGTCTCTTTCTCAGTTTCTGGTACAGAGATTTGAAATAGCCAAGTACTGCAGTTCTGACCAAATAGAGATCTTCTCCAGCCTGCTCCAGCGATCTCTTTCTTTGAACATTGGAGGGGCAAAGGGCAGTTTGAATCGGCATGTAGCAGCAATTGGACCCCGTTTCAAGTGAGCAAGTCTTCTTTTCCTTTTTGTCAGTAATATAGTTGTGAGACGTGGGACAAAATAACTAAATGTGAAGTGTTTATTTTGTCCTTGGCTTCAAGTGGTGGATGTTCTTTTAAAAGCTTGGAATTATGCAGAGTTAAACTTCGTTTTTGAAGTAGGAGTATCTAACTTCAGTTTGAAAGTCAGTTTTGGTACTTCAAAGAACTTAATGAGATAGTTTTATATGGTGAATCATTCATGTAATGAATCAATTCTGTGTGTCAGTCAGTAATAATTTTGCTCTATCAATTAGTTTATCTTCTGTGACTTGAGTATGGTTTGTGTGGTGCTGTAATAATCAGTGTTTTGGGAAGGTCAAGGTTTTCATTCTCTCAAGCATTTTGCATATTAGGTTGCTGACACTGGGGTTGTCTTTGCTACATGCTGATGTGGTTCCAAATGCAACTATTCGAAATGTTTTGAGAGAGAAGATTTATTCAACTGCCTTTGATTATTTCAGGTACTTTCTCATTTGCCACTACTCTTTAAAAGTGTGTGTCTAAGTTTTCCTAAACCTTCTGTAATAGTTCAAAGCACAAGCTGTCTTTCTCTAGTGTTTTCACTTACTTTCCTTTTTTTTTTTGTCCCTTCTAACAAAGAAGGCTTTGCTTTTCTTTGTGATTCTTTGAGGTTCATAAACTGTCCTGTTGACTTTTCAGTAGAAGGTCAATTTTTTTATGTTTTATTAAGTATTATTTTCAGGAATGTTACAGTTCTTTATGCTTTTTTTTTAGTTCATTCAGTGCTCAAAAATGTACCTTGATGTAAGAGGTAAAGAATTGCTATTACAGAACATGTGACTGAAATACTCTTTATCAATTTGAGAGTACAACCACACTGATTTAATTCCAAGATTTGACATGAACACAGCAGAAAATAAGTAGTAATAGGAGTGACCAACAATGTGAAGAAATCAGTCGTAATATTAAATTTCAAATGAATCCAAGATGCTGACAAGCTGACACCTTAACAATAATAATAGGAAGCTTGAGGCAGACAGAATGAAGTAGTAAGAATAAAATGCAGTATAATGTATGGTCTCATCTCTTTTAAATTGTGGTTGAAAGGAGGCAAAAAAGATGGTTTAATTTGTGTTTTGCTCTTGTTTGCTTGTTTATTTTTAATACATTTGATATTATTTGTATGGTTTTCTTGAGTCGGCCATCGAAGTTCCCTACACAGGGGGAGAAGAGGCTTCGTGAGGATATCAGCATATTGATCAAGTTTTGGACAGCGATGTTCTCAGACAAAAAGTATCTCACAGCAAGCCAACTTGTGCCACCTGGTGAGATCCTTTATCTGCAGTTTCAGAAACTGTATTTTTTTATTATTTGGATTACATCCTATGTCAGATCTCTGTTCTCTTGTTAGATAATCAAGACACCAGGAGCAACCTGGATATCAATGTTGGGTCTCGGCAGCAGGCTACGCAAGGATGGATAAATACCTACCCTCTGTCCAGTGGCATGTCAACCATATCTAAAAAATCAGGTATTTTCTTAATTATAGTCAGCTAATTATAGCCAACTTTGCAGTATATTTTATATGTGGGTGTTGCCTACAGTCAATATTCAACATTAGGCTCATATTCTCCTGACAGGGTATTTAATTAGCAATGTCAAACTGTGAAGAGGAGAAATGAAAAGCAAAACAAAAACTGTCCTACTGGTAGCAAGCACAATGAGTACCTGCATTGTTAACTTGGAGTTCACTGAAATGTGAATTGACAATTGTTCTATGGTATTTCAATTCTTAAATGTAGCTGTTGCCATATGTGGACAGTTTAAAAATAGAATTTAACATGCTGAATAAAAAAGACTGAAAACATTTTTATCCTTTTCTTGAGGAATGTCTAAGAAGACTAACAGAGGTACACAGCTACACAAGTACTACATGAAGCGAAGGACATTACTTCTCTCATTGCTGGTGAGCTATTGCAGAAGAACAGGGAAACAGTATGAGCTTCTAAGACAGTTGTTTTTGTATGATGTATTGACTGAAGCAGCATGAGAGAGTGAAATGGGAGAATTTTTACTTTTAGAGAATGTATTATTTTTATCTTGTTTCCCTCAGGCTACTGAGATTGAACGCTTAATCACATGGTACAATCCACTCTCTTCCCCTGAATTAGAGTTGGATCAAACTGGGGAGAGCAGTGTGGCAAACTGGAGATCGAAGTATATCAGTCTTAGTGAGAAGCAATGGAAGGATAACGTGAATCTAGCTTGGAGCATTTCTCCTCACCTTGCTGTACAGCTCCCTACCAGGTGAGAAATTTCAAAAGAAAAAGCTGATGTAATTCCTGCTGCCTTTCTTAGAAGTCATGTAAATGCAGGCACACTAAGTATTGATGGTACTTGCTCCTGTTTACAGCGTCCTTGCATACTTTCATAGCTGGTTTGAGATCTTTCAAATAAAAATAAATGGGTAACTTAAAAATATACTAACTTGACTCAATCTCGAGTAGAGTCTGGTTTCCATCCCTTCCATCCATTCTGTGCTAACACGTAGACAGTGTTTTGTTCAGCAGAAATTGTTTTTTTTTTAAATAGCATTTAAACAATTAGCAGGCATAGCATTTAAATCGTTCTAAAAGTATGATTGAATGAAGTGTTGTAGTTATATATGTTGCCTTGTACTTTAAAAAGTATGCTGGGAAAACTGGCATAGTAGACTTTGGGAAGGGGAAGGAAGTTCTTTCCTCCTTAAAACAGTGATAGTTAGTGTGAAGGTTTCTGTAGAATCCCGGATTCAACCAGGGATTCAATAATGGGTTAAAATACTAGCTATTAGTACAAAAGCACTGGATGAGGACCAGTTGTTCCTAAGCCTGAATCTTCTTTTTGACAGCATATTTTTCCCTCAGTGTGTATTGTTTGATGGTTGGACTATTTCTTTATTAAGTATTTACTTTCCCGCCCTTTGCGGTAGTCATCTTGATGTAAATAGAAGGGGCCTTCAAAATTTTCTGATAAGATTATTGTATTTGTGGTTGTATGTAGATTTAAGAACACTGAAGCTATTGGAACAGAAGTGACTCGACTGGTTCGGTTGGACCCAGGAGCTGTTAGTGATGTTCCTGAAGCAATAAAGGTATTAGTGAATATCTGTATACAGGGCCCCAAAATGTGTATTTAATTCAGTTATACTGGAAGACACAGCCTTAGTGCAGTATATGTACTAATGCTAAGCATATTTCTGTAGGGGAGAATGACAAAACAGCTGATTGCTCCCAGATGTATTCTTACTATATGCAGAAATATCTCAGAACTCATAACTTGCATTACAGCTGCTATTTCTGTTCCTTTTGCATAATACATAGACCACTGGACCTTGTCATGGTGAGCACTGTTGTTGAAGTTATTTTAAGCTTAACCTGTTCTTTTTGAGATGCCAAGCCTCTTAAAATAGAAGAGGCTTATTATGCTGATCTGCAGTAAAGCATTCTGTACGTCACCTCTAAAACTAGGAAACTACACCTTTTTTACTCTCTGTTCGTGTTTTTCCCCATATTAGAATTCCTCTACTGTGTTTTTAGTAATTTGACCTCATTAACTTCATATAGTGATCGAGGAGGTGGAGTGATTCCAATAGTTAGATTTCCAAAGGGGACAAAATAGCTGTGGTTTTGTAAAATAAAATACAGCATGTTTTACTTACCCTGCTTTAATAAGCTAGATTTATAGCATTGCCATCTGATATGCATTTCCTAGATAGTACTGGGTGCTGTATACTCCTAAAGTGGTTTGACCTGTTTTTTCAGTACCTGGTTACCTGGCATACAATTGATGCTGATGCACCTGAGCTCAGTCATGTTCTGTGCTGGGCACCAACGGATCCACCAACTGGGCTTTCCTACTTTTCAAGCATGTATCCACCTCATCCTCTAACAGCTCAGTATGGAGTTAAAGTCCTGCGGTCTTTTCCTCCGGTAAGATGAGTTTTGGTATAATTGTGACCACAGGCTTCAATTCAGTAGTGTGGAAAGATGTGTGCAAATTGGCACATCTCGTTAGAGGAGGTGAATAGATCGGGATGAAAACTTAGCAACTATTCTGTCATGGATCGCACCAACTTGGATTCTTCAGTGCTCCTCTCAAATAGTACCAAATTCTTCTTTCAGTCGGGAGCTTCTATGAGGACTATAAAATACATGATTGTTAATATTTTTGAAGTTGGACAGGGCAAAAAAAAAAATCCTTGTGTTTAAGGATTAAGTACACTAAGTATTTAAGGTGTAAGTACAATTTAAAATAAAGAGGAGGTGGTATTTGCAATTTCCTTCTGTCATACAACTGAAGTAAACTTTTTATTGTGCACATAACCTATCTTCTCTTGACTATGAAAGTAACAATAAAAATAACAATAAAAACTCTACATCTTTTTTAGGATGCCATTTTATTCTACATTCCACAGATTGTACAGGCACTACGGTATGATAAGGTGAGGATATGAAACAGCTGCACGTGAACTGAGCGAACTTTAAAAACAGTTTTCAGACATAAAACTGCCAAATAGACAAAATTTAAGCTTAAAATAGTGCTGCTTAGTATCATGTTATACCTAATATATAAAAGACAAATGCCTCTAGAGGCCAGTTTGCCTTGGATGAACCTCTTTAATGCTATCCCTGGGATGAGTAGGATTCATTTCAAATTTTGTAAATTTGTCCTTACTCCCTAGAATGTCTGTGGAACTGTACAAGCGCGTAGTTCTTTGCACCCAGATTTGCAGTCTATAGGGCACTATATACATTTGTTATTACTGGAGCATTTAGTGATCTCAGGCAATACCGGTGTCTCCACTGCATTTCCTCTGGCTTGTATGCATAGTTTGAGCTGCCCAACTTTTAAGGAGATTTGAAAACCCTGTAGAATACAGAGAAAATGGCACAAATGTGCAAAGTTAGTGATGGAATACGTCAGTAATAAAGTTAAAACAGGGTAGGTCAATTCCATACCTGTTAGAATACACTGTCATTTTTCAGAGGCCTTTTAGCAGCATGAATGAGATTGTAGTGGTCTTCTTTCCATCTGTTAAATATTTTTGACTTTGAAGAATCACTGTTTGTAGCAGTAACGTTGAGTCTGCTTGAGCTGTAATGATCTTTTCTTATTGGGCTGGCTGTGATTGCAGATGGGTTATGTTAGAGAATACATCTTGTGGGCAGCTGCCAAATCCCAGCTCTTGGCTCACCAATTCATCTGGAACATGAAAACTAATATCTACCTGGATGAAGAAGGGCACCAAAAAGATCGTGAGTTCTTTGAAGTATAATACAGTTTAGATTCCTTCTTCCTCAGTTCGGAAGAAGTCTTGTTCTTGCTTTCTCCTGGCATGCGGGAATCCTTTTAACTGGGAACTTCTTTCATTTGTAGAGAGAGCACTTTTACAGAATGTGCCCTCAAACTGACAAAAGATAGGCAGCAATGTTTGCATTGCTACTTTTTTTGTCTCCATCACATGTATCATTTAGTTTTCTGAAATAAGCTTCTAACACAGATGTGTTCTTTTTCATGTGCAGCTGACATTGGAGAACTCCTGGAGCAGCTAGTAGAGGAGATTACTGGCTCGTTATCTGGCCCAGCCAAGGAGTTCTATCAGCGGGAATTTGATTTCTTTAATAAAATCACTAATGTTTCAGCCATTATCAAGTAAGTGTTAAGCTATAGAAATTGTGCTTTTTAGGAGGTGTAGTTCTGGAAGTTACTAGTGTCATAGTTTACTGGCTAAGTTGCTTTTAGTGGTATTGAAATAGTGACTTTAGGAAAAGAGAATTACTCAAAGAAAATTAAAACAAATTACAGAAACTGAGTTTTCCTTTAAGTGTAACAGCCTTTTTAGGATATGAAAGGGCTCATTTTACTTTCTCTTCTAGAGATCATTTATATCTGACCTGGTCTTTGTGCTTGAAATTAGCAGTTCTTCTGTCTTAACCAGCTATTACTACTTATTCTGGAAGCAGATTACTGTAAATTTCAGTTTTAATCTAATTTTTTAAGTACATCATGGTGAGTAATAGTGGACTGAAGCTGCATAGAAGAGTGCTCCAAGACGTGACTGGAATTGGAAAAAACAGTCCATGCTCCTATATAGGTTGAAATTCTAACAACATAGGTGACAACTAAATTGATAATTTGGCTTCTTGGTTTGGCTCTTAGCCCAGGTTTGGTTCAGAAAAGAGTACTGCATTTAATTGTGGCAGGTTGGCTGTCTTTTTTTTTTTTTTGCATATTGTAATGTTACCCACATTTTATGTGGACTTCAAAACAAATAAAAATAAGACATGAAAAATAAAACAATCAACAAAAGCACCTCAAATACAGGTAAGTAGTCTACCTTATGCTAAAACTGTGTGAAACTCTTCCTCTTCATGAGATCTGATTATGTGGTAAAATACAAATAATTTTCTCATACGTAAGTGTTTTCCCCTTTGTACTTAAATTGTGGTTACAGAGAAAGATGCACTGTCAGAGTAAGCAGATTGTTGATCTTTAGAAGTGAAAGCTTTGCTTACAGAGACTGTCATTGTTAACTGCAAGTTACTCAATTTAACTTCTGTAAGTCTTGCCAGTGGTTTTATTGTGTATTTTCAAAACATTCTCAGATGTGTTAAAATACTTGAAAATCATATTTCTTAACCTCCTTTAAAACAAAGCTTTACAAACCAGCTGTGTAAAGGCATCAGGTTAAAGGACACTTACTTCACAAAAACTGTCAAATTCTATGCGTCTTCTATGTTCAGGTCAAAATGTTTTCACTCAGTAGGATGAGTTAAAGAGGCCTTTAGGGCCTGAGTATCTTGATATTTAGGTTAAAATCAAAATACTTTTTGTTAGCATGAAATCATAATTAAGCAACTGTTTAATAACTGTATTTGCAAGCATTGCATTTTGCACCTCAGATACTTACATTTTTTTAATGCATTTCCCATGTAAAGAGTACACAGAGGACATACCATTTGCTTTGTAGATGCCATAAATGAGTAAATGTATCACTGTGATTTTATTACCAAAAGTGTTATGTTGCTGCTTCAGTAATCTACTGTACTGCTTAAAATAAGAGCATAAGTAGTAATTTTCAGTTACACACTGCTACACCAAATGTGTGCAATTGCATGACTGATTTCAGTAGGTGGTTAACACAGGTGCCTGTGTAAATTGGGTAATTGCATGTACTAATCGTTAACCATGTTACCAATTACCCACTTGACACCTGCAGTCATGCTAAGTATGTTAACAGATTAGGCATGTAATTGCATAGGTATTTTGCTGGCTTGTCCTTTTTCAGTTAGTTTATACCTCTTCCAAAGCAATGTTCTTATTCTGGAGTAAGTTCCACAGAAGAGAATTATGTTTACATAACTATAGCACTGTTGACCAAAGCATACTTTATGTGCAAATTTCTCACCAAGGAAATGACTTCATAATGAATTCACTGCTCTTATGCTGTTTGGGGTTGTCAGCTACTTATATGTCAAATCAGTGTTTTATCTACAAAGCAAGGACTTATTGAGACAGTGGTGCAGTAAGACATCTTTGTCATTGAATAAATTTGAAATAAAACTCCAGGGTAGTGCACATAATAGTATCTAGAATACAGTTTTATAAAATATTACTATTTTTTCTAGGCCGTTTCCTAAAGGAGATGAAAGAAAGAAAGCTTGTTTAAGTGCTCTGTCTGAGGTGAAAGTGCAGCCTGGTAAGAAGTGATGTCATCATATAATGTAGTGGCCTTCTTGCATTCAATGTGAGTGCAAAATTTTCTGTAAGCAAATGCTGAAATGTCTGGCAAGTGGCTGTTCCTCTTACAACTGGTTTCTCTTGAAGCAATTCAAGTATTTTTACCAGCCATTAATTTCTGTATGGTGCGTAAAAGCTTTCCAAAAGTGCTTGCTTTTTCTATAATTAGATATAATTAGATAATATGGGTAAAAACAGCAAAGTGTGCCTGAAGAGGGAAAGTAAACAAACAGTTTTCTTTTGGACTACTTTTTATTAAGAGATTAAACATGTTAAAGAGTTTACCTCAAAAGTAAAACATGTCCAGTTGCCTTCATTCTCCCTTTTCTCACTTCAGACATACCCTTGAAACATGACTATCTCAGAGTCCTTTTATTTATTTATATATACACGTACACACATATATAGACAAATATATATTAGACGTTTTCCCCATCTGAATCTTCCTTTTAAAATGGACTTCAACCTCTGTCTGATAGATTTCTGTTCTCCTACCACATTTGGATTGCTAAAGGTGCTCCTTAGTGTACTGGGATATGTTGTCACATCTTACTAGAAACTATTGTAAGAGAAGTCCTATCTGTACATTTCTGTGGTAAAGATTCTGCAGAGTTTGTTCAAAACTGTATTCTATTAATTTCTGGCAAACATTGACCAATGGGAAGGTACTGCATTCTTTGTGACATACAGACCGTATCCTCCAGCTTATCTCTGGCATTCATTTAATTCGAAAGTATGTACTGAAGTTCGAGAACAATTTTTCTTAGTGTCTACAAGTATCACTGTCATGTTAACCAATAAATTTGTTCTTTGCTACAATTTGCAGGCTGCTACTTGCCCAGCAATCCTGAAGCTATTGTTCTGGACATTGATTACAAATCAGGGACGCCTATGCAGAGGTAGTGTTCTCTTGTATTCTTCCATTAAGTTAAATTCATGATATTTAGTTTTTCTATAAATCCTCATTTGGCTAACTTGCACTCATCATCTTTTTTATTTATTATAATGTAGTGCAGCAAAAGCACCCTACCTGGCCAAATTTAAAGTGAAGCGTTGTGGAGTTAGTGAGCTTGAAAAAGAAGGTTAGTAAATGAGTTTTAATCATTGATACTATTAAGTAAGAGTCAGTACTTCCTTTAAAGTTGCCTACTTTCAGTGATCTATTTTGCTGCAGTAAATAAGTACTTCCATGTTGAACTTTAATCTGCAGTGCCTCACTTCAAAAATGAAGATGCATGAAGTGGAAAGAAGAAAATTTCTGAAAACTTAAGTTCTGTTTCTTTGTATTGTTATTCATCTTCTTTTAAGTCCCTGGAAGCATGCCACGAAAGTATTCTGAAGAAATGTGAGGAGTTACTTTAGACTAACATATAAATTAATTGCCTTTCTGTGGTCTTCAAAGTGTGGCAAGCTCCAAGGTTTTGGCAGCTTTTTCTCATAATAAATTGTTCAGGGTACTTTAAGTGACTAGGTTAATGTAATTCAGACATGTACTAAGTAAATCATGAAGGTGATTCTTTTTTTGTGTATGTTCCAGCTCTAATAGAGAAAAGTAACTGTCTTACAGAGTTCATCTTGCAAAGCAGAAACTTTTGTAGTGGTCCTTCAGCATGAAACCTGGTTTTGAGTGCAGGAGGCTTGTCGTGGTTCGAAGATACTAACTGAAGTGTGCATCTGGGTTTTGATTTTTACTGTTTGTGTAGGTCTGCGATGTCGTTCTGATTCCATAGATGAAAGTGTGGAAGAAGGAGTGGACAGTAAGAAAATCTGTTGGCAAGCAGCTATCTTTAAAGTGGGTGATGACTGCAGACAGGTACGAAGCTATTAGGCTTTGCAATTATGTAAGACAACATAAAACAGGGAAATAATTTCAGCATAGGAATCTTTTTTTCCTTTGGAACATTGAGAATCTGGAAAATTTGTCTTAGAAATAAATATAATTCTTACAAGACAGTTCATCTAATGCCATGACATAAAAATCTTTTTTTGTAATTTATTTTTCAACTGAACAGTTGGTAATATCAGAGTAATTTCCAAGGTGGTACGTTGTACTGTCTTGTACATTCAAGCTGGCTGGTTTTGGTTAAAAGGAGAATGCTACCTATTATCTCTGGAGTTATTAGTGTATCCCTCATAATCAAAGAATGATAGAAAGGTTGTCAGCAGTTAAATCTTTGGTTTTGTTTGCTACCCACTTAAGCATCATTTATCTTTTCCTTTTGTGATTTTTCTCTAAAGCCACAGTGTATGCACAACCTTCTGAGGAAACTTACGTTCACTTCAGAGTTCTTCAGAGCATTTTTGTGACTTGTGATCCATAACCCCTGTAATGCTTGTGCAATTTTTTTCTTGTATGACAGGACATGTTAGCTTTACAAATCATTGATCTCTTCAAGAACATATTTCAGCTGGTAGGCTTGGATCTTTTTGTGTTTCCATATCGAGTGGTGGCCACAGCTCCTGGGGTAAGTGAGCAGTTAACTCTAATGCTGTAGAAAGTAGTTCCTAATTAAACAAAAAAAAATCTTTTCCTTCCTGCACACGAGTTTACGCTTCTGCAAAGAAATACTGCACACACCACTCTTGCTAAATATTTGGAGTACCACTGACACAGTCTTTCTTCTGTTTCCTTCTTTTCTAAAGCTTTTTGCTCTGAAGTTTTGCTGCTTGTTATTCACGTTTGTTGTTTGATTTTGGGGACAACATTGTGGAAAGTCACAGATCGATTGTGTCTTACGTTGCATGGAAGTTCTCAAACTTTGGATGTAGTTTTTGGGTTTTTTTGATGAGCGTACTAGAAGTTCTGTATTTGGTAATCTGCAGGCTTTCCCACGTTTCCCAGGAGACCTCTATGACTGCCAAGAGCCATGAACAAAATATATGTTGAGAGTATGCTTTACAGACCTGCTTCTCTTCTTTCCCTTCAGTGTGGTGTTATTGAATGCATTCCTGACTGTACGTCCCGTGACCAGCTGGGTAGGCAGACAGACTTTGGGATGTATGATTACTTTACCAGGCAGTATGGAGATGAGTCTACTCTTGCCTTCCAGAAGGTAAAATATCAGTTGGCAGACGTAGTACAGTTTCAACTGAGTAATGTTCTAGCCATAAGAAATAATGGCAGATAATTAGATTGAATTACTGCTATAATGCTGTACCTGGCTTCTGATGTGGATAATTCACTTTTAGCTGTGAGTAAGTTAGCTAAAGAAATTATTGCAGCTGTAGATATGTGGAGAATATTACTGAACATAGATTCAAACAAATGATGAATGAAGGGGGAAAAAAATGTTTGACTTCATCTGCTTCTGGGATGAGTGAGTTAAATTGTGTTCTTATTTGCTTTGACTTCTTGTTTGTACAGGCTCGCTATAATTTCATCCGCAGTATGGCTGCATATAGTCTTCTCCTTTTTCTGCTCCAAATTAAAGACAGGCATAATGGCAACATCATGCTGGACAAAAAGGGACATATCATTCACATTGGTCAGTCATAGTCTTCTCTTCCTTCTGCTGTAAAACATTAGAATTATAAAATTTTCATTTGATATTAATCAGATTTCAATTTCTAAATATACCTAGAATGTTTTTCCTGCCAGTTTAGTATTGTATGTATATTTGTGTTAGCTGCTGCAGCATAATTTTAGCTTTACAAGGTTTTACCAGCTTCAGGAAGGAATATACGCATGTGGATTAAGCATGTGTATCTATATGTATTCATATATATACAAGTGTATATAAATATATACAGATGTATAAATACATACTCAGGTTCCTTTCATTGCTGTATAAGTGTGAACTAAACTTGATGAATAAAT
The DNA here is from genome assembly GCA_013399175.1 of Odontophorus gujanensis. NCBI lineage: Eukaryota > Metazoa > Chordata > Aves > Galliformes > Odontophoridae > Odontophorus > Odontophorus gujanensis. The sequence continues at coordinate 232,926 of VXAB01001477.1, read as the reverse complement.
GTATATGATTGCATGAGTCTGTAATCTCTGCTTTAGCTTTGCTTTTCTGTAACCGCACAGATGTTTTAGCATAAATTTATCTGATGTTTTCATCATCCTTGAGTATTGTTTAGCATTATGGATCAACAGTTCTTTTGTTGGTGTTTCTACACTATCAAAGCTTTTTTCCATTTGGAATTGAAATGGTAGTAGGAAAACAGATTTCACGATGTGAAAGGCACCCCTCTTTTCTTGTCAGCTCTGACAGCTCACAACTAACCACCAGAGTTCCTGATGCAGCTTATCTTCTGTGTGCAGATTTTGGATTCATGTTTGAGAGCTCACCTGGTGGTAATCTGGGCTGGGAGCCTGACATTAAGCTGACTGATGAGATGGTGATGATAATGGGAGGAAAGATGGAAGCAACTCCATTCAAATGGTTTATGGAGATGTGTGTCAGAGGCTATCTGGCAGTCAGGTAAAGCATTCTTAACTGCTCAAAAGTGGAAGTTCTTACACACCTAAAACCAGATAGGATGTAAATAATGAACACTGGTCTATAAGAGGGCCTGAGTCTGTGGAACTGGTGCGTGAAACAACATAACACTTTCACTGCCCATCTTTCTGTTTTTTCCTGATCTTATGGTATTTGAGAAGTTAATATATTATGTTCAATTTATAAATGTGATCATTGGTTACTTCAATTAAGCATGCTGTTAATTAAAACATTGCAATGAGAAGCAACAGGATAATCATAATCTTGTTTTCCCAAATAGGTCAGTCATATTAATTACCACTTCCAGGTAGAGTTAATTATGTGGGAAGTGCTGCAGTTTCCCTTGTAAAATATTAAAGAGGTTTTGTAGCTGTGCCTTTCAGCTATGATTACCAACCAGTGATAGTGGAGATCTGCAACTTTGCTGTGCTGTACATCAAGCAAACAATCGTAGGAGGAAGACGAGGAGGAAGATGAGGAGCTGAGGATCCAGCATGAAAGCGTATAGGCCACAAGAAGTTCCCATGGCTGCTCTGGTGTAGGCTCCTGCTTGGCATCACAAGCGTTTTAATTACAGAAAAAAAGTGTGGTCCAGCTTCAGCCTTCTCAGCCTGCCTGCATTACCTACTTAAGCTGTGGAAGTTCAGGTGCTGTAACCTTTGTCATTTTCTTTTTTTTCTAGGCCTTACATGGATGCTGTAGTCTCACTGGTTACGTTAATGCTGGATACAGGGCTGCCATGCTTCCGAGGGCAGACTATCAAGCTGTTAAAGTAAGTCAGTGTGCATATGAACTGGTAAATGTTCATAATGCTTGCTTTTCATAGCACTTATATTATAGTCACAGCTTCTGTAGTGAGTGTTGTTATACTACTCAAATATTTTAAATTTGTTAGTGATAAAAATGTTAAAAGTGTTTTAGAGAATATCTCAGCAGGATTTTGAGAGGCCTTTTCATACAATTAAGTTGAAGCTGTTCAGTGACTGTGTGAGTATGTGGTTTATCTTAAAGATCTTAGTACTGCCAAAGCAAGACTGTGAAGGAAAGATCTGCTTTAACAAGAGGTAATGTGTTCTATCTGAAGTGGTGTTGGAATCTGAAGAGTAGGAACTCTTTGACAGATAATGCAGTGCTGAACAGGGGCTGTGCTGTAACATTAAGTTTGTGTAAACATATATTTTGAACAGCCCTTCAGGCTAATGCCTCTAGAATAGCTTTGCAATTGGTATTTCCTGCATATAAATTCCTACATTTTCCTGAAAATAAACAAAAATTCATAAAGTATAATGGGCTGGAACTCGCAGGTACTAAGATATTTTAAAAGCAGCAGCTGTAGACAAAGAGAGGTCTGTTACCACTCAACTGGTCAAAAGTTCACAGCCTTAGTCTCCACTGTAAGAATAAAGGCAAGTGCTTTTAAGATATTACTATGGTATACAAGGCTGTCTTGAAAGAGCTACATACTTACAGCAAGTGAAATCAACATTGGACTGAGCTTTTGCAGAAACATGTTTGTGTCATTTTCAAAAGAAACCTCACTAATTTGCACTCCTATCTTTTCCATTGTTTTCTTATTGTTGTTGATTTTTTTCCCTATATAGACATAGATTCAGCCCCAACATGACTGAACGGGAGGCTGCAACTTTCATCATCAAGATCATCCAGAATTGTTTCCTCAGCAACAGGTTTGGCATTTATTTATCTCTTCTTTCTACAGTTAAAGGAAATGTGACCATTAGGCTGGCAAAACTGAGTGCAGCAAAAATGCAGACTTTCTACCCTTCACCTGTATTTTATTTGTGTGATCTTGATGGTTGTTTTTGTGACAATGGATTCAGTGTTAGTTTTTTTTTTAACTATCATTAACCTCTGGCTGTGCTTTTCTTCTGTAGGAGTAGGACCTATGATATGATTCAGTACTACCAGAATGACATCCCGTACTGAGTGACTCTAAAGCTTCCCTGTTGAAGTGACTCAAGCAACCCAATGCCCTTGCTCCGGACTTGTAATAAATAAGAGATGTTGAATCACACCTTGCTATTTTCCACCTTATGTGTATGTTTGTGTGCATGTGGGTACCTGTTTCCTGGACACTGCCAACAATCAGTCTGATTCATATCTTTCTCTTTACTAGGTTCTGTGTATTTATTTTTTTCCCTGAATTTTTGGAGTTGAGCTGTAATTATGATACAAAAATTGTAGTCCAATCATGAATATGAAGAAGAGGTAAAGCCTGTGGAGTTGGATAATTTTTCACGTGATGCAAGGATTTTTATAATACCCTTAAAGTTTATTTAAAAAAAAAAAAAAAGAAAAAGCCTTCCCTGCATGATTCCACAGAATAACGTAGGAGTTGAAGGGTATGCATTTCTCTTTGGAAGTAGTGTTGAATTGCTCAAATTTTACTGCAGAAAAAAAACCTGACAGTTGTCCACAGTGGTGATACCTTGTGTAGCTGTATTCATACTTTGCACTGTACATGGTCCCTGTGTTGTGGTCAGTATTTCATGTGTACATGAAAAATGTATCTTTTTCCTTTGTGTTTTAAAAAAGAGACTCTTCTGAAGGTATATTTAATCTAGGAAAAGTAATAAAAGCCCTTATACTTCGTTGCAGATTTTTTGATACGTACTGAGTTTTATTTCATATACTATCATTTTGCCAGTTTGTTTACTGGGCCCTGTTCATTATAACATGACTTTTATTTTTACTGGAGTCTTTCTTCATGTTCTCATCTGTCTCCACAGTCATCTTTTACTCATGGAAAAAATGGTTTGTTCAAGCTTCACTGTGGAGGGCTTGAAAGTTAGGAGCAAATACCATCCCACTGCTAAGGCTGTAGGATGTTGCAGGGCACTGCTCATTGTGCTTTAGCCCTGTGGGTTTTTTTTTGTTTGTTTTTGTTTGTTGGTTTTTTTTGCCGGTTTTGTGGAGTCGTGGTGATAGGTGTGGCTTTTTGTTCGATGATGGTCCAACCTGGCAGGCAGGGCAAGGCGAAGGTTCTGTCATGCCTTCCTTTATCTCAGAGACTGCCGAGGGACGCAGTAGCGTTGAGGTGTTTGCTGTCTACTTAAGTCGCTCTTTGGGTTGGCAAATAGCAGCGCCCGGGGCCCGCCTCGCGCCCGGGGCCCGCCTCGCGCCCGGGGCCCGCCTCGCGCCCGGGGCCCGCCTCGCGCCGCTTCAGGGGTGTTGAGGCGCGGCTGCCGTCAGCCCTAAGGAGGGGCTGCTCTGTGCGTGCTGTAATTAAGATGAGAATTAAGGTTNAAAAAAAAAAAAAAGGAAAAGCCTTCCCTGCATGATTCCACAGAATAACGTAGGAGTTGAAGGGTATGCATTTCTCTTTGGAAGTAGTGTTGAATTGCTCAAATTTTACTGCAGAAAAAAAACCTGACAGTTGTCCACAGTGGTGATACCTTGTGTAGCTGTATTCATACTTTGCACTGTACATGGTCCCTGTGTTGTGGTCAGTATTTCATGTGTACATGAAAAATGTATCTTTTTCCTTTGTGTTTTAAAAAAGAGACTCTTCTGAAGGTATATTTAATCTAGGAAAAGTAATAAAAGCCCTTATACTTCGTTGCAGATTTTTTGATACGTACTGAGTTTTATTTCATATACTATCATTTTGCCAGTTTGTTTACTGGGCCCTGTTCATTATAACATGACTTTTATTTTTACTGGAGTCTTTCTTCATGTTCTCATCTGTCTCCACAGTCATCTTTTACTCATGGAAAAAATGGTTTGTTCAAGCTTCACTGTGGAGGGCTTGAAAGTTAGGAGCAAATACCATCCCACTGCTAAGGCTGTAGGATGTTGCAGGGCACTGCTCATTGTGCTTTAGCCCTGTGGGTTTTTTTTTGTTTGTTTTTGTTTGTTGGTTTTTTTTGCCGGTTTTGTGGAGTCGTGGTGATAGGTGTGGCTTTTTGTTCGATGATGGTCCAACCTGGCAGGCAGGGCAAGGCGAAGGTTCTGTCATGCCTTCCTTTATCTCAGAGACTGCCGAGGGACGCAGTAGCGTTGAGGTGTTTGCTGTCTACTTAAGTCGCTCTTTGGGTTGGCAAATAGCAGTAAGGTTTACACAAAGGATTTTAAGTGTTTTTGTCCCTGAACGTTATGTTAGAATATGTTCTTGTGCCTTCATAGCCCTGGTAGAAAAGATACACCAAAAAGAGGGTGAAAATGCTCTCTTTCAAAAATAATATATGCACTTACATGCACGTATATGTGTGTGTGCATACATTTAGCAAAGACGCTCTGTTGTTTTTCCACTGTCCAAAACCGCAGGCTGTGGGAGAATCAGGTCTCCCTGTCTTCAGTCCCCACTGGATGTGCGTATAAAAAGCCCTTAGGTAAGGAGCAAAACTTAACGGCAGCTCGTTTCCATGTGATGGACTTGTGGTTTGGTGTTGCTGGTGCTTCGGTCAGCACTATTCATGTGCTCATCTTGTGCCCTGGGACTGAGGCAGTGATCTGACCCCTAGTGCTGTGAGCTGGGGCATGGAAGTGCCATGGACAGTGCCAGCAGAGGCAGAGCAGTACTCGCTGGGGTAGCTGATGCTGTGATCAGACGTGGAGAGAGGAACTGATTCCTCTTGGGGAAGTGCATAACACTTTTTTGTTTTGTGCCATAACTGCTTTTTGGATCGTCTTGGTTCCAGTTCAGCCTGGAGGTACTGCCTCTGCTTTCAGGCCTGGTGTAAAGGAGGCCTGGGGAAAAAATATGGCTATGTGTTTAGCAAATCCAGGTGATGGTGTGGTTTGCATGTTTTAGTTATGATGAACGTGCAGAGTGTTAACTTTGTTTCTGATGTGAGAAGGGATGAGTATGCATCTTTGAGAAAGTTAATTCTCGTAGCGGTATCAGTGATGCTTTAAAGAGAAATACGTATCTGGATAGCAGAAGAGGGGAAAAAAAACTCCCATATTGTCATTGTGAAGTTCTCTCATGTGAGACTTCATGAAACATTTCCATTGCTACATCTAAGCTTTTTAAGATGCTTGGTGTTACCATACAGACGAAAAAAAGTGTGTGCATCTTCACATGTGTGGTCTGTGACCTTACTGAGAACTTTGCTTTGTGGTTTGAGACACAGACCTAGCAGCTTCACAATGCCTGACATCCTGGCATAGAGCATCTTATGCATGTCACAGAGGTATCTCTTGCGTGAGACGTGTGTGTATGGTAGCCAAGCGTATGCGAGTGAGCAATCCAGTGAAGCGACCTATGGGTGCTGGGCTTGGAAGAATTTTATTAACTTAGATAATAAAAAATTTCAGGAACGTCTTTTATTCTGAATGCTTTATGTTCTACCACAGGGTCAAACTTTAATCCTATTCCTGGCTGCCTGTACCATTTTGAAGGTAGAAGGATTGTTGGGAAGAGGAAGGTGAGGACTCTTGGAGCTGTTAGGGTACTGGACTGATTGTAAATAGTGGCTATGTATTAGAGGTTGTAAATCAGTAGGAACCTAGAATATCTGACTTTATTCCACCTGAGGACCCCCACTGCCAAAAGGGTTCCTGGATCTGGGTCTTGTGCCAGGACGGGGTGAACATCAGCTTTCCTGTTCTCCTCTGGGGACTGGAGTTATTCCTCACTGGATTGAGTTGAAGGGAGAAGTAAAACTGCCTCCTGTGGCAACAGAGGAAGGATTCCAGTACTAGTATGAGGAGCAGCTGTGCTTTTCTGACCCAGATAGGAGTGATAAGAACCGGGAAAAATTCTGTGAGGTGTAGATTGTTAGCTAAGGTACTGTTCCTCCAGAAAGTGAACGCAGATCTGCAGATCTGTTGTGGCATCCTGGAAGATAGCAGTGCTTTTCAAACCCATTGCTGTTAGAGCTCTGGAAGTTAGACCCAGACCCTCAGCTTGGATCTCAGTACTAGCATGGAGACTCTGCACTGATGTGATGCCTGTCCTTGTTGGCATCTATCAAAAATCATAAAACCGTAACAGCATCCTCCTCATTTTCTTGGCCCTGTGAAACAGAGCCTTGCAACAATGTAGGCTGGCAGCACAGGGCGCTGTGAAGCAGGCAGTGGTGCCTGGGACACACAGATCAAGCAATTGAAGAGAGAAAAAAATCTTCTGCCTTCCTTCTAATAAGATAAGCAAGTCAGGGAGGGAAAATCTTAATTTGACCTTTAGTTGTGACATATTTATCATGACAGGCACTGAGTGATGGAGCTAGTGAAGTACTTGCATATCAGATACGAAATTGCTTGAGAGCCTGGCAGTTTGTATTTTGGTGTATTCAGCTGGGGAGGTTTTTGACCTTCCAAGGGACATAAAGGAAATGCATTTTACTGACTCTGCATTATTGTCTCAGGTAAAATCTTTAAATATATGGATCTCCTCCATTATAGTAAACATGTAGAAATCCGTGGTGTGTTTACCAGAAAACAGGTTTACTGGGGGCAGTGTAGTAGTTCTTGTTATCATCACACTGGTTAAGTAGCAGCTGCATTCAGCTCCAGCGGTGGCTGTGTTTCTATGGTGTTTTGTGTGTATGTTTTTGGAAAGTTGCTGTTTGAATTTCTGGAGAGGTACTCAGTTGTGGGCTCAGATGAAAGTTGTCCACTATTCTGGTTAAGATTTATGGGTGCATATTAAAAAAAAAACACGATGTTTCCAGTTAACATTGTATCTTACATTTGAGGGCTTCACTTTTGTGGTAGACATAGTAGACGGTACTGTGTTTAGCCTAACAGAGTAAACAATGGAGGCCGGAAGATGGGGAAAGAATTGAGGTCCAAGAGGGAAAAAAACAACACAGAAACAGTTCAACTATGAAGAGCACAACGATTGCAAATAATTCCTGTGGTCATTTGGAATCCAGGTAAGTGGCAGTTAACAGTCCTTTCTTTGCTGTTTGTGACGAAGGTGGGCTCAGTTGTCTCTAGTCCTCTGCCTCAAAGGTAGTCCTGGTCTGTGCTGCTGTCAGGCTTACAAAACACTGTCTAGGGATAGATCCCAACAGAAACCTAAGCTCTGGAAAGTGCTTTCTCCCTTTTACCTCACATGTAAACTGAGATTTAAATCATCATGCTTTCAGCATCAAGCCTACCCTTTAGGCTGCAACTCTAGTCAATAAAGAGAGAAGCAAGTCCAGCTATAGCTGTGGGTTGTATCGTAGATCACAGCTCAGAGAAGGGTGAATGAGTGTACAGTAATTTCAGGCTCATTAGCTTGCAGACGGAATGACTGAAACAGAGGAATTACACTCTAGGTAAAAAGACAAACCTGCCAAGGAAACACCTGGGCTAAATCTATGATGAAACTTTGCGAACACCTCAGGAACCTGAAAACCCAGTTGGTTTTCAGGATGATGCTGAAATTGTATTTTTCCCTGCCTCTCTGCTGACACTGTAATTCTTCTTCCAGTCTGAATAGATGTCTTTCCTTTGAAATGTGGTTCATATCTGCTTGTGGGAAAAGTGACTCAGTGCATAAGAATGAGACTGATGGTAACTGCATTCCTATACATTGGCTGAGCTGTGATAACCAAAGGAGTTTGTGTTCCTGCTTTGCCTTAGCTGAAAGGTAAAACTCACTAACTTAAATCTCTCTGAAGGCTTCCTAAAACCAGAGCAACGTTTAGAGCAGGAACACCACACCAGTTCCTGCAACTTCACCAAGGAGCAGGAAATTCATGTTACCCTAACCCCACCATGTTGTGTATATGATGAGTTAAATTCCCTTAGCAGTGCTTTGAAGTGAGACATAAGGAGCTTGGGTTTTTTCCTTTGTTTTCCCCCCACAAAGGTTGTTACTTAAATCTGGGGGTTGCTTTGGTTGCTCAACACTTAGGCAAACTGAATACAATGCAACATAAGTAAGGAGTTGAAAAATCAGCAGCTAATTCCTGAGAACTGAGTGCATTTTTATGGTTATTTATGGAAGGGAGTTCTCAAAGTACAAAGTGAAATGAATCCTGTTTCTTCTAAAATCAGTAACAGGGACATTTTGTCATTACTGATAACAAATTAAAAGTGAAATTTTACTAGCTGCCAGTTTTATGCTAAGAATGAGTAAAGTGTGAAACTGGTTTACTGACAAACTGCTGTTTAATTGCTGCCCCTCGAAGTTACTGAGGCTTTCCCTTTTCCAGGAAAGTGCTTAACAGTTCCGTGGAAGTAATAGGAAAAGTAGGTCTTGCTTTTCACTTTATTAGGGACGCATTGTTTAAAAAAAAAAAAAAATTCAATGGGATGTGAATGCCTTTTGCTGAAACACTGTGGTTATTCTGCCTCTCAAATAATTGATGCACTTTGAGAGAAAATATTCACTAGACATGGAATTACACTGTGCGTTCAATGTATGTGTGGACAGTAGAGGCGTGTATGTTCGTACAAGCTGCCACCACTAGGTGGCACTATGGCTCTAGCAACAAGGTCCAAAATAACCTTAAAACCGTGGGTATTTTGTCTGCTCAGGACTTGCTCTGGGTTTGCAAACCTTTCAGTGAACTGGAGTCAAGCTTCCCCCAGATATATGCTGAGGTTGGAGCAGGGGTAGAGCCAGTTCCAGCTGACAGGATAGGTTTTAGGATTTGAGGTGGAAACTCCGTGAACAGTTGGCTTGCAACCGGACTGTTCTTTTCTGTGGTTCCACTTGGAGGGCCTGTGTGTATCTGAAACAGAATCTCAGAGTGAAGCTCAGGGAACATGAGCTTTCCTGCGCCAAACAGAAAGGGGTTTGCACAACCTGCCTGTGAACTGTTGTAAGAAGCTTCGTGTGACCTGACTGCTCACCATGGTGGGCCCAGGCATGAGCTCAAAAGCAGGAACTAAATGTGGTCAGCAGTAGTACCACTTCCCTTTTAATTTACTGTCGCTGTGAGTGGCAGGTGATTGAGTGTATGACAGGAGGTAGAGTATTTTTTGGCAGGGGAAATTTTTAGCTGTTGCCTAGCTTGAAAAAGCTTCTTTGTCCTGTAGTTACTTGTTTTTCCATCTCTTTCAATGGGACTAAGAGGATGCTGGCAAGTTTGTTTATTAATAACATGTATTGTGTATGTCTCTGACTCTTGCAAAGGATATTTCTGCTTAGCAGAATATAGCAACTGTCCTGTAATTACATGGCTCCAAGGATAGATTTGGGGAACTAATAATCTAAGAGATGTTTGTACAGTATTGTCATCTCCTTTGAAATCCATCTTTTCACCTCAGCAGCAATCCTTACATGCAAACTGTCTGAATGTCTTTTAGCAAGGAGTCAGTGCAGTGACGCAGGCATTCGCTTGACGAGCACATTGTGTGCAAAAAGCTCCCATGCCTGATGTGCTTGTCATGACCTAGAGGGATCCCAGGGGTTTGAGAGACAGCTCTTTTCGGCAGCACTGGGGCTCTCAAAAGTGCTTGGAGACTTGGATTGTATTTCAAAAATCTTGTAGTATGTGGGAGTTTCCTGAGATATTGACTTCATAGATAAGCATTTTCCTCTGGTGCTCAGATGACTGTCTAAAACACACTAGCCATATTAATACAGTTCTCCTAGACTGATCTGTTATTTTCTGTGTAGAAATGGATTTCAAAACAACATTCATAAAGGCTTCACCACTATTGTAAACATAAGAATCTTAGAAAAAATCCCCACAACAATTATTTTGGTTTGCTGTTTGTTTTTACAGACAGAACAGCACAGTGTTTACCTTTGGATCATCTCAAAATGTTGCTCTGGTTGGAATGTTTCTATGGAAGTCAGTTTTTCATGTGAAGCTGAAATATATGTTTCTGTTGCTTCACAATACTACATCTTTTGTTCCCTATATTCACTGGTGCCACCAGAGCACTATAATGGGTTAGTAAAGTGAGGTTTTCCTTTACAAAGAGTGCTCATGCCTGTCATGGAACAGCAGTATCATTATTCCTGTTTTTAATTAAACACCTAAATGAATTTACCAGCAAACAGCCTTTGAGACTGTAGCTTTCCAGGAAACCCCAAGGGCCTTTTAGACATACAGGTAAAACACTTGTTACCATGCAAGGCTGCAACACAATAGTTAATTTCTAGATATGACCAATTTTCATTCATAGCTTAAGCACTTCATTCTTATGACCCTTCACATGATTAGGTATTGCTTGATGAGAGGACTCTAGGAAGGAGAAATAAGAGGGCAACTCTTTTCTTTCTGCACTGCAATGGTTAAGCCTGACATACTCTAGCACAAGTCTTTTTCAAAACTGACACTGTGACCATTCAGAAGCGGTAGCAAGTGATAGATGTAAAACAAATGATACTCATGGACTAGAAGACCAAGCATAGTATGGTTGTGTTGTGCTACATCAGATTGTTCCCGTCCAAGTCTGGAAGAGCAGGAGTGGTATTCTTGTGTTGGCTAGACTATCAAAAGGGGAAGGAAGTAGGAGGTCAGTCAGTCTTGCTCCTGGCAGGGTATCAGGTAACTTCCATCTTTAATAAGCCTTCCAAAATCCATTGCAACTTCCATAGAATCAGAAAGTTATTTGGGTTGGAAGGGACCTTTAAGATCATTGAGTCCCATCCTCCCTGCTGTAGATAAGAAATCAGGTTGCTCAAAGTCTGGTCTTGAATGCCTCCAGTGAAGGGGCATCCACAGTCTTCCTGGGCAACCAGTTCCAGTATCTCACCACCCTCACAGTAAGGAATTTCTTCCTAATATCTAGTTGAAATCTACCCTCTTCCAGTTTAAAGCCATTTCCCCTCATCCTGTTGTTACATGTCCTTATAAGAAGTCCCTCCCCAGCTTTCCTGTAGGTCCCCTTCAGGTACTGGAAGGCTGCTGTAAGGTCTCCCTGGATTTTATCAGAAGGGCCCAGCACAAAATAATCACAACTGGCTGCAGTACTCCAGGTGGGCTCTCACAAGAGCAGAGGAGCACAATCACTGACTCATGTTGCGCCTTTCATCAACAACCAACACCCCCAGATCCTTTTTCTTTGAAGACTATTGCTTAAAGAAAATAACTACTTTCAGAGGAGATTTCTGACTGAAGACAAAATATAAGTTTCATCTAGCACTCAGCACTGTGAAATCTATGCTTGTGCTACAGTTAATGTTCTCAAGTTCTGTGGGAGCTTTTGCTATTCCAAAGAGTCAGTATACTTCCGGTACAGCTTCTTTGTTTCTCTGGAAGGAGCAGATGAGTGAGGGAGCTGAGCAGCAGCAAGCAACCTCCAGGTACAGCACTGACTGCTCCAGAATTAATGGGCTGAGTTCTCTGTGAATATTAGGACTGGTCTGCAATGTGCAGAGCAGGAACAGGGAGAAGAACAATTCCTAAGTATTTTTCCACCCTTGCCACCTACTTTGTCTGCTTTCTTCAGTGGTAGAATGTTGACAGTCTGGCAGTCATGGGAGTGAGGAAACTCCAAACCTCTGTGCTGGGAGCACTTTACACCTTAAGCTATGAAAGATCTTATGTCTTGCAGGAAAGAACACTTTCTGAAACATTGTTAGAGTGCTTGTAAATGTGGATTTCTTAGGTATTCAAATGACTGACTTTTACTTAGGGACTGGGACTGAAAAGGCTGACTGTCACGCAGAAAGACTGTGAGACTGAGTTGAGCAGTTTAGGAAGATGAAATATCACTGCAGCAAGGCTCTTTGCTGTGGATACCTGTAATGCTTGTTGCTTTCTGCTTGGCTTGAGGTTGGGAATATCTTTCCTGAGAACAGAAATTTTGCCAATTAGTGAGTTCTCCCCGCCTCTTCACTTTCTGCATGCTGATGCAGTAGAGAAGCAACCCAGCAAGCTGATGTGAAGTTGGAGAAATGTAGTTTGGAGAAGAGATGTTTTTGAGAATTAGTGCGGACTTTCCTCTGTTCTGCTTCCTGTGCCTGGTCATTGCCGCAGTTACACACAGGATAGCAAAGTGAGTAACAATTGGCCTTGTGCTGGGTCCTTCTGGTAAGATCTAAAGTTTGAAGTGTTGTCTCTGCTAGCCAAACTTCACTGTTTCTGTGCCGCCTCCACTCTACTACAAGCTTGAACGAAGTTACCTTCCTGTGTGGATATGAGAGTCCCACAGGACTGCTCATGCAGATAACCTAAATTATGTGAGTGATGTATAAAGCCAGCAAAGTGAGAAGCCCATGTCACCTGATGGACTGCAGTATGTCAGGAAAGTCAGCTTGAATCTATTTATGTGCCTATAATGCAGGATTACATGAAGAGTCTGCTGTTGAAAGTGCTCTGGGACTGGAAGTGCCGAGGCTCGGTCTTTCGTCAGAACTATTAGGCTTCTCAAACTGCTCCTATTTGTTTGGTGTGCTAGACTCTATTGGGAAGAAGGATTTTTAACTTCTACAGCTGGGAAAACAGGAGAAGAGACTTGATTCAGTGATGCATACTTCCATACACCTAGCTCTAGCATAGTTGCTGCTGGTGCCCATCATGGAGAGATTCCAAAGCTAAAGAGCTGGAGCAGTGCACTGAAGTCCTCTCTAAAAGCTAAGCAAAAGGCTGAGTTCAGGAGGACCTCAATCACTGAGTGGTCAGCTGGTCTTGGCTGCATCAGGCTCTCTGTTTCTTTAGGGGATGAGAGTGTAACAGCAGGGAATTAATCCTGCATGTAGAAAAGGAGCTCCAGCAAAGACTGTCACTCTCCCAACTGCATTCTGTCTCACTCTCAATCTTACACCTCTTGCTCTAGCCATCTATGCTGCTTGCCAGTTTGTTGGCTGAGTGCCTGCTGAATTATTTACCAGCCTCACTGAATTAAGCAGCAGCAAATGCAAGCAAGTGAATTCCACTTGAGACTCTTCAAGAAGGAGGAGGTTGGAGAAGGGGTGTGTGTGTGTGTGTGGCTGTGGGGGGTTTATACGTAGTGCTTAATTAAATGCACCAGTCCCTTCCAGACAAAACCCTTAGGGAAGTAATTCTCTTGTCCTGCAACTGGGCAGAAGGAAGCTGAAAGCGTTGCTAATGCCAGCTCTGGGTGACAGTGGGCCCCATCTCCACTATGAGAAGGATCCTGCTGCTGGGAGTTATCTACAGCCCGTGCCAGTACTGCATCAGCATGCTGGAGAGCAGCAGGGCTGTCAAGTGGCTGCTTCAGTCCATCATATCGAGTTGGTCCACACACTTTGTTTGTGATGGTTATTGTGCTGTGTAGGGTTGATTGTGTTAACAAGTGCATTGTATATTATTAAAGGCTAAATCAGCTGATTTTGCTCATTATTGTCTCCCTAAGTGCAGCAGTTAGTGAAGGTGTTTAAAAAGGCAAGCATTTTCCTAGCACCTTCTAGACCAGAGCTGAGTATTTAGGCTGCAGAGAAACTCTATAAAATGGTACTGCTCTAGCTGTTTGATGTGAGGTAATATGTCCTTGTTGGTATATTGTTCCCAGCAATAAAATATAAGCATAGCATGCAGTCCTTGGCTCACACAAGTCCTATCCTCTCTATGTCTTCTAGCCATAAAATTTTACATGTGGTTAAACTGAGACGTATATCATTCTGTGATAGATCTGGTTGATTATTCTTTCCCTTGAGTACATGTACGTCAGTCTAGTTACATGTGTACAGTACAGAGCATCTTTGTCTTAGGCCAGCTGACTGAGAACTGGTCACTGTCAGTCCTTTCGTACATGTATGGATAGGATACACTTGAGTTTATTAGGAGGTGAGATTTAACTCCTTCAGTTAGCGTGCTTGCACCATCTCTCAGGTGCATTTCTATGGCATCTGTTCCATTCCAGAGTATGGAGTGTCACAAGAGTCCTTGTTACCTGTGTCATCCATTTACTGTGTGAGGTAGAAAACTCTCTAGAAGCTGGTTAAAGATGAAACTGGAAACACTATGTGAGAAGAGCACTGTGTGGTCAAAAGCACATGCCTCATGAATTTATCATGAGCCATTTCTGAGGGACTCTTGCTGTGCAGATCACCTGATAACACACCTTGTAAAGATGATGTACAGTAATTTAGCATTTCCTTCCTATTTCTGCTATATCCCTTTTCCTGAAATTTAGTGTACAATTGGTGTAAATGTTCTCGCACGCTGCTCTGTTACGCATCAAAGTAATGAATTTGTCTTGAATAACCTATGCAAGTGCTGTCGTGTTTTGCATCAACAGTAAGTGATTTCATATTGCGTAAAGTAAGGAATTAAAAAGAGTTGATGACCTCACTGGCTTTATTCTCAGTGGGAGTAGTGTCTGGGTTACTACTCCACCTATTCCATCAAGTTAGTTCCCGCTCTTAGAATTGTAATGGCTGCATTGAGCTGTGCTTCTTTCTTTGGTGATAAATTAAAGAGAAGAAAAAATGCTTTTTCTCTGCAATTCATCTCCTTTTGTGGAGGTGCCTTTGTTTTCCACTGCTGTGAAAACAGTCATTGGGTCTGAAGACAATACTGGCATGAGCAGGAAGGGGACAGTCCTGCCTTCCGCATCAAAGGAGAGACAACATTCCTAGCTGATGCCAACACCAGTGTCAGAGAAAGATCCTCTTTCTTTGCTGTTTGTAACCAAGTGGATAGCAGCGTGTGAGCATTAATGTAATTCTGCCTTGCACTCATAGTACTCCATACAGCTGCTGAAGCTGTACAGTGGCAAAGTAAAGGTCATTTATCCACTTGGCAGATTTGTCAGAGGGACAGGGAGAGGAATGCACCTAGGGGAGCAGGATCAATGGGAGGGACCTCCAGCCACAAGAAGAGGGAGAAAATCAGAAGTGACAGACAAGACTGGGGAGACATGGAACTAGAAGAGAAGTGAAATGAACAAGATGAAAACAAGGTGTGGAAGAGTACTATGGTACAATACAGACAGGGACTAACCTTGGAAACTGTCTTTAAGAAGGTGGTGTTCTCTTTTTCCTTTCTGCTTCCCAGACTCTACCCTTTCTCATCTTTCTTACATATGTACATTAAACAGATTCTTGCACAGCAGGCCAGTCCAGCACGAATTGCACTGCTGTGCTCAGTGGCTGCTTCTCTTTGTTGAGATGTTTTCTCCCTTTCCTGTTTTCCTCTGTACAAATCTAATGCCAGTAGCAAACCTTTACATCTGTCCCACCAGCAGGAGGTGATGTGTTAGCAGGGAGAAATGAAGGAAAGCATCAATGCCTGCGACTTGAAAGCTATTTCTTGTCCTGCTCATGGATGATCGCTGAAGAGGTATCTTGGTTTAACTGTAGCTTACTGAATTATGTGATTATGGCATTGAATTTTTTGTTAGATATTTTCTATTGTGGTCTACTCTCTGTCATGGTAGAGAGGGACTTGCTTCTGCCCTTTAGTGTGCTCAGAAAGTCAAGCTATTGGTATCACTGCTCCTTTGCTTTGATTCTTTGACTCCTTCTCTGGGGAGCATTTTCACACGCAGAGGCCAGCTTTCTGAGCATCTACTACATGTCTATGGTTTGTTTTTGCAATAGGCACAACCTTCTATTCCCTTCTTTGTGAGTTGTCTTGAAAGCAGACTATTGCTGACTGGTTCTGCTAGAAAGCCTGTATATAAGCTGTACAGAAAAACTGATATTTCATGGTGAAGACAGTAACTTTGCTCAGAAGGGATGGGTGGCATTGTAGCGGACCGCTATTGCGCTGTGCTTTTCCAAAGTGAGGGCTGGGTTTAGACCACTGGTTGGTGAGCTGTCTGCTAGTAATACAGCACTTCAACAGTGATCTTATTTACCCTCATTCCCTTCTGTGTAGGAAAAAAAAATCTAATTGTTACAGGTCAGTTACCAAAAGAATATTCTCCACATTCTGCTGTATCTGCTCTCTCCTAATTATTTTGACTGCCATGCCAGGAGGGGACTCCTCCAAACCTTGCAGTAGGAAGTGAAAAGCTTCTACTCCAGCGCTTAGCCACAAAACAGCATCCTGTGAGCAGAATATCAGAGAAGGGAAATTTGCTTAGCCCGCAAGAAAAGGTCAGGCCCAGCCCAGTATACCCTGCCAAGAAGGGTCAGTGTGGTGAACCAACTTATACTTCATTTGTCATCTATCAGTGCTGAGCATGCTACAATTAATAGCATGATATGTGAAGGACAAAAGTGATTTCTGATGGAGAGAAGTGAAGTAAGCTGTAATTAACTAGAACAGGAAAAAGCTCTGTTGTGAGGCTGCTGAGTTTCTCTCTTGAGCTCAATGTTTTTTGCACATGTTTAGCCACACCCTTGTGCCCTTAACCCACCCAGGGTCACAGTCTCCACAGTGTGTCATATTAGATAATAAGATCTAAATAAAGGGGTGGCTGAGCCTTAGTTGACGTAAGTAATGAATGTTGTATGAAGAGCCAAGATGCTAAACTTCTCTGCCAGTGCACATAACAGGCTGAGGCTGAGGGATGAGCTGAGGCAGCAAGGTGAAGCCTCCCATGCTTCTGCTGGTTCTGGAGTTAACCTCCCCGTGCAGACTGGGTGAAAAAGGCACTTGCTGACCCTGAGGACAAAGTTGTTAGTGGTGACCTGTGGCAAGAAGAAGCAGGGGGTTCTCCCAACACTTTCTTTCCATGTTTATGCCTGTGTCTGTAGTGTCCAGTCTGTGCATAATGCTGTCTCTCCTGCTTGAACAGTTACTGCTGCATTCTTGCTTTTCCCCACACCAAGAACATTGCATGTATTTACCTGTTTTTCGGTTTTTGTTCTTGAGAAGTTTTTGGCCAGCGCCATGCCCTCATGTAATATATATAGAAACAAACGTATAGGAAGAAATACAAGTAGAAGTAGTGTGGCCTGCAGGAGCAGGAAGGTAATCGTCCCCCTGAACTCAGCACTGGTGAGGCCGTGCCTCAAGTATTGTGCTCTGTTTTGGGCCCCTTCCTACAAGAAAGACATTGAGGCCCTGGAACATGTCCAGAGAAGGGCAACAAAACTGGTGAGGGGTCTGGAGCACAAGTCTTATGAGGAGCGGCTGAGGGAGCTGGGATTGTTTAGTCTGGAGAAGAGGATACTTAGGGGAGAGGTTGTGATGAGGAGGGGGGGTGTGGTTGATCTCTTCTCCCAGGCTACAACAGGACCAGAGGAAATGGCCACAAGTTGTACCAGAGGAGGTTTAGATTAGACATAAGGAAAAACTTTTTCTCTCAGAGAGTGATCAGGCACTGGGATGGCCTGCACAGAGAGGTGATGGGGTCGTTGTCCCTGGCAGTGTTCAGGAGGCAACTGGATGCGGAGCTACAAGAAATGGTTTAGTAGCTTGTGGTAGCAATGGTAATGGGTGGACGGTTGGACAGGATGATCTTGTAGGTCCTTTCCAATCTTATGATTCTATGATTCTGTACGTACTTGAGTGTACTCCACGAAACAGGCTTCTTCAATCTCAAAGCATATGTTAGCTGGAAACAAGCAAGTCAGTGACTTCTTTTTTTTTTTTTTTTTTTCCC
>VXAB01001477.1:166682-209940 GCA_013399175.1 Odontophorus gujanensis | reverse complement strand
AAGCAGAGTAGAGGGGCAGAATTGCTTCCCTCAGTCTGCTGGTCAGACATGTCTTGATTCAAAGCAGGATACAGTTGGCCTTCTGGGATGCAAGAGCACATTGTCAGCTCATGTTGAGTCTTTTATCAACAAACACACTCAGAGCTACTCTCAAGCCATTCTCTGCCCAACCTGTCTGTGCTTCAAATTGCTTCAACCTAGATGCAGGACCTAGTACTTGGGATGTAGAATTATCATTGAAGTCAGTGGCAACTGAACTGGTACACATCTGTGCAATAACTGACCCTAGGAGCTTGTCATCCTTCCGGTACTCTGAGAGGACTCACATTCACTTATCAGGAGTTAATTTAGCAAGCTGTGGTCTAGAAGTCGCGTAAGGTGCCACTTAATTCTTTGCAAACCATCCTAGAAGAGCTGACTTTGCAAACCATTGGGTCTCTTTGTTTGTATGCACTGTCATAGTTTCCCACAAAACCACTGTTCCAAATAGGATCCACTGAAACCAGTTGGTTGCCAATCATCAGGAGTGAGTCAGGGTCTAGGTTTCTGGAAGTGGGGTTTACAGCAAGGCTGTGTGTCCAAATGCCCATGGTTTCTGACAAGCTTCAGATGCTTGTTGCCTACTGTTTCAGTGAAATAATTCAGGATTCTCTGATTCTCCAGATTTATGTTACCATAAATGAGAGAGAAACTGCTTCTTTGTACATGTCTGAGATCTCTCACTGCATGGCAAGCCAGGTGCATTCCTGATTCTGGCTGCTTTGCTTGTGTAGGCTTAGGGCTGCATCCAGATGCTGACCTGCTGGCTCCAGACAACCTCCCCAGAGAATAAAAGCTGTTAAATTCTTGATCTGATTGGCAGCCCAGAGAATTCAATTCAGGTCCCTGGGGAGAGGCAGGAGACCCTTTCCTTTCTCTGTGGCTGCTGTCAAGAAAATACATAAATCCTCCTGCCCCAGTCCTCAGGTTATCACTGTCCTGGATGAATTTTGTTTACATTTTTCTTATTTCTACCCTAGCTTCATCATGAGGAGGGAATTTCCCAGTTCCCTGCCTGAGTTCAAAGCAAAGCCAAGCAATTTGGCATATGTAAATCCAGAGAGGGGGGACAAGAGGCCTAGATGAAGTCACTCTGCCTGGCTGCTGCTGGGTCCTGGCATCCTTGGTAGAAGGGAGACTCATCGGGGCAAGATTGCTCACACTTTGGCACAACTCCTCATCATTCTCTTCTTAGGATGTTACCAGATGATTTGCCCATGGCTTTAGTCGTTCTTCTAGGCAAGTATGAGTTATTCCAGGTTGGGTTGTGGTCTAGTGTGCTCCCCTCTGTGGGCCTGCTCTTCACCTGCATGGCATCTAACACTAGATATCAAGTCATGGCACTTACCTGTCAAGAGTGCAAGTCCTTTGTGACAACGAAGGTTAGATCTGGCACAACTGAACTGGAGGTGGACAGCAGTTGGGATCCAGTCCACGGGCTGCTCAGTAGTCACAGCATGTACTGGGGATGGCACTGGAGGTGGGTAGCCTTGTGCATGATCAGGAGCAGTGTCTGCAGGGTCTGGCTCTCACAAGCCTGGCTGAGGAAGCCCTGTCTGGCCTTTGTTTCAACAGCGTAAACATAATTAAACTTCAGGCTTATGGACAACTTGCAGGGGAAAAATGGAAACATAGATTTTTGCACCAAATTTTAGTTAACTTAAGATTTCTGTTCTCTTTCCTTCATCTTGAAGGGAAAAGTGTAATTTTGTTTTTGGGAAGAAACATTTCAGCTTTAACAATTTTTTTTTTTAAATACCTGTTTAATGGTTAGTGGAATAAATGCTTTAATGCAAATTATCTCAACCAGCTTTATTTGTATGTTTTAAATTACTTGTGTAAGCATCTTGCTGAGTCAGAACTTCAAAAGAAAAATCTTTTATTATCTCAGCTACAGTATCAATTTTAACTTACGTAGGATATTAACTATGATAGTTAAATGCTCGCTCTCAAATCGTATAATTACAGGTCTTTAAAAAGCATTTTTTTTGAGTATAGGTAATTATTATATGGGTTGGAAATTTTACGTTTAAATGTCATACTTTTGCATAAAAATTTCCATACATTAATGCTAATCAGGGCCATAGGAAATGAAACCCACTGCTTTAACTTAGGATTCTCCAGCTTCAGAGATCCAGCTGGAAAACACAGATAAACCCAGTTCTATTCCCTAAATCTTTCTGTAGTTGCAAAACTCTGTTCTTTCTATGGGCCATCATTCCTTGTGACCCATGAAGGGTGCTGGCACACATTGTGCTCTACTGTAGTGTTAACACCTTGTTGAACCAAACGAAAAACTTGTGTCTCTTTCCGGGGCAATTGATTTAGTGATTTATTATTTCTGTGATCTGGAGGCTCTTCTGAGTGTGACCAAGGAAAGCAAGCCTGTTCCCTGTCTGCTTAGATTTGCTGTACAAAGTGTATTAGTTAGGATCTGCAAACTGGAAAAGGCTGATAACTATTGATTTTGGACTGTCAGCAGTCTCAGTAACAAGAACTGCTCCTGGTTACTGCAATAGCTGGCAGTTTCCTCTCTAACATCAGGTGCAGTGTAGGTTGGGAGAACATCATCAGCTGGGAGCCTGGCTCTGTTCTCAGTCATTCTGTGCGCAAAGAAGCATTACAGGAATAAATCTTCAGGAAGAATTGATAACTTTTATAAATATGAGGCAGCTTTCACACAAAGATAGTTTGTTTTGATACTGTAAATTGGTCAATAGGAAAACTTTCTAGGATTCAGTTTGGAGTGTTCGGAAGCAGGCATTCTTTTATTCTTGGCACTGGGTACATGAGGGGATTCTTCCACCTAATTGTGAGTACCTGGTATGAATGATCTTTAGCTCATATATATTACTTGTGCTATATATGCAAAGATTCTCCCAGGCAGTACATACATATTCAGTACTTCCTCCCACATCATTAATATAGGGTTCTGCCTCCTTGCTTATACTCACTCTTTTTGTTGTAGTGGTCCTGAGACCCTCTAGATGAAGTTAGTAGATTTCTTCATTTGTGTTTGCTGGTTGAACCTGGTCTTTGCACATGATCAGTTACCTCCTTGCCTTCGTCTTATAATACCGGCTTTCACAAAATTAGCTGATCCAAGCAGAACTTCTTTATCTGTCTGGCATAAAGGGATCAGTATATCATCATAGCTACTTAGTATAAGGGCACAAATTCTTCCTGTTTTCTAAACCAACTACAGGGCTATCCATCACAGGACTGTTCCTGTTTTTCAAGCCAACTGCAGTGCTATCCATCAATGAGCATTAGCAAGCTCAACAATATCACTACATCTTATATCAGTTTAATTTGGAGAGTGAGGGAATGATGGAAAATTATCCTAGAAATGTGTGAAATTAAGACTAATATGATGATAGTAAGGAATTATCCTTTACACATGCCATAGTAGGAAAGGAAGGAGATACTTCCTGATTTGAAAGGCTTTTTTTTTTTTTTTAAATATGTAAAGAAAACAGTGTGTCCCCTGCTGCAGGATGTCCTGTCAGGTATGGCAGTGAGATGGGAAGTTAGCAGAATCCGAAGAGGAATTAAAGAAAATTTTTGAAGGCAGAAAATATAAGCTGGGCATCTAGATCTGCGTGGAAATTGTGAGTGATGAGCCTTGAGACTGCCTCCTTGTCTCTCTGTGCTGAGAACCTCAACACCTGCATCAAAGAGGGTAAAGCAGCATAAAACAATAAAGCTCTAAGAACCATGTATGCCAAGGGATAAAACTCTGACTTGTGCCAGTTAGGAAGGAATATTCCCTCTGGGCAGATTGTTCTGTAATTTGCCTGTCGTGAAGCTCTTCACATTTAAATATTTGCTAAGGGTTGTTTAATAAAAAGGAGAACAAACAAAAATTCTAGACCTTGAAGTACTGAAATCCCGAAGTGTGTGAAGTCCTGAGCTGCTGACCAGAACTTCGATCACTCCAAACCAGGGAGAAAACAATGCTGTTGGCACAAGCAGAGCTGTGTGAAGCTAGCTGGCTACCTTACTACAGCCATCCCATGTGACACTGGGCTGTGCTGAGTTTAGAATGGCATGGAAAACTAAGTGTGCTTCCAGGAGAAGTTATTTTTTTGACCCTATATGAATTTTGAAGCTAATTACATGTGTTTTATAACAAATACCGAAGTATCTTGGAGCTTTTCTCCAAAAGTGGAACAAACCTGCTCTGGTACAGAGCAGCCTTTCCCAACAGCCAATTGGTTTCCTTTCACATATGAACTAAATGAGCATTATCTCAGTTTAAAAGTAATTTATTTATGGTGACAAAAAACTGAAAAGGAAACAGTTACAGTGGAGATGCTGCAGCCAAGTTGTATCAGCATTCAGGTACAGATTTTCTATCTGCTGATACAAAATGATGTTATAGTGGTATCATTCTACCTGTCTATGTCAAATGAGGATTACATATATAGGCAAGTACGTGGAAGGAAACTGTGCCATTTTCATTGAGACCTACCTTTGTGCTACTTTAAGATGGCATCATTTTGTAATAGTGATTGAGACAGGCTTGCTGTGGTCTATAAACCTTCAACTCAGCAGTAGTCTGGAATGGAAAAAGGGCCCACCTACTTGTATAAAAGTCATCCCCCTGCATCTTGCTTGCAGTTTGAATAGTAGAAATACAATGCTTTTAAAGCTGAGTTAATATGTAAAAGCTAAGCTATATTCAGTTGTGAGACATCTAAGGCAATTTTAGTGTCAGTCTTTGGGATTGTGTTTCACACCATGTATGCCTTTTGACTGCACCATAGAATAGCTTTTAAATAAGTTCTGATTGAACATGTGCTGCTGCTGTCTTTGGACTGGCATGGGCACAATCAAAATCCACAGGCATCTAAAGCAGAGCTTAGTGCCTTTATTTGAATGTACTTTTTTGTTTGCCTCTTTGTGTCTTTGATGTATATTTTTTTTTTCTCGCTGACATGATGGAAGGAAAAAGACTGAATTTTTGATAGGTAAATTTTCACAGGAAAAGATATTAAAAAAAAAAGTTGTCTTTAACAATCTGTAGTCATTGTAAAAATAAACAAATGTTTTGGTGCAGATTAGACCAATATATATTAAAAGAACATTTCAGAAACTTCACTGCTTATCATTAGTATAAGGAGGGGAAAAAAGGTAGAAAAATGTTTTGTGCAACTTCTGTTGGTACTAGCTGATCTGATTCTGCGGTCACTGGCACCAGATCAATCCAGGACTGTGGGAGAAGTGTGTATGCCACTGTGCTCATACCTGAGATGACAGAAACAGAATGAAGCCCAGTGAACACTGAGTTAGGAAAAACAACATTGGTAGCACGTTTCAGGGAGTCTGTCCTAAGCTTATAGCTTGTGTTGACACATACAACTTGTTTTTGCAATACACTGTGGAGGCTTTGAGTATGCCTTGGACATAAGCATTAATTGTCCTTACTGCTCAGGGTCTGATGGCTATAGTAATGCTATGCTAGATGCATAGCAGCTGTTGCAGACTACACTGGCTACAGGATATTAGGGTCTGCAGTTTGCTGCAGAGCAGCAGCCCATGTGATAGATTAGGGGTCAAATTCTACTCTTCCATATACTGTTGTAAATATCAATAATCAGATTTATTTTATCAGAATGACTCTGGGTTTAAACTGGTGTGATTAAAGGCATCTGACCTCACTGTTCAGTTGTGTTTGTTAATATATCCAGCATTCTGTAGTGGCAGTCTTTGTAATGGATAGGAGAATAATCCCTGGGTTTCAGTAGGTTGCTGAGATTTTTAAAGGAGTCTGAACAACTGTAGTAGCATGAGCCCCTCATTTACTAAAGTGGTCTAATGTTTAAATATCTGAAAATCTCATCCATAAAGTATTATATGCAAATAATAGTCTAATGTGATTTCATGCATCTTCTTCCAAAGGGAATGCTCTCATTTCAGACTAAGCTGTTGGGAAGAATAGCATGCTGCAAGATGTTACAGTGACAGCATGATCATGAGATATGCAATACTCATTACATGACATGAACAAGCAAGTGAATGCAAGAATCATAGGATCATGGAATGGGTTGGGTTTAAGGGATCCCAAGGATCATCGATTTCCAACTCCCCTGCCAAAGGCAGGGCCACCAACATCTGGTACTCGACCAGGTTGCAAGTAATGTAAGTGGTTACTTACAGATTTAATACTTATTACTGCCAAAGACTATGATAAAACTTGTCTCAGTTCTAGGGGAGGAAGAATCAGACCTTGCTGTTGTCACCGATATGGTACAGCTTCTTTGTACACACTGCAGAGAGAGCAGTGCATTGTAATGCACATTGCATTAGTTTGCTACTGCATCAGGAAATCTCCCTATGGTTTGTGCTCTGTGATAGAAGTGTCACTTAGCCTGCCTGCTTTTACAAGTGAGTGTAGTTATTTACTATTGCTCTTGTTAAATCCACTGCTTCTAAAAAAAAGTTCAGAGTGGCAGAAGTGAGGCAACTTCTTCTGCAGCCACCCTGGCAGACTACAGATTGTTATGCTTGCTTTTCTAAGGAGGGACAGCAGTTTTATTCTCACACCTCATCGAATTGTGTGGGGTCTGCTCCAAAAGTAATGCCTCCTATTTTATTACGTGGGCCCACAACACCAGGGGCTGATGTTAGAGGTGTGGCAGTAAAGGTCTTCCCAAATATTCCATTACATTTTGTCTCCATGCAACAAATGGCATCTGAGGGGTGGTCTGTCAGAAAGGCATCTGATGTGAAAGTGAATATGGCACGAAGGTGTGTTACTGAATTCTTCCTTGTGGAAAAAATGGCACCTGTTGACATTCATCAATGCTTGTGGAATGTTTATGGAGACTAGTGTCAGACAGTAGATGTTAACACACTTCAGGTAATGGTGCTATCATCACAGCTATGAAACAGTAGGTCACCTCATCAGTTGCCTTTTTGACACTCCGTCATGGAAGGCCACAAGATTGGTCAGGCACAGTTTGCACTTGGAGAAGCTGTGCTGACTGTCTTGGATCACCTCCTTGACTTGCATGTGAATTGACAATAGCTTCCAGCTCCTGCCTCCGACCTGACCCTGCAGTTCACTCCATAAAATGCAAAATGCTCTGATTGACTTCATTACCTTGTCTCCTTTTCTGCATCCTTCTGTTCCACCCACATGTTGTGCCTATCATTAACTGTGAGTATAATCAGTTCAGGGCAGTTCTTGCTTAAGTAAAAACACATGTAAATGTTCATAGAATTTCTAGCATAACAACACATCACTATTTTTTATATGTTATAGTAGCTAATAGAAATAATGAAAATAAGCTTTTACTCTTGTCTTTTATCTCTGCATTATCCGTGAATCTGGACTGTATTCTGTTTAATCATCATCAACAGAGAGCTCACAGTGTCCACTATCTCTGGGACGAGTACCACTGAAAGTGATGGGATTTACAGTCTTGTGTTAGCTTAGGCTGAGGGATCTTCTGTTAATGGTGTTGATGCGTTAGTGATAGTCAACGCCAAGCACGTGACTGAATTTGCCTCACCAACTGTTCATCTTCTTGTTCTTAAAACCGTGTTTTCACGCAGGTTTGTATAAGATAGCAATGTGGAGCCTTGTGCTGTTGATATTAGCTGTGTAGAACCAGCCTCCAAAGGGAACTGAGACTTTATCATTGTGAGGAAATTGCGTGTGCAGTGGAAGGGATGAATGTGCCAAGCCTGACTTAGTTTGCTGATCTGAGGAGTTTCTCAGATTCTCATTCGTCTTTCTTGTTTTCAGTTTGAACTCTTTGTGTTAAAGGGTGTTTAATACACAGCATTCAGAACGGAAATTTTGAAGCAGTCACTACCATTTGCTTCCTTAAGTGTCCCCTTCATGTCACCCTACTAGCAGCAATGTATTGACCTACTAGGACTGTTAGCCTTCAGTGCATTGGTTTATCTCCCTGTTTTGTGGCCCTGGGAGTTAGGCTAGGGAAGTTAGAAAATCTGGGCAAATGTTAAATGGATTTATGCAGCTTTGACACTGCCAGAGTCACTGCTGTTCAGCCCTGTCGTTATTACCATAACAACTTATTTCATTTCCAGTTGTTGTTGTATTGTAGGCACTGTATAAACATTAACAAAAAAAAAAAAAAAAAAGGCCTCTGCTCTGCAGCCTTTAAAATATTGAGTAAACAAAGAGACAGCAGACTGATACAACAAACAAATCACCATCCCATCTAATTAAAAGTATAAGGAAACAACTAGGTTTTATGCTCAGGTCCTTGTGGCTGTCAGGTGATGGTCTTGTGGTTAAGTTTGCTTTGTCCTGGATGGCATGCTTGTGTATCAAATTATACAAGTGTTTATGCTCTGGTTTGCCTTTAAACAGTGTTACATATTTTAGTGCACAACTTCAGTGAGACAAGAAACCTGAGATAATTGTGGTGAGGGGGACTGTCATCTTCCAGATGAAGCTGTATGGCTGCTGACAAAAGCCACTGATGGAGGTAGATGGTTTTCACTGTCCTGTCTTGGCTCCTATGCAGGATTTGGTATACACTATCAAAACGTAATTGCTATCATACTGCTGACTTTCTCTTTTGCCTTCCCCTCAATGCTCTACTGTGGTTTAGTTTATACAGATGTTGGAGAAAATGGACCATTG
Source organism: Odontophorus gujanensis (assembly GCA_013399175.1). Classification (NCBI taxonomy): domain Eukaryota; kingdom Metazoa; phylum Chordata; class Aves; order Galliformes; family Odontophoridae; genus Odontophorus; species Odontophorus gujanensis. Next base: position 201,275 of record VXAB01001477.1, on the reverse strand, counting down.
TACATACTTGTGTTAACTCTGGACATATGCAATATTCATGTTGAAATCCTCAGTGGCTACTCTGAAGGTTCACTTTTATTTTGGGAGGCATCTGGGCAAGTAGGAAAGACAGAAACATGATCTATACAATTGTCATGCTAGGTAGTTTTGATAAAGAAGACTCAAAGTCAATGCTTGCAACAAGATACTTGTAAATATTCCAGATAAGCAACAGGTTCCAGGTAGTATTGGAACTACTCTGTAGTGTAGTATGTTTGCATAAACCATCAGGTGAGTCTGTGTTACACTGTTACAGCAATGGTTGGTCTATTTCTGGTTTCCTTTTAAATAGCTTGACCTAAACCAGGCTTGAAATTTGAGTAGTTTATCTAAATATGGTCAGACAACCTTCTTTGCATGGATGTAGCAGTAGAAGTTATGATATAAAAGTAGATATAGTAATACGTAGGCTATTAGTAGGCAATGTTATGAGCTGGGCAATAGGAAGGGTGAAGATGCGCTCTGAGTTCAGGAGCAGCCAGGGGTGTTGTCCTTGCAGGAGGCAAGGTCTAGCAGTGAGCCACTGCTCTACAGGCAGTGACTTTCTGGAGATGATGGATGGTGGTTTGCTTCTGCACCAGACAGCAACTCCCTACCAGGTCCTTCCAGGTACTTAGCATGCAGCTGTTTGACCTAGAAGGAGAGGGGAAAGTCAGTGTGGTGTCGCAAAGGAAGAAAAAAGTGTCATGTACCTCTGCATATCTTTGCCTCTGGGCAGTGTCATGAGAGATAACTGTTCCAATTTCCCTACAGAAATAGTGAAATCTGCATGAAATGTGTTTAAGTCAAGGTCTGTCTGGCTGGGGAAATTTTTAGGTATCTTAGTACAACAAAGCAGTGCAACTTTGTAGTACAGACTGAGCCCCAGGCAAAGCTCTGGACAAGAGCAGTAGCATCACTGTTTTTCATTGTGTGACTTGTATTTAGAGATGTGTGGGGAACCGCAAGCCCTATGGGCATTTGCTTCGTCCATAAAATCGAATGTGCCCTATGTGACATCAGTGAATGGGGTTAATCATTTCTGGAAGGTAGCTCTGCATGTATCAGTACCTCGGGTCACTGAAATCTAGCGTTGAACTTGAAGTCAGCCATTCTGACTCTTTTCTTTCAGTGTCAGTGCTAGAGGATTGTAGGTCATATTTTTATAAAACTGTCCTTGTCAGGATATACCTTTCTAACCTTATTTTCAGCATGCAAGGCTTTCTGCCTTATCAGACCTTTGTGGTCTTGCTGGATTAATGTTATTTTCTTAATACCTCTTTGCCGACACTAAATTTCTTTCATATGTTTTGCTTTTGAATCTAGTAGTTATTGCCCATTTTGTTCTGCTTCTCTGTCCTGGTTTTCTTGTTACCAGTGGCCTTGCAGACTACTGTACTGTTGCTTTCGATGAACCTTTCTGAAGCCCTTTCAGAAATTATGGTTTATAAACTATGAGATTACAGGTAATGAGGAATCTTTGCCTGTTTGGAGACTTGTTTCTCTGTGGAGCACATCTGTGACTGGGCTTTCCAAAAATGGCATGAATATGGAGCTACTTGTGAATCTTAGAAACCTGTTCTGTGGAATTGGATCTTGATGTAGAAAATGTGTAAGGCATGTAATACCACATCATAGAAATGTGTGCAGTTAGTGAGCTTTTTCTTATCCTGAGCTGCATGTGACAGTAGTTCTCGTTGAAATAGGTACTATAGATACTGTACTTGCATGTGGCATGGAAAAATGGCAGAACTGGGACCATAATTTTTACAGGAGTGGGCTCGAAAAAACCACTTGCTGAACTAATGAACCTCTGCAAGTGGCCTTTTCAGGCCAGTCTGTGCAAGACAGTCCATGCTTCTTAGCAAACTTAATTAATTCAAGCAGAATGCCATATTAACTCAGCTGAATTTCTTCTAATTCTTCACTGTTGCTGAGCAAACGTTGCTGGATTGTCTGCCTTGCTCTGTTTGGCAGAGGTTCATCCTCCTCCCTTCTCACTGCTTTGGCTGCTTTTGCCTCAGTTCAGGAGTCTGTTTTCCTCTGTAACACATATTGCTGGGGTATCCATACTACTCCATATTGCCAATCCACCTCTGATTTTGAGCCTAGCAAGAGCGATGGATATCAGCAGAGCCTTAACTGCTATCCTATGGAACGTTACTGCTCTCAGAGTCTAAGAAAGGAATACAAGATGCTGCTTCTATGCTGCTGTTAGAAAGTAATAGCAGTAATTATGTTTCTCTTTGCTTGTTGCAGCACCACAAAGAGATGTTATTTTAAAAAGAAATCATTCTAAATCTGGAGTACACATCTCACCAGTTTTGTAAGATGGCAAGACATAAGGGCCTGAACTCCACTTTGATAGTCTTGAAAAACAGACTCTAGCAAATAAATAGTTAACCTATAAGTCACAGTGTAGAAATAGGAAGAAGGAGTATAATTATCATGGGATAAGCAAATGATTAGTGTTATGATGCTTGAAGTATAGCCCTAGAGTCAGGCACTTAATTATTAATATTATTATTCATGGATGAATCTTTATGATGTGGGAAATGAATATTTCTGGCACTGGAAAGAGATGTAAGACACCAGTTTAATATGCCAAGCAGGGCTTACAAGAGAACAGTGTGCTTCATACGAATTAAATCTAACCATTAGTCACATGCTTTCCACTGGGGATGAAGTCTTCATCTGCTTGCTTGCTAAAGCTGTTTATACAGTAAAAGTGTTCTTTTTCGTTGCTGTTATTTTTTTTTTTTAAAGGAAAAAAAAAAAAAGGTGGAAACAATATGCAGCAACATCAACAAAAAAAGCAACCTTCAGCTTTCTCCCTTTAATATTTTTTTACAGGGAAATCAGAGGAGGGAGACAGGTGAAGGAAGAGATGAGTGAATACTCTGGGCTCAGGAAAGGCATGGAAGAGACCCTGGTCTTGGTGATGAGCCCAGGTCTGTTTTTCTGGTGTCACTGACTGGATTCTGCTTTCAGTTATGCACTTCATAACTACACAAATCCACAGTGTGTGGTTAGCAGCACAAGTTGGAGCAGAGAGCAAATAGCACTCGCACAGCTTTGATGCTGATTTAAGCTTCATCTGCAGCATCTCCAAGACCAGGCACTCTAATCTTTGTTTCAGACCTCATGCCAAATAGGATGTTTTAGAGCATGTGTTTGTTACATTCTTCTGCTAGACTTTTTTATAGCAAAGGCTTATTTACCTGGCACTTAGCCGTATATTATAGTGATTGGGCTGATGCCTGTGTTCAGTTTGGAGGCTACTTTGTGGAGGGCTGTGTTAATTCTTACTCAACAACTACAGTACAGACTTGATTCAAATGAGCTTCCCAAGCACATCCAGGAAAAACAGCAAATGAAATTGCTGTAGTGAAATACATGGAAAAGATTTTCTTTGTCCTCTAATCACTGAAGGCTGGCATCAGCCTCTCCAAAATCCAGGTAGTGAGCTACTCCCTTCTGAAGCAGAGTTGAACCACTTGAATAAACATACTGTTTCACTACCTTTTGTGGAAAGGAGCTGGGTCTTGCTAAGCCTAAGGGGTGCTAGGTAAAGCCTTGTCTTTGGTTGAGTAGTGCATCATTTAGCAGAGGGAGAAGCGGTGCATAGAGCATTTCAAGGGATGGAGGTTATCTATGTGATGTGTATGCTGACACACTTGTGAATGAGAGATGCCTATTTTTTTTCCCTGTGGGTCTCACTTTTTTGTCAGTGTGGCTCTTGAAGATATGTTCTCACATTCTACTCCAGTTCCCAGAAGTTGTTTTCTTGTATAGAGCCAGGGTGTAGTGGAATAGAAGAGAAGTGGAGAAGTTGCCTTTCCTCCTTTGCTCTCTCTCCTTTTTCTTTTTTGGTTTCATTACAATCCAGTTTTTTTTCATATTACTTCCTGCAACATGATGAGGACGTCTATGGATTGCTATGGCAACTGGTCAACCACACCTGCATGCTATATGGTGACACCTCCATGGAGGCTCACAGGGGAAGGAGATAAATGATAATGATGCTAACAAAGAGAAGAAACTACCAGTAACAGCAGTAGCACCACTTGGCTTCATTACACTGTGGAGTGGGATGGGGGAACATGAGGTATGGAAGGTGGTATTGCTACTCAGGGCCAGAAATGTTTGTGGGGCACCAGGAGAGAAACATCACGCTTTCCTGCTCTGCCCTCCCTCTGCAGCCTTCACTACAAGCAGATATAGAGCAGACATGTTGGTGTGTAAATACAGGTGGACTGCTAATTTGAGGGGAGTTAGGGGAACTGCTGTAGGAAATCAGGGATGCAAATGTTCCGTTGTTGGAGCTTGACAGTGATGAATGGAGAGGGGAAGAGGGACTGCATGATTTGAGTTCCTTCTCTGGGTACTTCTGTTACTTGGTCTGAGCCTGGCTTTGGGGAATGTGGAGCAGGAGGCAGAAGTGTAACACAGCAAAAATGCCTCTCTGGTTTGGGGCAGTAAGAGCTGACAATGGGGTTCGTCTTGTGTTTAATGAAACTGGGCAGAAATGTTGGTCCCTAAATATCTGGCAGAGGAAGCAAGGAGATGGGGAGGGAATCTGTTCTTCCCTGCATGCTCAACCCTCGTCTGTCTGCTATGTTGGGTGTTCCTCTGGTTTCCTAGTGGCAAGCCCGTATGGTAATTGCTCCTCCTTTTGACTGCAGGAAGCCAGTCTCTCTGCCAGAGATGAGGGGGAAATATGCAGTAGGAGGGAGGGAGGGACGGGGAGACTAGTGTGGCTCTTTGGGCCAGATGTCCCTGAACAGACTCCAGCCTCCTGGGGTGACTCATTGTGTACAACCCTGGGTCAGACCTTCTCAGATCCTTTATCTCTGCTTTTCTCACCCCAGCTTAGTGGTTAATGTCCTTGTATCAGGGACCACTTGAACCTGGTACCAACTGTTAAAAATTCAGTGCACTTTGGTCCCGCTTGAACTTTGGGATTTACTAAGTCAGTGGATGTCCTCACTGCAGAACTGCAACTTAGGTAACTGTTCTGCATCGCTGATTGACATCCACAGGACCCCTGTGTTGACAGCCCATAGCACTCTATGCTATGTTAAGATGAATAGTATTGAATACATTTTCCAGAGAGTTTGTCAGTCCTAATGTATATAAAAGAATTAGAGAGCTATCTGTCCTTGAATGATTGAGTAGATTTGAGTTACCAAAATGAGAGCACCTGTGATATTGCCTAAACCTCCAGGGCTACACAGTGACACACGGATGAAGTTATTGGGGAGCTGCTCTTGGAAGGCTTGCTGTTTGCCTGTAGCAAATCTATCTCATCCTGTTGCTCGGTATAGGGCCTTAACTGTCTTATCAAAACTGATACACTAAGTGAAAGATTTGCACCACTGATTCTATCCTCTGCTCCCCTGTAGCATGCTTTATCACTATGATATCCCTCCTGCTCTGTGATCTGTGCCCTAAATGGTTGTCACCACAGTCCTCCCACTGTCATGTAACTGGGTACTGTTTCACATATTAATGAAAGTACTTCAAAAGTTTGAAGATGTGGTTCCTATGCATCTTTAGGGTGGCATATAGGGTTGAAAGTAAGAGGCAGAGCTACCCTCCTGTCTTTTTCAGTGGTGATGTTGGGAAGACTAAAGTAGCAAGAAGGATCCTGAATAACTGTGATGGTAATAACTACCTAAATACATATATTTGACTTTATAAAGTTCTTTGAACTGAGCACAGCTCTTACAAGTGTTCTCTATTACTCTTATTGCTGTACTCAAGCCCCTTTCAGTGTGGTAGCTATATAAAAACAGTGGATTCAGCTCTGAAGCGCTGCAGAGGCTGGGCAGTGCTGGTTCCAAAGCATGGTGCCGGGCAGCTCTATACAGGAGACAGGCTTTGAGTGCCGACGTTGTGTTCCCATGAAATTCAACATCCTTCCAGAAATGGATGTGAACTCTGTGGCCCTTTCACAAAATTATTTTCTTTTGCCAGTTTCAGTATGTTGTTATTCCATTTGTGAGGATGTACCATGCTCCCCGTGGTTGTTAATTAAACATGCTGGAAATTCTTGTGCTTTCATTTTTGACCAAAGACCTTACACTGGCTGGCACAAAGGAATACAGTTTGCTGACTTTGGTGAGGAGGCCGTGAGTTCAGGTTCTATTCCCTTTCTCAGCACTTTTAGAGAAAATGATAAATGAAAATAATAAAAACAAGAGATATGTGATCAGAAAGCACTTTACAAATACAAAAATATTGAAAATGAGGTGTTTGCTGCAAAAATGGAATGAAGTTAGTACAGGCAGAGCCTTGAAATGGGCCAAGTTAAATAGACATCATGTCCTGATAACTTGGACCCTTTTTTCTTAGATTCATACACCCACATGTGGGACCTCAAAAGGGTGAGCCAGTGTTAACTCTAATTGTGTCTTATTTATCTTGGCTGTTTAAACAGCTCACCATGCTGTAACTTGGCCCCTTCTACAGTGATTGCATCTTTATACAGTTGACCTTTTCTTTCCCCTCCAGGCTTTTTTTTTTCTTTTTCTTTTTTCTTTTTTTTTTGTATATGCTACAAGTTTTCACGTCAGATATAATTATCTGAACCCCCGTAGGCTGTGAGGATAAGGTTTCAGCCATTTTTGGCAATGAGGTTCTTTCCCAGGGCTGCAGATGGTTTAGGTGAACCAGATGTACTCAGATAAGTTTGTTGCAATTTCTTTGTTTTTCTGGTCGTGCTTCAAAGGGTGGCCCTTGTGCTTCAGGGTTAGTTGCCTCATGAACTGTAACTTTTGTGTTTGTGATGAGTGCATTTTTTGTTTCACTAAAGCTTGGCATAAACCATCCTGTTCTTGCAGCTTCTTCTCCAGAACCTGAGATGTGACAGATGAGTGTGTTTGGACTAAGGCTGACAAAATATTACAAGATGTTTGGGAATCCAGAGGCAGCTCTGCTGCTGCAATACTCTGTCACTGCATCCAGCTCCATGTAAGGGGCTGCACTGTGCTGGCACCAGGCTTACTTGAGAGGCAAGGACTGTCTGCTTATCAGTCCATCACTATGAAGACAGCCCTCCCCACCACACTCAGCTGCTCCTGCAATTGCATCTTAGCCTGATTCTTACAGATTACTGATGTTCTGGAAAGTAGACAGGTTGGTGAGCTGGTTAATTCATTCTCATTTATTATTACTGTTTATACTGAGAAACTACAAAGAGCTGTCTCAGGTCAGCTTCCCCCCTCCCCTCTGCCACAGACTTGAAAAGTCTGTGAGCAGGAGGCTTTCCAATTTAATTTGGCTTCTATCTCACTAGAAAAGAAGAGAGAAAAAATGACTTCTTGTGACTCTAGTTTTGCATGGGGCTAGAGGGAAAGGGCAGAATGAGTAAGGGATTTGGCCAGAGCTGCACAAACTGACTGAGTGGGAAGTAACATCATCTCTCCCAAAGACTCTGCAGGGCTTGTATCTTAGGGGATCCTTGCTTCTCAGTGAGACCTTCTATTTTTAAATTTCTCCATCTTAATATTTCCTTGATTAGTAACAACAACCTTTCCTGCATGCCTGCCTCACTCATTTCATCTCCCTTGTCTTATTGCCACAATTCCAATATCCATGAAGAACAGCAGCATCATTTTGGAAGCAGAACTCAAAATGTGGTTTAGTGGCAGCGCTGTTCAGCTGCACCACTTGAAGGGGTAAAAAAAAAAAGAAGTGTGAAGAGCTCTCTGTCTGCTTTTTTTTTTTTTTTATTTTGTGAACGAATTGCTCTTTTCTCTCTTTTCTGCATATGCCACAGAGGAGCAGTCCCACTTTCTGTTAAAACCCTGTTCCCTGGCAGACCCACAGCCTGTGCACAGAGCTGCTGAGTCCAAATTGAGCTGGCTGAAGATGGCCAGGACTCTGGTGCTCATACCCCTGAGGAACTGGCTCCCCCCCCCCTCCCAGTTTCATGTTTTTGTCTATTTGGGTAGTGACCAGTGGCACTTAATATGGGTCAAGCCTGGCAAACTGATCTCCATGGCAACCCTTAATGAATGCCATTGGCTCAGTGGTTCCATCCCTGCATCTCATTAAATTTCAATGACTTTCATGGGGTTTGGACATGTAATTAATATCAAACACATGGTATTCTGCAGGATAAGGTTTAACAGCAGACAACTTGTGCACTATCAGGAGTCTGATGTGGGGGAGCAGGGGAAATATTTGGGCTTTGTCCCCAGATTCCCCAGGAACAAGCAGCTCATAGAAAAGAAGCAGAAGGCAGAGCCTGGCTGTTGTGCTCACAGGTCACTAGAACTGTAGATGGGCTCCTTAGCCCTTTTTGCTGTGGTGCAGACTGGGAGACAGCTCTGTGATAGGGGCTGATGGCAGCATGTCATAGTGGTTCTTAGTTGCTTTGTGACCAGCAGCCATCTTGCTAAAGGCACTCTAGTCCCATTGTTATAGGAAATAAGGAATGATATCATATGTGCTGGCCAAAAGGAAGCTCTCCAAAGGCTAGGAAGAGTAGAGGGGACTGCACAAGACAGGCAGAAACCTCTGGTTCCGTACTTTTTTTTAATTTATTTTGATCATGTATAGGTACAGCTTCATCTGTGGCTTCTGTGGCATATAGCAAACTCTCCCTGTCGCCTGCACAGCAGCACCACAGACTGGCTTCCAAAAGTCTCACAAGAAGCTGCTGTGGACTCAGAAGAATCTTGTGCTTGTGATAAGGCTTGAGTGCATGACACAGTGCTGTGATGGCAGTGCAGAAACCACCTGACCCTGTGTGCCGTGCAGCTGTGCAGGGCCCAGAGTGGACCCATTCTTCAGGGGAAGGGATGGATGCTGAAGTACAGAGCAGAGTAGTGAGAAGTGATTTTTCTTGTTTGCTGAATGGAATTTGAATTTCCTAGGGTTTGTACGCCTCCAGCAAAGATCCCAATAATTTCTACTGTATTAAAATCTTACAGCATCTTATCTCCCATGGACTAATGTTATCAGACGTGAAATGAAACAAAAGGGAGGAGGAGAACAGAGGAAATAACCTCTGCTAATTACTAATGCAAAATGAGTAATGAGATGAAGAAATGATGTGCTATCAGATACAGTCCTAGGGTTTATAAAACAAATTATTTCATCTTTAACTGTGCTGCTGCTATTCCCAAGGGAATAATATACAATTCTCGCAAGGATATGAGGGTATAATTCAATGGCAGCTCTGGTGAAGTTAAATTCAGTTTAATGAACGGTGGGAAGCTAAGATTGAATTACTGCCTGAGTGCTCTGTCAGGTTGCCTCATATTGTTACACAGGATATAAAGAGAATTATTATTGACAATACTAAGGAGATTGATTTTATCTGAGTGAAGGAGGCAAAGGGGTGTACTGAATATGAGACGTAGTGGAAGAAGTTAATCTTGACTGTAACGTGGGATGGGGAGATCAGTTGTAGGGTGGATAGGGAACATATTTAATGTCTGTGACACAGCAAGGAATGTTTTACTGACTAGGATGCATGGAAAGAGACTGAGTTGGAGGCAGTAACAGTGGCTTACTGTGTGACTAGTAAATACCAGCATGGAAAGGGTGGTATTCAGGGATCCATATACCCACTAGAAAGAGCAGCAGTGGCTGGAGAGCAAATTTCGTACAGAGTTAAGCTTAAATTTGAGTCTTCTCTGTGTCTACCACGAAAACCCAGACCTTTACAAGCGTTGCAAATGTAGTCTTAAGATTTACCCAGTTGCTGCTGCTTCTCTCTTGACGTTAGGTGGCAGCATCTTGATGCACAAAAGTGCTCTTGGAGGATTTACTGAGCCCTTTCACTCCAGGAGTCTCAAAGGCATCTCCAGAGGTTTGTGAGTTCAAGCCCCTATCATTTACTCCAGCCAGGTTGTACTATGCCCAGGTTCCTGATGGGAAGTCTGAACGGCAGAGTGGTACGTCTTTATGAGAAGAAAAGGCTCAGGGGAGACGTTATAGCTCTCTACAACTGTCTGAAAGGAAGTTGTGGTGAGGTTAGGGTCAGCCTCTTCTCCTGGGTACCTAGCAATAGGACTGGAGGGAATGGCCTCAAGTTGTGCCAGGGGAGATTCAAGTTAGAGGTTAGGTTAGGAAAAATTTATTTTTTGAAAGAGTGGTCAGGCGCTGGAATGGTCTGCCCAGAGAAGTAGTTGAGTCACCATCCATGGAGGCGTTCAAGAAATGTTTAGATGTTGTACTGAGGGACGTGGTTTAGTGGGGAAATACTGGTGGAAGGTGGGCAGTTGAACTGGATGATCTTGGAGATATTTTCCAACCTTAATGATTCTAAGATTGATTCTATGGCACAGAGCTGTGAGTGAGGCATGGTGAAACTGGAATATAGATTCTGCTTTTGTAGGTCCCAAAGCTGTGTCTCTATTTTCCACCTGTGTTACTGCTGAAGACTTCAGTCACTTGCTGGAAGGCAGATCTGAGGCTGAGAAAGGTGGTTGATATGGGGACACAGTGACAAGCATCAGACAAAGGAAGACAGGATCTCTAGGCATCCCAGTGCTGTATGGACAGTTGAAGCTTTTCATATAAACTGGGGGGATGGCAACAAACATAAGGCCAAACAAAAGTTTTCTGTGCAAAACTGTTCAGATGTCAGATCTGTTTTTAGCAAAAACTTGCTATCTGTCCAATTTATTTGACACTGGCAAGTGAGTTCAACTGATACACAGTCTGTAGTATATAGGTATTAATAAATCTCACCGTTAATAGTGAGGAAACTTGTACAACATGTAACAAAGCAGAATTGCATAAAACTTGTTTTCTTAGGAAACCAGCCTATATGTAATGGATACTTTGGAAAGAAAGATCTGAACTTTTTCAAACTTCCAAGAAATGTTTGCTCAAAAATAAACATGAAAAATGCTTTTTAAAAGTTCTTATCAAATATCTTTCTTATCTTGCCCATTTGTCCACAGAAAATTCATGACTTATTTTTCAGGATTCTGTGTCACAGAATTCTAACCAAAATCTCAGTTGCACACACTTAGAATGTAGAGCTCATTGACTTGAGATTTTGTTGATTCATCATACTTTCGATGTTGAAAAAATGTAGCCTCTAGTTTTGAGTACCATTAGGGTAAAGGGATGTTTGGATCTGGAGTACCGGCTGAGGCCCAACTTTAGTATGGAATAGAGTCAATAGCTATTAGAAGGAAACGAATGTATTGGAATCCAGTGGAAAATACTATAAGCAAAGTAGCTGGTGATCTTGTTTCAGCAAATTCCTTTAGCTTGCAAAATAGGAGGAGATCTGTCTAAAAATTCTTTTCATGTTTCTTCTTGCCATCCACAAACAACTTCAAAAGCAGGTTAAATTCAAGCTCTTTGGACTTGTCCACTACATTTCACTTGTACAGTTTTTTCTCCAAGAAAACATTCAACAAAATACGGAGATGATTGTTTCATTTTCTTAACCTGTCACTCGGTGTTTGATGTGTGAGTTCAAAATGCAGTCACTTACAGTCAGCATGTTTCCATTACAAATGGGAGGAGGGCCTGATCCAGACTATCTAAACTTTTCCAGTGAAGAGATTTCATAGCAACTTGGATCATCCAATTGGTTTCTGCTCTGCTAAGTTTGCCACTGTATCTAGACAGAGATACAGTGACAAACTATCCACTGGTCAGAATACAAAATACTCTCATAAACAGAAAATAATATGGGTTAGAAGAGATAGTCTTGTCCAATCTTCTGCTCAAACTCCTCATCACACCTTGAATTTTGATACTGTAGATCTCAGTGTCATGTTCACACAGTAGGAACTAAAATTTGCCAAAGTCACGTGGGTAGCTTCTTTCTAAGTGTAGTTCTGCTCTGAATATCTTCTACAGTTGATGTTTCAAATACCAAGAGTGTCCTCAGATGCAAAGCTTGGATCTGCAGTCAGAATCAGTCACAGGAAATTCTTGTACTGAAGGGAGAATGTGTATCAGTGGCTGAAGGGCAAAGCAGTGCAGATGATGTTATATTATCATTCCAGAAGGTGGGCATTATATGCCCAGGAAAAGTATTCAAAAATGTTCAAATAAAGAATGAAAAATAATCTGAAAATAACTGGCTTGCCTTTGGAGAGATGCAGATTTGTTAGTATGATAGATATACTGTAATGCTTTTGGCCAAGAAATAAACTTATTTTAAGGTACATTAGATTTATGCTTTATTTTTTATTTCATTTTTATTTTTTAATGTGTTCAGTTGGAATCACTTGGAACATATGAGATTTCTTAATGGACACCAATTTTAATTTTTGTGTCTGAGCCAAGTAGTCTTGTGTATAGTTATAAATTCCCCAATAATTCATTGTAAAACCAGAATTTGAAGTTTCTATTGAGAGAAAATATCAAACCAGGCTTCATTTTGAGTGCTGCAAGGCGAAAGTGTTTGCTTAAATCAGTAGCTGCCTGCTGGCAACCAAATAAATGCTAGCTAAGACAGATAACAGAAATGCCATAACTGCATTCTCTTGCAAAAGGCTACTGTATCTTAACATGCAAAAGCAATGAGGTTGGGGAAGCTGCTAGGACTGAAAAGGGGAATCATGATGGGAAAATACAACCTGTAAAGATCCATTACTCTTCCTTCTAACCTCAGGTCAGATTTTAGTTCTCCCACGGCTGCTGTAGGATGCTTGTTCTCTGCTCACATTTCCAGAGCGTTATGTTGTGCCTAACACAGAAGCTGCTTCCTGATAACGCATGCTGCACTTGTTTCCCATTTTCCCTGAGAGTATTGGTGGAAGTGAACTCTGAATCTGAGAATCACCTGTGTCCTAAATCTCATGCTTAGCACTCATGTCATTATTTGTGAGAGGAAATGACCCTCCTTGGCTTAGTAGAAATCCACATTTGAGGAAGGAGCACAAGTTAGCACAGCTTTGTTCTGGTGATAAGTGGTGACGAGGAAGCCAGGTGCTCCTGGAGCTACTGTCAGCATGGAATGAGAAGCTGGAAGCCCAGGACTTCCCAAAGCTCATGGGGAACTAGTTATTCCACTGAATGAAGGCTTGTCACTGCAATATAACTCTGACTTCGTGTTTGGAAAGATGGCCATGACCTCTTGCTATGTGAAAATTCCTTGATGGTGTATTGCTACGTTTTGTTTTTCTTTCTGTATTTTTCTCTTTCTTCCTTATATGTTATCCACTCAGTATGTTTGGGAGCCCTATGCATTAAATAGATCTATGTGTTTGATACTTACTAGTTTCAAAGATTTACAGTGCCCTGCTGCTGTTGCTTCCCTGGGGTGGTAAAGAAAGTGAAAATCCTTCATCAAGGGAATGGAAAAAATTAGGAACTTGAAATCTTCTATCATTTGGAAAATAGGCTGAGGAGGTAGTAAATACACATTCTCTGGATACCACCATACTAGGTGGATACCACATACATGCATTTTGGGATTGCACATTACATACATTTGGGTAATGTGTTGTTTTAAAGGTATGTTTCTCTCTTCCCTCTCTGATTTAGGAGACATTTAGACAAGTTACAGTCTATAACCAGAGGAAAAATCATTGTTTATATATATATTTAAGCAGTGATGCTTTAATAGAAAAAAGCCCTGATTTGTCAAGATACAGCTCCTTCTAATACAGCATCACCATTTTGCGTCATCTTCAAAGCTCTTGGTCTATGCTTGCATCACTTCTGCAAAGCTATTTCATGCTACAGCAAGCCCCATTGCGTGAGCTGACCACTTCAACCTCCTTTTCATGGAGGATGATTATAGTTACTGTGGAAGCGAAGGGAACATAAAGGGGAATTTGAGAACTGAAGTATTTTGTGCACTAAGCTTATTAGCATATTTCTGTCTGGGTTTGGTGCAAAAATGATACAGATTTTTAGGCAGTACTAAGTTGTGACCATTTAAGGATGCAACTTAAAGAAATTGAATTTAAATGATCCATTTTGATGTGGAAAGGAAAAGAAAATCATTTGGATCACATTTGTAGTAGTGAAGGAGTTAATGAATTTTGTTCTAATTCTGGTTGACTTAGGCTGAAAAACAAAAATTAGAGGTTGCATGATATAACTTAAGTTCTCTGAAATTGGAGGAGTAGTGGAATTGTGTGGAAAACATTGCAAGTGACAGCACAAGGGTATGTCACTCTTTTAATAAAGGTTGGATCTTAGGCAGAACACATCGAAGTGCTTTATAGTTGGAACTTGTATTAATGAGTGACGAGGACAAGAAAGAACTACATGGTGAATGGCAGTGCTTTGCAAGGTTTGTCCTCCAAACACTGATCTCTAGGCAGAGATCTCTGCATCAAATCATGAGAATTTTGTTCTCTTCCCGCATGTGACCTGTTCGAGTGGCCCTAAAAGCAAGAACTTGGCAGCGTAGACACACACTTAGGTGTGCAGACTGCAGTCTTGCTACCAGACAGACACATACTGACATGAAGTGATCTGTGGCAGAGAGGTTTATCTTGAAATTTGGCAGCAGAAAGAAGGAGATAATATTTGAATCAAACTGTGAAGAACTTGCCAAAATGCCCTTAGGGCCTTAGCAAATTGCAGCTTTTGAAGGACTGAACTGCTTTTTTGGCTTGTGATATAATTTGAAGAAACCTGTTGGAAATAAAAATTCCTTTCTAATTGGCCTTGCAACCTTAGACTGCTAATTCAGATCTGATCAGCATAGTGAAGACAGACTTCCAAACTTTTGTTCACGGACAGTCCTGAACATCTATCTGGAGGAGCAGGTAACAAGAAGCCTGCAAAGCAGACCCTTTATGTGCAAGGTGTATAGTGTGGCATACTTCAAAAGCAGGACCTTTTCTGGCTGGCAAAAGCCAATGCAAGGAGCTGCCGGTCTGAGCTGTGCCTGGTGGCTGCAGGGTCTACCAGCTCAGAACACCCACAGGTAAAGACTTTTCAGGAGAGCTGTTTCTAAGTTTGGAGACTTCTGTAATCTGATTTCAACCAGTTTGCTTTCCTACTGCAGTTGCGGCCATGAGGCCCCATTCTCAGTTAAACTAAGTTGGTGCTGATTGTACTGCTAACAAATGGCATATTCTGTGCCTAATTACAGAGTGACAAGAATCCTCACATCACCATCTTCTTGCATGGAAGTGCAGGCTCATGCATTTACACGCTGGAAAGCTCCTTTCTTTTCCTCGTCAGTTTTGCATGCATCAGTGCTCTGTTTCTATATGAGCTGAACCCATCTTGCATGTGTTAGATTTTAACACCTTTAAGTAGTAAAACATCACAGTGTAGGTGGTTGCGCTTGCCTTGAACAGTCATTTGCTGAGCTAATTTTTCTATCCTAAGAACAAGAAAATGACAAATTGAGAGGGTTTCTATTAATGTGAGGAGAGCAATGCATGTGTGACAGTGAAGAAGTGTGTCTGCACAGACATACTTGAGGATCTCTGTTGTCTCTGAATATTTATATTTATTATTCCAGACATAAATGTTTAGTTTCTCCTGCTTCTGTTAGCTCAACTTGCTTCTTATGCACGCCTCGTGACATTGAACATGCCAATTGATGTCAAGTAGTACATAGATACATTTATGTGCCTACAGCCTTTGAAGACAGAACTTTTCTCTATCCCATAAATGAAATGCTGGCTTCAGGTTTTGTGTATATATATGTAACATACTAGTGTTGTTTGGTCAAAGGTTTCTCAGCTCTATTTTGTTGTAATCTGTCCTACTTAGAGCAAGCATGTATTTAGAATTGTGGAGAGGCAGATAAATTACTACCTTGCCATCATCCTACAGTCTGTATCTGTTCCCTGGCACTGAATGAGTAGTGGACACACTGATTTTGATATCCAAAAGCCCCCCATTCCTTAAAATGCTGGTAACAGAGGAGAGATGTTTGCCAGCACAGTACTCTCTAGGATAAGCATATTTTGAGCCAGTTCCTTCTTGTTGTCTTCATTCTTCTTTGGATGATGATCAGGACTGTCTGCAGCTCTGGCTCATCTGGAAAAGAGGCGTACAGAACCTGGCTCAAAAATTCGGCCCTGTTGAAATCAGTGGGATTGTTTCAGCTGAGTTATTTGCCAGAGACGAGCTTAAGTAATTAAATACCAAAGATCTATTGATTTATAGCTGCCTTTTCAGCAATTATTAATGCATTTGCAACAAACTTGTAAGAGGACCATTGTTTCATTATAATCTTTTCATAGTCAGTACAGTTGTTCTACTTTTGAGATAACTAAAAGCTTTGATTTTTATTTATTTTTTAATGGATTTGGGTGTTCTATTATAGGCATTACATCAGTATATGTTTAAAGCATCTGGCTACATTTATACATTTATTTGCAGGTGAAAAGCATTCTTTCAGAACCAATTAGAAACATGTAAGGAATACAAGGACGAACAGTAACATCTGCTCATGAGAGTGGAGCTCTAAAGTAGTTTTATCAGCAAGCTGTTTTAACTTGAGAACAAGATAGTTGTTGTTTATGCAGCAAGTTCCTTAGTAGAAATGTAAAGGGACAATGCACAGTGAAGAGTGGGATCAGTGATAAGGTGTCTGTGCCACTTAGGTGTTGCTGAATGATTTTCCTGCACCCTTAGCTTGGATGAGAAGCTGGGATCCTCTGGTACTTGCCATTTAAGCACCATTTTGCACAATGGCCTTAGGGACTTAGTGCTGGAAAAGACCACTCAGATGACTGAACAGATCTTTCTTGGCTTCTTCCATCTTTCTTCGATAGTTTTACTTGGAAAAATAAACTTAGACGTAAGAAGGATTAACCTGCTACGTATCTGCATGGGTTATTGTTCTTCCACTCTAGGCAGAGAATTGCATTCCAGTAATTTACTGAATTCTTCTGACCATTGTGACAGTGTTAAAAAGTAGGTCATTTGAATGCATTGCTGATAACAGTAATGGATTCACGCATCAGCTGGCTGCTCTGTGCACATGTAACCTCTGCCCAGTGTCATGTCTGGTATGGTTCACTTCCCTTGCAGTGGAATGTGCCATTTTGCTAATGCACATATGCATAGATTGCATTTCAAACTAAGAAAAACTAATAGCATACAAAAGGCTATTTATGGCTATTCCCTACAAAAACCTCAGAGCTGGGCTCTATCACCAGCCACCTGAGAAGGCTGCACTGCTGAGGTATAGCAGGTGGTCTGAGGGTTAGAACTTGCTTTTAAAGTTCTTCCCTTGTGTGTTGCAAGGGAGCTATTTAAAATACATACACTTTTCTTAAATATTACACCCTCCTCCCCAGTTTCCTATCTTTCTGGAGACCCAGCACTGTACATTCAATTGTGTCTGTGCACTGCTCAGTTTGTACAGTATGCTGTGGAACATCCTTTCTGCTTCCCCAGCTGCACCACAGTGAGTGCTGGTATGCAGGGCATGCTCCAGTCAGTGTGCCACGGAAGGGACTGGGAGCATGGTGCTTGGGGAGCTGCAGGCTCTGTCACCAGCAGCTCTGCATCACTCTGTATGTGTAATTGTTTCTTCATACTTCTAGGACAGCTGAAACTAGCTTCCAAAGAATGAAGTCTTAAATACTGTTACTGATACAAGTTGTTGATAATAAAAAATACCAGCTTTCTAACACTCCAAATTGTGCTTCCCGATTGACAGATTTATAGTACTTCCTTCTCCTGTCCCCACCGAAGCCTTGAAATGTTGGCAACAAGCTAGCACAGCCAGAAGCTTTTGGTTATGTTTGAATGCATGCCCTGTTCTAGCTGTAGTTGAGACACACATGGCAGCAATGCTCCACTCCATTCCCTGTGCCAGCTCAACAAGCATCACTAAGTTAAGGAGCAGCTGTAACTGGAGTAACTAACAGATTGGATGGACTGTGGCAGGACCTTCACCAGGGAATTAACAACACCATTTATCAGCTGCATGTAGAATAAGAGATGTGATCAGAGCTTGAGAGGCACTGCCAGTCACTGCACCCATCTGTACCTGCTGAAGCAGGTCCCACTTCCCATGGACAGGATAATTCTTATGCGATCTCACCTAAGAGAGTCAGAATAATTTTCTGCTTGCCCTCCAAAATGAGGTTAACTGTGTGCAGAAATAAGTTGGTTTTAAACTGGATAAGGCAAAAAAAAAAAAAAGAGTAAAGCAATTCTAATAATTCTAATCACATCTTAAAACTCTCTTGCTCTTGTAAAACACTGGGGTTTCAGTGGGAGTACTTTGAAATGCAAGTTAGCAAAGCCTAACAGCTGAGCTGAAAACACTGGTAGAGTCACAGAGCACTCTGTTAACGGTTTATGGGCAGGTTTGGCCCGGTTCCGTGACGATTGGTGCGGGGGGACCCACGGCCCAGGAAAGGGGAAGGGGAAAAGGGAAAAAATGGGAAAAGGGAGATGGGCCTAGGAACAAAACAGCAGCAACGATCTGAGGAGGAAAGCTAATTTACTAAATAAGATATCAGAAAACAAAATAATATAATACAATATAATTGGAATTGAGGCTAATGAATCAAATAAAATGAGCAAGAGAGAGAGAGTGTCCGATAAACCGAAGGCCTTACGCTAACGCTGAAGGCGGACAGCTGCAACAAACACCCACTGCTGAGCTCGATCCCGAAGGGAAGAAAGAGTCCCATGACCGCAGACAGTTTTTATCTTTCCCTCAGCATAAATACGTAAAAATACCGCAAAGTCCTCTGGGGAATGTAGTTCTTCTTCTCTTCTGAGACAGGTACATCCAGAACTATCGATGATCCATGGAGCTGGAGCATTAACTCTGTAACTCCCAATACACCACATGATGTTAGGATGTGGAATATCAACAATGCAACAAAAATCATAAAACCATAACACACTCACTTAACTATTTGATGTCAACTGCACCATCAAAGACTGTAAAATGTGTCTTTCAGTTGTTTCATTACGCATTTAATGCTGACCAGTACAAAATCAGGGGCAGTGAGTAAAAGTAGTCTGGTTAAAGGTTATGTACAACCTTTGCCTTTTTCACTCAGTTCAGAGGTGTGGTTCTTTTGGTCTCTTTAAAATATTTCATTGTTGGATTCACTTTCCAAGGTTCAGGAATTGCTGATGAGACCAAAACCTACAACTTTAGAGAGAACACATCTGAAGAGTCAGCAACAATATTCTGTTGCAGGCTGTTTCTGCTCATGCCTGTGGTAGGAGGTTAGTTTTTCCAGCCCATCATAATGCAGCAAGTTGATGGAAAGCCAAGAGAGATGCAAGCTTGGCTAATTGGAGCACTCCTGGGAGGATGTGAATTGCACAGTTTTCATAATGAGTTGAGAGAAAAGATAGTTTACATCCCCTGATGTTACAGTGTCAGGATAAGATTAATAGCAGAAGTGCAGCAGCAGTGTCTGTCAGATCCTCCTTTATTAAAGGAACAGAATATTGCTAATGATATTTTGCTGTTAGTCAGTAGGCAAAATCCCTTCCCTGGGTCTCCCCCCCAACTTTCTTATCACCAAAGCCCAAGCTTAAAATGGCCACAAGAACACAGGCTTTTCTGTTATGAGATGCAATTAAATTGTAGGTCAGCTCCAGAACTAAGATGGAAGTGGATTCATCTCAATGCACAATAGTCCATGGATCTTTTATTCTGCAGCTTCTTTACACAGGGCTATCTGAGGAAAGTTAATAAAGAGTCATTAATCTGAGGCTTGGGAATATTGACTAGATTTGTGTAAACATATCATTTTCTTCCATGTTTTGAGTGGACTGTACAGTCCACCTGTGCTTTCAGGGATGCTGAGTCATGTCTCAACCCTAGAGAATATTTGTTCTTTCAACTGGAACAACAAAAATTTGGAAACGTTACCTCTGAAACAAGTTAGCTTTGTTTGGCAAATGTTGGCTTGGAGTAGCAGAAGGCACTGCAGATCAGTGTGCACGCACCAAATCTGACTGGGAAACCTCAGCCCGGAGAAGCACTGTAGGATCATAAACAAAATGGTAATTTTGCCATTAGCTATAGGAGATTTTGGGGGGCCCAAAATTCTAAGAGGTGCTGTGAGTCATTCTATTGCCTCACTCTCTAGTTATTTATTAGAATATAATCTGCGATGTTGTTTATAGCCATGGAGGGAAAAGACCTTTGAGTCCCTGCTGCTCTTAATAAGATATATACTTTCTCTAGTTTTGGGGAAAATCCCAATTGGCCATTTCCTATGATCGGTGCTGGCAAAAAAAGATGTGTATTTTTTGGCAATCTTGTTGGCAGGAAACGCCTTATTCACATAAACTTCTTGGTTTATCACTAGATGCCAGTACACAGTAGCTAAAACCTAGTTACAGGCCTCATCCCATGCTGATGAAATTAAACTTTTAGTGCTAAATCAAATGAGTTGTATATGTGAATGTGACCCCTTCCTGAACAGATCTATGTATCTATTGGTGGGCACAGTACCAACAGCCAAGATGCAGGACAGTCATTGTGCCAGAATAACTCTGCCATTTCTGATGTTTAGGTAAGCTTGGAGGCCTCATTTTGCTCTGTCCTGTTTTTATGGAGGCTTGAAATGCTCCAAACTTAGCTTGGATCAAGTTAGGAGGTGATTTTAACATGCAATAACTGTTCCTGAATAATCCTTGTAGACACTCTGTCATTCAGGCACTGCCCAGGGAGGTCGTGGAGTCACTGCCCCTGGAAGTGTTCAAGAGGCATCTGGATGAGGAGCTGTGACATATGGTTTAGTAGCCTGTAGTAGCAATAGTAGTGAGAAGATGGTTGGACTAGATGATCTTATAGGTTGTTTCCAACCTCGTGATTCTATGATTATTCAGGGAGAACTCAATGGCAGTTCTGTGTTGTATCCAGTAACTGTGAGAGGGGAAACATTTGAAGCCAAAATAACAAGAAGTCCTGATTCTGCCAGAAACAAAATACATGCAATTGTCTGAAGGATTTTTCAGCGCAGTTAAACTGATAACACACCAACAAAGCAAAGAAACTGAGGCTTTGGGGATGCTTTGAGCATACAGACATCTCTCCTATTATACTCCATGCGTGCCTCCAGAGGCAGTCATTTAACCACCTACCTGGTTTGTTCTCATGAGTTTGTTTCTTGCTGCAATTGCCTGAGTCATCTCAGACTGCCAGTAAACTGAGCATGTTTCCTTCACTCTTTTATTTTTATTTAAAAAAAAAAAAAAAGCTACAACTCAATGTTTATATCACTCAAGTTCCGTTAAAAGTACACACTGAAAAAGTTCATGAATAGTCTGCATCTAATGAAGAGACGCACTTTCATAACAGCCCATGTTCAAAGATACTTTTAACAACAAGAGTGAAGGATTTACGATGTAAGTATTTTAGTCATTAGAAAATTTGAATTGTTTCTGTGGAGAAAACAAACAGGCTCTGGGTTCTTCCTAAAGCAGTATGAACTCAGCAGCTGGCAGCTAGTTAGCCCCCCTGCAGTATGTATTAATGATAAAACTGCTTTCGTTCAGAAGGGGATTTTATTGGGCAGGATGCCGGGTAGCAACACAATGAGGTCTCCAGATGCCCCTCCCCCTAGGGGTCTTCAATTACACTTCATAATGAGCACTGTTTCATTAGTGAGGAAAGAAAAAGTCAGCACTAATTAAAATTAAATTAGGACACACTCAAGTTGTGTTGCACAGTGTGCTGAGATATTAATAAAAAAAGAAGCTGCCTTGAACAAGCACAGACTAAAGGGTCAAGCGATAACAATTAAAATACTGAATGTTTTGTCAATGCTGGATTTTTAACACTCCAGTCTTGGCTGTGCATATGGAAAGATGATGTCTGGACTGGTTTATTTAAGTTGGAAGAGGCACTGCATCTACATCTGTCAACTTAATGTCTGACAGAACATTTTCCTAAAGCTTGCCGGAGTATTTCACAACACATGCGTGTGCACATATGCCTGCAATCTGATGTTCATACACACTGCTTAGCTGACGCATGATTTAAAATAAGACTTACATTGCACATGAAAACCCAGCATAAAGTACTGCTGATATACAAAAGGTGTCTTGCATGAGTACTCATGTAGAGAAGCAGGGCATCTCTAGTTACATATGTACACTATGAGATGAGCATGTATTTTTGTATGTATGTGGAATCATAGAATTGTTTGAGTTCGAAGGGACAACTTTTAAAGGTCTCTGGCCCTTGTGCTGGATGGCTTTGGAGCCTGTTTTGCAGGCTAGTTGCTGTAAAAATTTCAGAGGAAAACTTGCTGCTCAATTTAATTGCAGTGTTTAATTAAATTGGTTCTAAAGGTATTTGAGGAAATACTAAAATATGGTTGACCTTCAAAATTGATTAAATACGTATGATGTTCATTATGCAAGTTACAGAGAACATCTGTATGTTTTGTGTATGTACATATGTGGAACTTGCTGAACTGGTGAATGCTTATTAAATATTTAGCACAAATTGTCATCTGGAAAATAATTTGTTCTTCTCAGTGAACATATTCTTGTACATTAGTAAAATTCTAGCCAAGGCTCTGCATGCAGTACACATCTGTTTGCTAGTAGAACAATTACCATGTTCACTATGGTACATCAGTAGATCATGCATGAGGGTTGGGTGGAAAACACTATAAATATTTTCCCTGCATGGTAGCAGCATCCTGCCAGGGGTTCATGCCAACAGCCCACCCAAATGCCCGTGTCTGAATCAACATATTTCAGATAACTCAGGGATAACCTCTGGACAATATGACTATTTGTGTGCAAGTTTTCTTTTTGAACTGTTGAGACAGTTGGTTCGTTTAAGCTTGCTGCTTCTGTAAGTAATTCCTGTATTAGAATTCTAAGTATTTCCTATAGTGGCAGCTACAAAGCTCTGAGTCCTGTGGAGACTGTTTCTGTCTGAGGTAGAGGTGGCATATACTAAAGGCCCAGCACTGAAAGTTGACTTCTTACATTTTCTTACCGATCGTGAAGCCTGTAAATATGTGTTATAACAAAAACATCCCTAATATGTAAGTAGTTATGGCAGAGCACTCGTTCCACATGGACTGTTACTCTCTGTGA
This sequence comes from Odontophorus gujanensis, assembly GCA_013399175.1. NCBI lineage: Eukaryota > Metazoa > Chordata > Aves > Galliformes > Odontophoridae > Odontophorus > Odontophorus gujanensis. Next base: position 178,295 of record VXAB01001477.1, on the reverse strand, counting down.
GGGCAATAACCTGCATTTCAGTAATTTCCTAATGTATGGCTTAACAAAGACCCTGGCTTCACGAGGTCATTTGTTTACAATTCTGTAAATGCTCTACCTCTTGAGTGTAGTCAAAACATGCATTTGCAGATGTTGTGGCTTTTTTGTTTCTTTACTGGTTGCATTTGATTGTAATGACGTATTTGCATTCTGCTTTCTATCCAGGAGGCAGAGATACAGCTCAGATAAAATGTGTGCAACTTCACCACCAACACAGAATTAGTGGGGCACAGCATCCACTGAACTCTACACTTAGACCAGATTAAAGAATTTTAAGAGCTGCGTAAAACCCCATATCCTGCACAGAAAATCTCAGCTGACAATCCCAGGGTTGGTAGAAGTGAGTGTTAAATCTTTCAAGCAGGGCATTGATCCTCCAGGGAAAGTTGCAAAGGGGAAAAGTTATCAAACAAGTCACCAGAAAGCATTATTTAGCACCTTAGCTTTCTAGATGTCTCCTTTCACATGAAACCTGATTAATTCTGATAGTAATTTCTGATTATCCTTGAGGCAGGACAATTTGTGAGGCTAAAGGGTTTGTTCAGCGCCTCGAACTGTTATTTAGCACCTTTTAAAATTTGTACAGCCTTAAAGTCAAGTGCCAGTCCTACTGCTTCTCCACTGAGCCCCAGTCTGCAGAAAATGATTACTGTAAAGTAAAAATCCACAATCCTACAATAATGAAGTCAGCAGTAAGAAGCTGCAGAGACCTCTGTGGTTGGTCACCTTGAAGGAAGTGAACTTGAGAAATCTCTGACTTCCATCCCCCAATGGTACCCCAGATGTCCCCACATCTGTTCTAGGTGGGTCTGACTGAGGGAAGGTGCTCGCATTACCTGCAGCAGGCAGGCTCCAGATTTCAGGCTCTACAGCTGACAGTAAAACACTAAATCTACCAAAAAGAAAAAGCAGAACAGATCTCTGTACCTAAATACATTTCTAGTCACCGTGTTTTTCCCTGTGTTTTAATCTCTGTTCATTGAAGGTGCAAGCAGTCTGCTAGGGGTTGAGTAAGCAGTCAGTACATTAACATGCATGCACAACACTTAATACACTGCCTTGCACAGGCATTTTCTTGCTAATTCCTCTTGCCTTTTGTTTAACTTGCTGCGAATTGCAAAAGAACACTCTTTTGTGTTTGCTTATATTGAATCACTGGATGATACAGATCTTTAGTCTATCACCTAAGATCTTATGGTCCCATTCAGTAGCACAGCTCCTTCTCGTTAAGGAGTGCTTATTTTTGCCTGCTGCGGCCCTTTTTTAATGGAGAAGGGAGACTGTGGGTGTGTGCTTTACAAATCCCCTTATACGCACTCCTTTGGCAACCTCTTTTATGAAATTTTTATTAGTATGTTCAGCAATGTGCATGTCCTCAGGAATAACAAACAGCAAGGAGAGGATATATAGCCACTCAGATGGTCCGGGATCTTGTGATGGGAGGAGAACAATGCTACTTAAAATACTGCAGGATAGCTTACAACCCTGAGGGAGGAGGTGTGGGGGAGGAGAGGAACAGCAGATGGACACAGTGTCCATTTAAGGTGGTCTGGCACAGTTATTGATCAACAACAGTGGGATTTTTATTTGGAGGCTCCTTCCAGTCCCTTGCAACAGAGCTGAAGCTGGGGAGGTTATGCTGATGCTGGCAGCCTTGATTTGGAAAGAAATCACCAGGCTGAGCTGCTTGTATCTCTCCAAATGATATTTGAGTTCCTTGCTTCATTTTGAATGCAGATCTCTGAAGTCTGGGGGGCAGAGAACTTGTAGATAAGTTCCATGGAAGAAAAGGAACCTTGTATCTACTGTAGTGTAGATGTCTGTCCGTCTGTCCTGGTTTATCTGCTCTTTATGTTTGTTGAATAGGCTTGTAATCGAGTTTCTCAATTCTCCTCTCCAAGTTACCCATTAAATCCAGTTCATTGACTCTAGCCTGTAAGTTGCTTCTCATAATCAGCTCATATGCTTACGCTTCCATCTGAGGTGGAGGATATTCAGCTCAGTGTCCAGTAAAGGGATTGCGAAGACTAGAGATATGTTGCTGTTCATGGCCGCATCTTTCACTCACCATGTGATCCACCTGAAAAGCCTTTGACTTCTTGACTGTGTTTCCCTGTCTGTTTATCACATTGCAAGGTGGTGTAAAGCTTAATGCAGTTCCTTGTGGGAAATGATATATTAAGGCTGAGAAGGAACATTTATACCCACGTGAACCTTGATATTGATAACGAAATTATAGCCTCATTCCCCTAGTTTTCTACCATAATGGTATCAGATTCCATAATAAATTGAATCTGCCTGTGTAAGAGTTCTGGTCTGTTTGCAATAGGATTATTCTGTTAATCAGCATGGCAGCATGATGTAGTATCGCATAGGGGAATTAGAGATGATCTGTTTTCTTAACTTCTGTGTCTCCAGGTACACGTGTGTGAAAAGACAGGCAATGATCCTTTAATGGCAAAGAGAATTACCAGTATTTGTATTCCCTTAACTGTGAAATGACAGTACACTATTAAGGATTCAGTTCTTCGTGATGCTGCAAGAATAATGGGAAAGGAACATGACATCAAGCTGAACTGAGATGGAATTTTGGGGGAGAAGCCATCACTTTTTATAATGTACGCACTGTTTATAGCATGATAAGTGGTGTGTCCCTGAGATTATTAAGCATTCCATCAGAAAAAAAATGTAATTGTCAACCTTGACTGCCTGTATGATGAGATTTGCAAGGAATGGCCTGATATTTTAGGGATATACATGCAAAATATTCAAGTTGGTCATCTGCTGCTAGGAAGTTGAATTTCATCCTTATTTACTGACTTCAGGAGTCCTTCAGTTGTTCTGGGTTCCTTAGACTGTGACAGCAGGGGCTGTGTGACAGCCTCCCTTGTTTTTTTGGTGTCTGGAATGTACAGAGACAATGAACACAATGGAGCATAAAGGTACACCCAAGTATGTGCAGTATCCAACCACAAGAGTAGTCAAAATAGGCGTGACTCAACAAGAGGCTGGAAAACTGCCTGACACACTTGGCAAGTGGTGTAATGCTCCATTCTCAGGAGGAAATTATTGAACCCCTCTAGCAATGAACTTTTGGCCTGAAGCTGGAGTTTGGATTGCACAAGCTCAATAAATGTGTAATTATCAATACCAGAGACACACCAAGCCCCCATACAAGTAGGACCTGTTTCAGGAGTCAGGAAGGAGCAAACATCTAGGCAGTGAACTCTCTACTCTGGAGGAGAGCAGGCTCTGATCAGGGCGTGGACCTTGCAAGAGATGGCTCCTGTCCAAGAAAGTGTCATCAGTCATCCTGGGCATTGTGGCAGCCAGTCAATCCAGCAAAGTTATCAAACTTTCAGCCTCCTGCTCAGGTCTTGCTGCTTTGAATTGGCTGCTTGACAGTTGTGTATGAATTCTGCTTTTACTCGGAGTCACTGACTAATTTAGATTGTAGCTTTGCCATGTAGGAACCAGAGCTGGATGGGAAAGCCATGGCTATTGTACTTTCTCTGGCATGGTAAATGTTATCATGCTGAGAGGGTGAGTCTCAACTTTCATGAAATATCAGTCTCTGACCTTATTTTTTTTCCTCTGTTCTTGAATCAGAGTGACTGCTGCATAAGTGCAGATACCAGAATCACTTTGGTGGCAGATATCTACCTGCAGCAGCTTGAGGTTCAGGACTGGTAGGCCTGTCCTACTCCTCTAACTTCAAAAGAAGAATGCAGAATTTGTGGTCCAGTGACATTTCTGCACCTGTAATGCAGCAGAACGCAGTCATTTAGGTGTGAATGATTTCAGACAGACCATGTTTGTGATGTTATGGACTAAGCGTGTGTGTACAGACCAGTTCCAAAATGAACACCCTGATTTTCAGTCTGGCGACTGGAACTAGCAGAGATTCACATTCAGCTATAGAAAGTCGAGTTAGACTAGAATAGATGAAAATTGTTTACAACTTCATTTCATCTATGACTGCACAGTGTGGTCGAGGAAGGCAAGACTGCTTGAAAGCTGGAGATGTAGCTTTTATGGGGTTAATCGAAATCATGTTACCTGCAACTCTGCTCGTATGTAACCCCAGCTAGTCTGCATGATGTCTTGATGAGCCTTTTGTATACAGGGTGGATCCAGAGCAGAAAATAAGCAAAAGAAAAGACTGTTCAAGGATTGTTTAGGGGTGGGACTGAGTCCTGTAGGCAAGGAAGACCTATTCAGTTTGCTTGCTGCAATTATTAGAAATGTCCAGTACCATTTAAAAAAGTTACTATGGCTGCAGATGATAAAACTGACCAAAACTAAATCGAAGTGGCTGTGCAATAGTCTGAACATCCCTTCCAAGGATATGGCAGACCATCGAACAGCTGCACTGTTTCTTGCAGCTGCAGCTTGAACAGTGGCATAGTTTAGTTTTGGATGTTTTCCGCCTGGGTTCTTCAGATGTATAAGTATTAAATGAATATGACCAAATCATTTGTTGCTGCACACGTGCAGTTTATTTTGTTAATCTTAAAGAGTAAAGGGAAATCAAATATTTTTGTGTCATTTAAACTATGTTGTTTGCTTTGAAAGTAATACCTTCTATTTCCATGGAAATGGCAACAGACACAAAGAGCATAATAACACAATTTAATAGAGCAAATTCTCAGCTATGAAACACTATTTTTAAAGAGTTACCACCACTGGCTATGCATTTTCACCAGTGTTAAACAAGAGACTGCACTCAGCACTTGTAAAAATCTGCATGGCTGTCTGGAACGTGGCTTGTCTTTCACAGTGCTGTCACCACTGCTGAAATCCGGCATCCACTCCTTCACTGTGCTGCCATCCACTGTTTGGTCTCCAGAAATGTTCAGCAAGCATTGACAAATGTCAAAATGTCGATGGGCGCCATTGCTCCATACGCGCTCCCACCATCGTCAGACGCCGTTCTGTCAGAGTGCCCCTCTGCTGCAATCTGTCACCCGGCAACAAAACGTAGTGGGATGTTGGTGGGAAGGTTCAACCTTTGCTGCCACACCACCAACATCACCTCTGATGTCAGGGGTCAAGATAATGAAATAGAAGGCATTACTTTCGGAGCAGCCCTTGTATGTTGCTTTACAACCCTCCAGACATTCTTTTACTTCCAGTTCTGTAAAGTGAGTCCTTTTGCCTATTATTCCTTTTGCTGGTCTTTTCCATTTTTCTCTTTGAAGCATGCTGGTCTCAAAGCTCACAGTTTCCTTTTGTTCTGCCTGTGAACTTCAGTTTGTTTTGGCATTTTTAGCAACTGTGAAACTTGAAATCAAGCTAAGATTTTTGGATGTGCTAACAGTTGATTTATGAGTGGCTTAGTAGAGGAATGTGAAAGTGTCATACACAAAGTTCAACATAATATTTGTTTTAGCTATAATCACAGTGCAGTATTGAAATATAGTAGATTATAGTTTATTACGGTGTGTCACTGCAGCTAGTAAACAGCGCTATCAGGCATAATTGTTATATCAATGTGACTTTTTCAGGGATCTACCAATATTTGTTCTAGAAAACTAGATTTCAGAGGTTTATTTTATGTCGCCTGAAGGTGGAACTTAACATAATACATACCAACATCAAGGAAATCCTTCTTTTTTTCCTACTATCCACAGGTTGGAGGCCTCATGCTTGGAGAAACATCTAACTCCTAGAGCTAAGGCTGTACAGGCTTATCTTTAAGGATAGGAATCTGTGCCAATCTGTGCAATAGCGAATAGATACTTACTCGGTCCAGCTTCTAATACACATATCTTCCTTTTCTTTCTTGGTTTGCTACACACTTGACTCATTTTACCCTTAAGAGAGAAAGTGAGTAATAGAGGAAGAAAGAGGACAATGATTAAGAGAAAAATTGATCTGCCAGTCTGCAAAGTGGTGAAAGTAAGAAATGCCTGAAGACTGAATTCTGGTTCCAAACTGCTAGCAGCTCCCTGCCAGTCAGTGTTGATTCCTTAGTTTTCAGAGGGAGGAGGTATGATGCGCTTGAATTAGTCATACTCCTATCTCCCTAACCCCAGGGTGTGTTCTGGGGAACCTTCTCCTACCCTAACCACAGAGAACCTAAATGGTATGTCTGTTGGAGTTTTCTTCTCATAGATTGCCCCCTAGAATTTTGTATTTCACTCACCATCCTTAAGAGCTTGGCCTTATTTTAGTTTATTAACATCAGTCTTCCACCCTTGCCATCAGACCCACTTTTCCTTTCCCGAAGCCTGCCAGCATCACAATGTCAGATGTATGTGAGAGTGTAGGTGTGTACGTGGATGTGTACATTTATATATTAATTACTGTTGAAATGCTTACAAAGAGCCGGCTGAGAACATAAGAATAGGTAGTGAGTCACAGAGAATATCAGTGAGGAATGAGACTCCTGATGCAAGGGGCTGATGACAGTGTTGGGAATACCCTGAGGTAGCACGCTGCGTGCACTCAAGGCTCTGTGCTGGAGGTTCCCGTGGTCTAAGATCTGTATCCAAGTGACTATTTGGGAAGGAACTCTGATCTATTTGTACAGCAGCACTAGAGGCGACATTTGGTATCCACTGGATCTGTCAGTTAGCAGTGGCATGTCCTGCAAACTTATTAAGAGGGTAATAATGTTTATTACACTGAACTGAGTCCCAGTCCCAGAAGAATTCCATGGGAGAGGTGCTAGCATGTTTTTATTGTGCGCTGCGTGTGTGCAGTCATGCACAAATGAGAGTAAGTCTAAGTGGGCAAATCCAAGCATAGGCACTACAACCATGTCTTTTCTCCAATCCATGCACAATCGGGAACATATATAGTAGACCTCAGCATAAGCGAGTGCTTGCAGTAACTTGTAGGAGCAGAGCAGTGTGGGCCAGTATGCATAGGGGTGAGCCGAAACCAGCTGTTCCCAGGTTGGTTCAAGGTAATATTCTCATGGCTCTCCTTTTACCTATCCTCCCTTCCCATAGGTTTCATGTGGGAGAGAGTAACACAGCTTTGCAATCAGAACACTGTCAAATTAGTAGTAATTGGCAATGCAATAAATTATCTGCAATAATAGGAACAAGTGCTAGGGGGAGCAGAAGAGCTGCTGGTCGGATACCCATCATTTAAACAGTAGGTGTTGCTGGTGGCTTGTTTTAATGATTAGTAGAAGTCTTTAAGCCTGGAAAATATAGCGCTAAGTGCATTTGAAAGAGACGTTAATGTGTTTTAAAGCTTTCTGGGTGACTGGCTGTATCTCCCTGAATTCTACCTAACCAGTTGCGTTTACCTTAAATTATAATAGGCTTGTAAAGCGCTGTTTTCTCTGTAGGAAGCAACACAATGTAATGGACCAACTCAGAGATATTCAATCCCTATTCTGATGCAGCTGCCCAGGAGGTGAAATACATGTTAGTTAACTATCAAGATGTCACAGCAGAGTTTGCGAGAGACACAAAATATGAGACTTTTTATATCAGCTGCCCTGGTGAAATCTGGAATAATTCTGTCAGCTGGAATTTTTTTATTTATACCATGTTCAAAGCCTAGCCTTAAAAATGTCTCCAGTAGCAACTACTTCAAAATGTCAGGAGTAATTTGGCCAGAAAATGGAGTCTAAGGAGATTTTTCTTGGGAACACAGTTCACAGAGATGTATTTAAGCCAGCTGCATATACTGGCTTGGGTCCACATATGTATTGCTGCGTTGCACTCACAGCAGAGAGGACAGTATGCTTTTAAGCTATTTTGCTGCACTGAAAAGCATTCTGGATCCAGAAGGAGACAAGACAAAGCCTTCATATCTCATCCCACCATCATGTGAGACTTGCATGTATTCACCCAAAAGGCATTCTCCTACGCTGGTCTGGCTGGTTTGGTCACAATAGAGTTGTGATACTAGCAGTCACGCGGGAATATTGGGGACCTAAGTTTGCTGTAGTACAGTTTCATGATTTCACATACTGAATTACTAGAGCGGTCTGCTGAAAAGAAATTTTAGTATAAAAGTTTTGGGAACATTTGTTTTTTTCTACTCTGTAGGAAAAGTTCATTTTACTGCAGTCCATCACTGGTTTGTTGCCTAGGGACTTGCTCCAAAGCATTATTAGGTCTCTCCAGCCTAGAAGTTAATTCTTCATTCTGCCAAGTGCCTTTTCTCTTTCAGATGGCTCTCAGTACCATCCACCTTTTTATTCTGTTGCCTTCTGTGTGCCTGTATCTATCTGTTGCATCAGTAATCACTGTTGTTGTGATATAACTTTGTAGTTTTTTCATTCTGTGTTTGTTCTGTTGTAAAGCACTCTGTATAGCAGTAGAGCATTCATTCATTTGGTGAATGTATGATGTACCTATTCAGTGCCATGCAAAAAGGACAGTGCTAATGTAAAAGCAAAGCTCCCCACTCAGGCATTGTAACTGGACAAACACAGACCAATCTAAGGCAAAAGCAAATGTAAAACCCATCAGGTAAGTCTACACTCAATAAAAAGTTTTGTCTGGCAAAATGAAAGGTTGAGAGAAATTCTATAAATACATCAGGACAGGAGGTGTGAGGGGGAGGGTGGTGCTAAATGCCAAGGAAGGAGAGCAAAATGATCCATGGAATGGAACACCACTACTATGAGAACAGGCTGAGAGAGCTGGGGCTGTGCAGCCTGCAGAAGAGAAGGCTGTGAGGTGACCTGAGAGTGGCCTGTCAGTATCTAAAGTGGAGCGACAGAAAAGAAGGGGACAGTCTCTTTAGCAGGGTCTGTGGTGACAGAACAAGGGGAAATGGTTTCAAGCTCAGGAAGGGTAAATTTAGGTTAGATGTAGGGAAAAAATCTTTTACAGTGAGGGTGGTGAGGCACTGAGGCAGGTTGCCCAGTGATGTGGTTGATGTTCCTGGAGACTTTCAAGGTCAGGCTGGATAAGGCTCCGGGCAACCTGATCTAGCTGTGGTGTCCCTGTTCATTGCAGGGGAGTTGGCCTAGATGGTCTTCAGAGGTCCTTCCCAACTCTAAGGATTCTACAATTCTATGAGTATATGAACTGTTTGAACTAAAGGCAAAACTGGCAACACAAGAACAGATGGGTAACATCTAGCCAGTAGTAACTTTAGGCTGGTAATTAGGAGGTTCCTAACCATCAGCAGAGATTCTGGAAAAGACTCCCAAAAAGAAGCAGTGTTTCTTGTTGTTTTTCTTTGCCCCTCTCGCTTAGAAGTGAATTTAAGAGAACTCAGTAAACTGGCACAAGGGTTATATTATCTGATGTACCAGTGGTGTTTGCATGTCCTCATCCTGTGTCCCAACAGTTCTCAGTAGCACATGAGTAAATGTCAGCATCTGTGGAGCATGAGTTCATCTAGATTGTTTTCATCATTCCTATCTGGGATGATAGGAGAGGAAAAAGCCTAGTGTTCTCCTTTACGTCCCTGTGGCACAAGAAGTTGGTCCCAAAACAGTGCTTGCTGGTCTAAAGGCCTGAAGATACAAGAGGGCAGAACACCTAGATCAGGGAGTCTGTCCCTCTACAGAGCGCTGTGCAGGGAGTTCTCCTTCATGCTCAAGGGAAGACACTTGGACCAAATGTCAGATCTAAGCAGCTTTGCAGCCTGTCAGCTCCACATCTGAGATCTGTGGCATAAGCCTATCTCAAGTGGCATCTCACTGATTCTGAATTACTTCTGCTGCTCATGTACAACAGGCAGATATGTATTCTCACACCCACTGCTCACCTGTTTTTCTGTTTTTCTCTTTAGTAATTGTGCAAGTTGCCTGATAATTCGTCTAAAAGCCCTTATGAGACATTACATAATGTCCTCAGAGAATCCCTGTCTGCTGCAGCATTGGATAGATTATTATGTAAAATTTTCTTTCTTTTTTTCAGTTTGTTTTTGAGTGGGGAGTCAGGCTGGATTTCCAGTTGGCTGAGCCTGAAAGGTTTTGGGTTTACTCTGGATTGCTCCACTATTTTATTAATCTCTGTAGGCTGTGCTAGAATTGGCCTTAGTATCACAAGTGAAACAAGTTTGGCAGGGCTCTCTGGAGGCTAGGCAGCACACCTGGTTGTGCTGTGAGGTACAATTTGGCTCAAGTGGCAACACTTACTCAAGAAAGCCCCCAGTTCTAATGTGTTGATTTAATTAGTATCACTGGACCAGCTCCATGTGATAAAACCTTCCCCAGTGCCCCTCAGGAGTACCGAGCTGTCTGTACGCTGAACAGATCATCAGGCACGATTGCTGTGAGCTGGTCTTTGCTGAGGAGAATTAGTACAAAGAGGCAGCTTACCTGCTGCATGCCCTGCCTTTGGCTTGTGTCTGGAGTGGCTGTTGAAGGTTGGAGGAGCGCTGGCCCACTCTCTCCTCCCTGTGTTGCTCTAGACCCTGTAGTAGCCCTTTCTGCTTTGAGGTCCTGCTTGCCTGTGGATGACACTGAGCTCAAGGGGGTCTGAAGACAGCTTATAAATTAACTTGTAAAAGGAGCAGTGAGGCTCCTCACACCTCTGAGCATCCTGTGGCTTGAAAATCTCCAACTCCAGCCACAAGGGTGGATGGCAGCAAGTTTCCCTGCAGTTGAAGCAGTAGCAGTGTAAGTGTCAGCAGCTACTGGCACCACCACATTGTTTTGTGAGGGGCAGGGGAGTTGCTTCATTTCTGTGAGTGTCCAGCACTTATCTATATCTTGCACTGCTGTCCTGTCCACTGTCCTGCCTGGCATCCGCAGCAGTGCAAATCATTACCTGTGCCTTGCAGAGAGACTTAGAGCTTTTAGGGCTGTGCTTCAGGCAGCATTCTGTTACAGAAATCAGGAAAGCAGTGATGAGAGCTTGAGGTGATGTCCTGGGCCATGCCCAGGAACTTGCTCTTCAAAGCCCCATGGGTTTGAGGAGCCTGCTCAGGAGGACAGAGTTGTGTCTAGGTCAGCAGAGCTAGCCAGAAACCATTTTCTTTCCTCTTCAGAACTTCCTTCTCTGAAATGCTTCTTGTGGCTGGATGTTTCAGGGCAGAACGAAAAATTTTGTTTCAGCTCGTAGAGTTCTCTTTGAACTGGGATTCCGAGAGAACCTTTTCTACTTGAAAACTGAGATGAAAGAAAGTCATCTACTGCAGAAGAGTTTCAGTTGAGAAGTATAAAAAAAAATGCAAAATGTTAGTTTAAAAAATCCCCTAAGTTTTGAGGGGGGAGAGGGATGATAACAATTATTTCTAGCAGCTGTGTTTTTCAAAGGGAATTTTTTCCAGTCAGAAAAATGTCAAACAGCTCTATTAAAACTGTGTTTCCTTCTGCTGTTCACTTCTCTTTTTTCCCCTTATTTGGGACATCCTGTAACAACTCAAAATCCAGAAAGCCTTTTTTTTCCCCCAAAGATATGCAAACCTCCCTGATGAACAAGCTTCAGGTTTGTCATGAAACCTGAACCCAAGGAAGGTTTCCTGGCTTCAGCTTTCATCCTGATGTTGCACATGGCTCTGGTTCAGAGGATCACTTTAGTCTTGGAGCAGGGATGAGAAATCCACTTGCGTAGAGGGGGGGAAAAAAAAAAAAAAAATGGAGAAGGCATGGGCTGAGGTGGGGAAAATCCAGCAGGAGGACAGCTTCTCTGTCTCTGCTCC
>VXAB01001477.1:136864-166665 GCA_013399175.1 Odontophorus gujanensis | reverse complement strand
TAGAGGGGGGGAAAAAAAAAAAAAAAGATGGAAAGTGCATGGACTGAAGTGTGGAAAATCCAGCAGTAGGACAGCTTCTCTGTCTCTGCTCCTAAACCTCAGTGTTATGCTGCATGCACTTCTCACCATCTCTGGCAGCTGTACTGAATTGCCGTGGACCACCTTAAATGTTTTCCATGCCAGCTGAGTGCAGAAAAATTCTGAAATGGGTCTCTGCTGCTCAGTGCACTCTCTCTCAGCGATGCCCTCATGGTGACTCAGTCTCATTCCCTGCTTCTTTAAACCCACAGCAGGTCAAGAGTTTAACAAAGTGACTACGGCTGGAAGCCAAGTCCCCAGAGTTGCAATCTGCAGCCAGCATGCCAGCATCTGGAAAGTGTTTGTGACCAATAAAATATGAATGTGTGGACTCTGCCAAAGCAGCAATCGTTTGGCATCTCAAGCGCAGATCTTTACAAGATGATTCTTCTGAGGCTTGGAAAGGCTTGCCTCAGTGTTTTCTAATAAAAACAGTTTTGGGTTGGGCCAGTAGTTGGTGAACAGTGCTATGTGTTGCCACACAAGAGACAGCCAACCAGGGATGGGAAGACTTTGCTGGAGCCTAACCTTTGGCTGGCTGGGGCTGAATGCCTTGCATCAGCGTTGCTCTCTCTTGAGCCTGGGACAGGGCAGTATGGATGTTACAGCAACTTCCAGACAAAGCATGCTGTGACCTTGGGTTGTTTTATCTGGTGCCACACGATGCCTAGGAAGGGGCTGGTAGAAGAACAGAGGAGTAGTAGAGTGCCCTGCTATTTGGGAGTGAAGCTCTTGGTCAGTCTGACAAGAGCTGCCTTAGTCTTATCTGTGGAAACAGTGGCCTCTAGCAGACAGCAGCCACCTTTCCAGCTGGTGCATCTGGAGCGCTGTGCAGTTTCTGTCCGGTACAGCAGTAGTCCCACCTTTTTGTCAGATCGTGACAGTGAAGATCAGTGAGATTCACTTACAGGTAACAGGGGAGGTCCATGTCCAGCCCTAAAGAGACCTAAGAGAAGAGAGATGGTGCATGTGTAGGCTTTGATATCTTCAAGTGGCATAGGCCTGCTAGGGGCATTTAAAATGGAGGAAAGAGAAATAGGATTTGTGAATGCTGCCATTGATGGTTCTTCCCAGCAGCTAGCTCATACTGTTGTTGCTGAGCACAGTCAAGCACATCTTGTTTTCGGGCTCTGTCCCTAAGGATGCGTTGAACTCAACACCCTGCTCCTCCTTGCAGCACTCATCTAGATGGGCTTGTCCATATGAATGTTCCTTCCCATAGCTGGCTTCCTTCTTTCTCATCATTGCGTTCTCTCTCTTTTCTGGACCGGCTGTGACTGGCAGTCATTTGCAGACCTCTGAGTCTGCTTAGATTCCACCACCACATACTCTGAATCCCGCTGCAAGGAAACAAACACAAATGATTGGAAGGTTAGTAATCATCTTAGAAGTTGCTGGAACAGTTTTTGTGGAGCTATACGGATGTTGTGCTGTCAGTGTCACCTCTCTAACCACAGAATCAGTGTGGTGCCATGGCTAAAGCAGTGCAGCTGGAGTGCAAGAAACCCCACAGCAAAACCCCGGTATTAATTCTGAAACACTGACAAAAAAATGATACTTGCTTGATCTCCTGTTTCTGAGTATGACTTTGCAGATGGATTTCTACCATGGAAGAGGAAGCTGGCATCTAAACTGCAGGATTAGATCACAGATATAATCCAGATGCTCCAGCTTCATGCATTTGTTTTTGCCTTTGAGGAACATCAAAGGTGAAGTTTGAGTTAGGAGAATGTGGAATCCTGTAAGTGAAGAAATTTTAGTTTTTACATTTCAAACTGCAGGTATTTGAAGTGAGGTCCTCTGGGACTCCTAAAGCTACATTTAATGCTGCCATTTTACTAATTTTGATTTTGACTCCGTGTATGGGAACTGTTGAATCATGGCCTGAACCACTAACGGATCACCTGGGGCGAGCACTGAGTCAGCTGCAGGAGCACAGGTGAAGGTAATGTACCTGTGTGATTGGAAGGGGTGGAGTCTGGCTCCACCTCTCCCAGACCCCATTTAAGGGCTGACCACCACTGGGGAAGGATCTTGTGTTGGAGATCCCTCCCCTCTGGAGTTATTGGTGAGCCTCGACCATCTGCCAAAGGCCAAAGGTGAGCCTCTCTTTATTCACCTGTTGTCTGTTTACCATCCAGATAAGCCTAGCAATATATACCTTCCACCTCATTATTTTCTGTGAATACTATTCTTTTGGGTTATTCACCCTACGCACCACTCCATTTGTTCTCACCTGGTTCTTGTGTGTAGTAGGGAATTTAGTTAGAATTATCATGTGTCAGCTAATGCATGTCAGTGTGCTTTTTCAGATGTTTACAAAGACTAGGGCAGGGTAACTGACCCAGGGTGGGTAAAAACATCATCACTTGAAGAGATATTAGTGGTTTTGGTTAGCCTACAGTACTGGTGAAATTCCCCTTGCATACCTAGTCCTGGCAGGGTTAACAAAACGTGCAAAATCCCTCCAAGGAAAACTCAGCCAAATCCACTTAATTCACCCTGGTTTGGAAATTTTAGTTTGGGCCGTGTTGGTTTTAAAAGCTGAGTAACTCTTGGACAAGACCAGCCTGAGTTTAATTCTCAGAACAAAGGGAAATCCAGATACTTAGTTTTGCTTCAGAGTGTTTCTTGAAACCCTGAAGTTATTGCCAGTTTAAAATGAGTCCTTGGGAGATGACTGGTTTGTGAGGACCAGGTTATCCAAAAATAGCAATTATGTTTTCCTTTTGTTATTTTTCATGTTCTTTTTGTGAAAAGTGCCTTATTAGCCCTAGTAAGAGATTATTTAGAACTTGCAAAATATGTCTTGTGACTACTCAGCACTTTCTATGCATCCCTGAACAGTGCTTCTATTTCCTCTTGATGGAGCCTGGTTTCTCTGTCTCTGGTGTCCATGTAGCAGTCTCCTTACAGCCTTAAAAATGTTCCACTTCCTACAAATGTTCAGATGTTCTGGCCTTGGTTTGCATTAACCCTAGGAGTACTGCTGTACTGATGTGCCTGTTGAGCCTACCATAAAAGAGCAAGGAGGGCCATGGCATCCTGGACAACTGAGCAGTACAGATAGCATTGGTGTGGGTGCTACGTGTGTAGGGTGGCAGCTGGAAGGGTGGAGACCTGAAGGTAGTAGAGGGATGGAGGGGAGCTCTGCAACCGTGCGGAGTGTACATCTCACAAGTCAGCCAGGGTGCGTGCTGCCAAGACACAAGCAGATTGTGCACCTACACCGTGATGTGACGATGATATGTGAGTGGAACATTTCATGCTCTGATGATCCTGGGACTGGAAATCTTTCACCATTTTGATTTCTGGGGACTTCCTGCTGAAGCTGGTGGCTTAAGATCATTAACCCTCTTGCACAGAGCAGGCATAGGATACTTCTGCTGTTTATCCTTAAACATGTTCAAACAAAGGTGTCTGTTATATCTAAGCATTCTCCATGGTTGCTGCAATGCCTTCTTCTACCCTACCTCTCTGACAATGAAGGGTTAAATCCCACTTCTCCCATGTGCCTGCTGATGAGCTGTGAGTATGCAGCTAGGACCTGTTCTCAGGCATATGTCCATTTCTATAATCCAATCTTCTCCACTGTGGCACAAACCTGGAGGCCCTTCTGCAGCTTAGTGTGGCAGGTCTGCTACCATGGGATAAGAACCGTTAGGATGATTTACATAATCACATATGCAAATAAGCCAAATCAGGGTCCTTTCATTCAGCTTTGATTTTAAGGAGACTGTGTCCATGGGCTTGAGAGCAAAGGGATTTGAAAGGATGGTTTTCATCTCTTGAGATCTTGCAAAACAGAGCACACCCCCAGAAACTGCTGTTACCAGACATGGACAGCCCAATAGGCATAAATGATTAATAGTGCAGAAACGCTTGATAACCCATCCCATGCAAATGCACCCTTAGCCTCCAGGCCTACATCATCTGTTCCCTCTACTGGAAGTGTGGACTGCATCCTTATGCAGGAAATGAAAGAAACTCCATCTCTGAGGAACAAAGGGAATTCATCTCTTCATCTGGTAGAACATTTAAAAGATGTTAAGAACAGCAACAGCCTCACACCTGTTGCATACCAGATGAACACTGGTGGAGACACATGGACAGGTCATTTTAATGTGTGCCCTTATAAGGGTTACAGAGAATAAATCAGAGCACAGCAGTGTCCGTCAGCACTCAGAAAGGATTCCAAATACCTGTGCTCCCACTTCATTGAGTTTCTTAGTCCTTTGCAGCACCTCTGTTCTGTAGCAATGCTGGCCAGCCTGGCCTGGGCTTCAGGAAAGCTCCTGAAGGGCTAGAAGTCACTGGTGTGGTTTGAATAATTCATGATGGATTCACTGATCTGCTCAGTGATCTTTTTCCAGCAGTGAACTGTGTAGGGGATCCAAAGAAAAACTCCAGAACAAATAAGGCTAATGAGGTAGCAGTTTGTTAAGGCTGTGCATGTTCTTGACTTGAGTGACTATGATGGGTCTCAATAGCATCACATGTTTGGCCTGGCTGATGGACTGCTCTGAAAATCTAATGAAGTAATTATCTGAAGATTTTAACTTTAATCAAACTTCTTTAATCCTTAAAAAGAAAAAAAAAACATTAGATATTCATATTTTTCTTACAGAAGTGAGACTTGAGGTAAATTGTATGTGCTAATTAAACACAACATTTGAAAAAAAAAAAAAAAGGCAATTTTTAATACTTTTCCTTTAGAATTCTCCTGACTTCAATTGAATGTGCATTTTGCTCGGCTCTTCTACTTGAGTGGCCAGCTCTTGCTTGAGCATATGTAGAACTTACCAGATGGATTTAAAACTTCTGGGAGAGAAAATATGGCCAGTCACCCCAGCTACATGGCACAAATGAAACAAAACAACAAAGCAAGCATTTTCACTTTTGTCTATTACAAATTCTGATAGCTTGAAGCAGAACACTGGGCACTCTATTTAGACCTACCTACACTGAGGTAGGTAAATCTGTGTCTTGAGCTGTGGGCAATCTTCTCCATGAAGGAGTATTAAGTCTGCTAAACAACTTGATCATCCTGGGTTTTATAGTTGCAGACTCAAGGCTGCTGTAGGAGTGCAGTGCAGTGACATTTGTCATACCTTGCTACCCAGAGGTTGGCAGAGCTCTGTAAATAGCTACCACCATATCCACTGTCTCAGGGGCTGAAGGAATGAAAAAAATGCCAGAGAGATTGCTCTGGAAGATTCCCCCTGGGATCTAGTTAGGTCACATCTGCAGTCTCTTTACCCCTTCTGCAACACAAAGTTACCACAGGTAGAATCAGAATTGGCTCCTTAGAAGTGTATAAGCTGTTTCTGCACAATTGTGCCTTTGTGCACTCCATTGCATCCAGCAGACCTTGCAGTTCTTCTGAATCAGCATTGCTTGCAATGGTCTAACACCAGCAGGTACACTAGCAGGACACTTCAGAAGAGCAAAGCACCGAAGACCTTGTGCTTTTTCTAAGAATCAGCTAGTACCAAAGAAAAGATAAATGCATTTCTGCATTCCTCAGAACACAGATATCAGATAGTCATGAAGCTGTGTCTCTGGCCAGGGCAGCGCCCATATGACGACAGTATTGAGGACATTGTGTGCTCTCCGAGGCTTCCTCCCAAAATGAAGCTGAGTAGAATTACTGCTCGGAAGCAGTGCTACTGTTAAGATTTAGTCTGAGTCCTGACTTTGATGCCTCGAAGAGAGTCCATTACTACTGAGATGTGTTGCTGTAAAATGCTAAACAAATTCAACAGTGCAGGCCAGGTAAAACTAGTTAGGTGATTTGGTGTATAATGGACAAGAGTCAATAAAATCTCTTCTTTAATGAGTGGCTAAACATCACAGCTACTGCCAGCACCACCTTTCTTCAGCAAGCCTGCTACCAGCTGAGGCAGGAAGGGCAGGGAATTGAAGGCTCTCTTGTGTTTTTCCTTTGTAAGGTGAGCTTCTGCATGCTAAGCTGAGTTTGCATGATAGGCGCAAGCTGAGTGTGCCTCTCCTGTGGTCTCATGGAGAGACTGGGTCTGCAAGGCTGAGACTACAGCAGCCTTTAAAATGCTTATCCATGTAATTTGATTCTGTGCATTGTATCTACAAGTCACTTTGGATGTCTTTGCCATCTCTTGATATGTATCCTAACAAGAAGCTGACCTGGGCTGCAGGTGCTACCCAGTGTCCAGTTTCTCAGTTCTGACCAAACCCGGACTGGTTGAGAAGGGTGGCATCCTGACCAGCTCTGCTTGTACAAGGAGAGGTATTAGCCAGAGCAGAGAATCTTGCAAGTGTGAGTATTTATAGGGAGGCAGATGTAAACCACATTTGTCCTGTATTTCTGGCAAAGAAAGAGCGTGAAATATTTGTGACCCAAGTCATTGGCTTTCCTGCCATTTGTATAAAAATTTCCAGATGTGACTGTTGATGCCTCACCTGGGACCAATTAAAGGAAGAAGGAATATCCAGAACCAATTGTGTACATGTGGATGCTTGACTTGTTTGTGAGTGTGCGCACATCTCTGTTGCAATGTGTGTGTTTTAAAATAAAGCAGAATTTCAGATCAAAGGACTTCTATTTTCTCTTTCTAGGACCTTTCTTTTGTCTACAGAACCCTTTCTTCCTCAGACTGTCCCTGTCCCTCAGCCCAGGATCTGTTTAGATTCCTTAGACTCTCATATTCATCCTCACACCTTTTCTGTTGTTTTAACTCCAAATAGCTGCTCTGTGGCTCATCTTAATCACAGTGCTCTTCTGTGCAGTCACAGCAAGTTTAGTGGAGAAGATTCCCAAATATTATAAACTTGTGGAAAGATAGAGTGACATCCCCAGTAATGCAGCAGAGACTAACCACAACAGGCTCCAGCACAACATTACTAAGTGAGCTGAGTTCCCTGTCTCCTGCCCTCTCTTTCCTCAGCCATCACTCCAGCTGTCAGGCTTCTGGGTCCTTATTATGCTGTGCCTAGGGATTAAACTACTGGCTCTTCCTTTCCAGGATATGTTCACTAAGTTTTTCTTTACTCCACTACTATCTGGAAACTTCTTCCCATCTTGCTCTTTTTCTGCTGAATTTCTCTGTACTCTGTCTCTCCCAGGCTGCCTCCTGCCATAGTCATACCCCACTGGAAAGTAAATCTCATGTCATCCTATCTTCTTCCCTTTTTTTAATATTTGTTTTTGCCAGGGGAGTTCTGCAGACATCTGGTGCTTTTCAGGAGCCTTATGCTCATGGCCAGAACAAGCACATGGGAGGACAGGATGAGAACCCAGCTAGTCTACAAAATTTAGGCACAGACCTGTTCTAATTCAGAACAGCCATCACCACAGTTTGAACTTACTTTTCTGCCTATCAGTCATTTTCTTTAGCCACAGTCAAACCCATTTTATGTACATCCCTCCATGGCTGCTGGTGTCACCAATATTGAATTGTGGGTACAAAGCCTTTCCCATGCAAATGTTTCTTTTAAATGGGGAAGAATGCAGGTTCTGGTGTGCAGCAGGAGTTATTCAACAGAAGGTCTAGAAACAGAACTGTTGCTGGAGGGGCTGTTTCTTTGTAACTTCAAACCCAGTGTGGAAAGCATCAGGTCCAAGGTGAATTTGCTTTCTTCTGTCTGACATTTTAGTATTCCCCATAGAGCTCTTCCAAGTGGATTTGGGTATGTTTATGCTTCTTTTCAACAGAGTATAATAAAAGATACAATAGTAAATGCTAGTAAACATTTTACGCAGTCATTTGTTCTTAAACAAGAAGTTTCCAAGGTAGTTTTATTTTAGCTCTGAATTTTCAGCCTCTACCACCAGATATCCACAGCTAGACCAGGATCAACAGTCTTATTAGTTGACAAGTTAAAACAGGACTAGAGCTCTAGTGTAGCTTTGTCTTTTTTTCCACCTGTCTGGGAGAAGTATACATGTATGTTCTAAGCAGTTGATTATAATCTTTCTAAAAGGGATACTTTTGTTTCCTTGGGATGTGGTGACTAGTCATGATTTATTGTGTTCCTGTGCCTGGGAAAATGTCCTTAAAAGCTAAAATTGTCCTGCTTTACTTGTGTATGATTTCAGAAGGGGCACATTTAGAAAATCAGGATGTGGATGTCATTTCTTCAGTGAAGTTTTTAGGTGTCTTGTCTTCTTATTTGAATAAGCAATGCTTATTCAACTTCCCTTGCTAGATTCTAACCCTGCTCCAGGGCATATGGAACCCTGACCTAAGAAGTGGAGTAAGCAATGCAGGAGAGGCAATTTTAGGAAATATTCAGCCTTCCCTGCTGTTATGAGACAGGTCTGACTCCTTTAATGTGTTCTCTACCTCCAAGACTGCCTTGTTTGTCCCAGTGATGCTAAAGGAACTCTTTTGAAAGTTTGGATTTCTTTTCTGTCCGAAGGGAAATGCATTGTTGAGGATCTGCCCCAGTTCCTCATTAATTGACACTGTGCTGTGTGTTAAACTGCAGCTTTACCCAGGTACGTGCTGACCAGAGAGGGTGAGGGCCAGGGGGCAGCAGTAGTGCCACGGGGTTGGCGTGAGCAGTTCCAGTGCGGCAGCATCCCTGCGGCTGGGGGGGAGCGGAGGCGGCAGTGCCTATGGCGGGTGGCCGTCCGCCTTGTCTTGTCTGTCAGGCCCGATTAGATGTGGCTAGCGCTCAGCGAAGGCCTCCACGCTGCGAGGGGTGGAGTCTGGCTGGAGGGGCAGAGCTGGGCCCTCCTTCCTTTATGTGCTGCTGAAAAGTAGTCTTTGTTGTGGGTTTGCAGGCTTTGTCCACTCCTGGAAGCTGTGCCCCTTTCTCTGGGTTTCAGCTCCTGAATGAGGTGAGCAGCCCTGTCTTTTTATGTCAGATCTCAGTGCTGTCTTGCGTCTGCTTGGGTATCTCGCTGAACCCCCAGGGGTCAAGAGAAGTATTTTTCTCGCTAGTTCAGAGTTCTTAACATGAAAATGCATTTGGCAAGGGTCCAGCAAGGTGTTAAGCTACTTTTAGTCTGGAGATCCCCCCCAGGTCCCTCCCCTGTTTCATACAGCCTTTGTGAAAGAGCTAGAAGAACAACTGGAGACAGAAACTCAAATAAAATCCACTGTTATGGGGCTTTCTGCAAACATGTCCTGCTTAGCACAAGTGATCTGCAGTTATTGGTTTCCCATGTGGGTTTCCATCATAAGGTTTTGTCACGATAGTATTAATTTCATGCAGCATAACAGACTGGATGTAAGCAGCCCTCAGTGGACTTCATGGACACTGAGCTCAGGTGTGGATCATTGTCCAGCCCTACAAACTGCATCTGAAAATCTCTCTTCCCAAGAGCCACAAGACATATATATCCTGCCAGCCAGCTTGGTGAGTAGGAAGGCAAAAGGTGGATTTTCCAAGAAGCAGCTTGCAGCCCTAAGATAACTGGGGCACAGTGGTCTTGCCTAGACTGTGGCATGAAGATGGACTGGATGTGCAGCAGTGTGCAGGGATAGTCCCTCTGCTGAGGACTTGCCCAGCAGTGCCCCATACCACTCCTTGGCATTAGTCATCAACTTCGTGTGAAGTGTCCCATCCTGCATGGAGCATAACCAAGCACCAGGTCTTGAGGCCATTCCTCAGCTCCTTGCTGGGTACACACTGTCCCCAGGACAGCACTGGAAGTGTTGCTGCAGCCCCTGGAGAGCAGATAGGCTTGCCAGCCACCGGATCAAGCTGCCCAGGGCCCCATCCATCCCAACCCTAGGCATCTCCAGGGATGGGGTATCCACAACTTCTCTGGGCAGCCTGGATATCAATTGACTTTACCATGTGTTTTCATTGCTTAGATAAGACTTATTTTCGGAGTGCATTAGCTGGAACTCTGGGTATCTGCCTTTAGGCAACAGATTTTTAATAGGATCTGACCCTCCTGTGGTGCCTTGGGGAACAATTACTGCCCCAGAGACTTCTTTTCTGCATATTCAAGCTGTCATTGCTGTGGACATGCACAAAGCTTTGGCACTGCAGGAGTTAAATATCTTGCACAGGGTGGAGGATTCTTCAGCCAAACCCAAAAGGATTGCACCTGGTTTGTTCAACTTGTGTGTGAATGACACCATGGTCTTCCCACCCCCACCCCAGCAAATGCCACAGGGGCTGCCAAGGTCTACGTGCAGGCAGGGCTGTGTGAGCAGGTGTAGGGCCTGCAGCAGTAGGAGGCTCCTTGCTGGGCTGGGAGCAATTGTGCCAATCACACTTAGGCTCCAATTGCCATAAGCCACTGAAACGACAGTGAATCAAAGTAAAAAGTCCCCATTGTTTACACCTCAGCCTACTGTTGAACATACTTGTTGGTTACTGGCAGGGTGCAGTAGGGTCTGCTCTACCTGGGGAGGAAAACTGCAAATTCTGTTAAGTGTGGCTCACTCAGGCAGCTTGCTTGGGCCATGTGGCTCTGCCTGCTACCTTTGTGCAAAACACAGGGCTGTGGGCTTCAGCCAGGCGGGGCTGCGGCCAGGCAGGCTCCTGCCCACGCTGAGCGAGTTGTTCCTGAGACAGGGCTCTGCACTGGGAGCGAGGGCACTGCTTAAGATGCTGTATGTCAACACTGCTTTGCCATCGTGGGGAGACGGTGAAAGATTTGCAGCTGCAGAGTCAGGACTCAGAATTTAAATGTACTGATTTAGGATCTTTGTGAATTCTGAGGAATTCTTACTGAAGTCCTTACAGGAAACTAAGCTGGCAGTAGGCTCTGTGAGACTGTTTTACTTCACGTGGGTGCCTCATGCAGCTCTGAAAATGATCACTATCGTGTATTAGAGAGAGGATTAAATTATTCCCATCTTTCTCTCCTCCCACACTCTGACTCCAGGCAGAACCAGTCCCTCCTTTTCCAGTTCACATACACAGACAATGAGTGTCACCAAGTGATCCAACTCTGGAGTAGCCCATGCTTTTTGACTTGTTGCTGGAGGTACTGCCCATTTCTTGCTTTGTGTTCACCATTAACATCTACCCTAAATCTGTGGGTGTAAACAATGCCATTCTGCTGATTTCAGTAAAGTTTTACCCAGCTACAGTGCAAAGATACTGGCCCAGAGCTCCAGAAAGCTGACTCGCATTTGGTTTTGTTTTTTTTTTTTTTTGGCTTTCTATAAAGGCTCTGAGGTGAGTGGTAAGGGCTGGGGAGATTCCATGTTGTGGCCCAGCTGGCGTGTGCAGCCACAAATAATAATTAATTGGCTCTTTAAGAAGTCTTGCAAACTTTTTTCTTGTCTGTCTGTCTTAAGCTCCTTTTAATTAACTTCAGTCATGTCCCAACACATCATCTTGGCTGAATCATAGACCTCACTGTGCCAGTTTTTCACATTCCTGAAATACACAAGCCGCCAGTGTTGTGAATGCAGCTCAGAGGCAGTGGCTCAGAGGAAGTTGGGCAGCTCTCCTGGAACTCAAATTTTCAGGAACTATTGTGAAATAGAGAAGCTGAGCAGACCAGCCTCCACTTCCAGCATCCTTGCTGCCCAGCTCCCAAAAGTGTTGCTGTCTTGCAATTTATGCACTGACTTGAGGAGCAGCAGTTGTACCAGGCACCTGTGTACAAGCGGATTTGTCCCTTTAGAAAGCACCTTTATTTGGGTTACAGTGCTTGGGGCATGCAGCCTTTTTTTTTTTTTCCTTTAAGAGTTTGTTTCTTGTTATTGCAAAGGGTCAACTTTCAAGATTCTAGGACATGTTAACAAGATACTCAGGCATACTTAGTCACCAAAAAATTCCATGTGGCAACAGGGCAAAGTCTTGTGCTTCTCTACTAGAAAGCTTCAAGTCTGGTTTGAAGACTGTAAGGATTGTTTCCATCTTTACGGAAATTTGGGATTTGAGAGTGTCCATTTTCTCACTAGTGCCTGGTGAAAATAAACCCTGCATTTTTATTGACTCTAAGTTATATCGATGCCTGTTGTCCGTTGGTCTGTGTGCTGTGTTTTGAGCCAGAGAATTGTGCACTTGGTAAGACTAACTCAATCTTAGCATCTATTTAATAGCGTGTTTAATTTATTGAAAAGAAGGTAAATCTTACTGTAACTGTTCAACACTTCTTATTTAGAGAGTGAAGTTTTTATAAAGAAATTATCCAACCAGAACAGAATAAATGGGTTATGTTTATTAGCTTAAAGCAGAAGCTCAGCGAATAAGAAAAGAAGGTGTGGCATTACAGTGGTGAGGATCTTCATCAATTCGAATAACTTAACATTGGGTTCTTAATTCCTAACCATTTCTAAAATCATATTTGGAAGCATAGTCTAGAAGGAATAAGCATATTCAAGAAAATAGTTGTGTCAAGGTTCTTGCATTCTCCATACTGAGGATGAGAGAAATGCAATCCATCTTCTGCCTTAAATGGATAGGAAACAGAGCACTATGACAGCAGGTTCAGGTGGCATGCCCCAGGCTGCAGATGAGGAGCCAGAAGTTGCCCAGAGAACTCTTTCAGCAATACTTGCATTTCCACAGCAGTTCAGGGGTTGTTGCTGTTGCCACAGACAGAGGTGGCATATTGCGTTGTTGTGGTGAGTTTTGAATAAGTGGGAGGAAGATAAATACTATATCTAATAAAAAGCAGAGAAGATAAAGAAGTGCTTCAACCTTTTGGGGAAAGAATAGGAAAATCAGGAAAGATGATTACAAACAAGCACCAGGTATGAGTGTGGAAGCCATGCCTGGATTACTGGGAGTGTACAAATGGTCTAAAGATGTAGACCCATGTGAAAGGAAAAGAAGCAAGAGCAGCACTGGATGATTGAAAGAGTAAACCAAAACACTGATGAAGAATGCTACGTAACTCACATGGAGATCCAGCTAAATCCTACTACATCTGGTACGTGACACTTTGCTGTGTATACAGAATCATAGAATCATAGGGGTTGGAAGGGACCTCAAGAGATCATCAAGTCCAACCCCCCTGCCAAAGCAGGTTCCCTACACCCAGGTACAGCCTCTGACCTAGCAGCAGCAGTCGCTAATACGATGGAGAAGTCATTTATGTTGGGGGAAAATCTTTATACAGTAGCAAAATATATTGACAATGAAAGAGAGAGAACTTTGTGAGCTGTTAAGGGACACACTCAATTCTGTTGCTTGTGCAGGATTCAGGACTCTGCTGAGACACAAAGGATTTGGGTCTTCCCAGTTCCAACCATAAGGAAAGACCTAATATGCTGCGGTGGGTAAGTTAAGAAATATGCTTCCTCTGAAATACTTCAGTTCTATGTGGCTTTGAGGAATGCGTTAGTAACAGTCTCCCAGTGTGACTGTCCCAGGAAGCGCACTGCATTTATCTGGGCAGCACCAGGCACGAGGCAGTGCACGCTCCAGAGAACTGTAACCAATGAGTGGGTTGGACTCCAAAAGAGGTGCATGTAAAATGTTGGCATACCAAAAGTACAGGGCTGCCTTAACAACCATTAAAAAAATGTCATGGATGTTATGGTGTTTTTCCAGAAAGTCTTCTGCTCAGGAATAGTAAACACTGTTTTCTGAAGCTCTTTACTGGGCACCTGTTCTGGAAGAAGTGCTGCAGCAGCAGAACTAAAGTGTGTTGGACTTGGCCATGGACCACTGAAAACCCGCTCAATTCACTGAGTGAGGTGCAAGAGGAAAAAAGGAAAACTGAGTCACTAGTTGTTAAGATTATGAAAAGAGCTATCAGGACATGCTCAGTGAATCTGTTGGTAGGCAGCACACTTTTTCTATGAGTATATCAAGGCTTCAGGAAATCACCAAGGAGTACACTTACACAATTTGTCATGATGATAATGTATTATTTTCAGCTATGGATTTCTTTTAACATCTCTCCTTTGCCTAGGCAAACTTTAATTTTTCCAGTGCTGATAGTAAGGCTGTTTGTCTGCTGTTAGGATTCACATGTATGTTTATGAGTAGAAATGTAGTTTTGTAGCAGCTTTTATACTACCTATCCCTTCTTCATTGAAGTCACTGCGTCTGATTAATATCACTCTCTTTCATGACTGGTAAAGACATGATCCCATGCCTCACACTGATGTTAAAAAAAAAAAGTCTTTTGAAAAGAAAAGCTTTGGGATTACATAACATGAAAAGTAAACAGTGGGGGAAAACAAAACAAAACAAAAAAAAAAAAACGAAAATGGCTCGGATGGCATTACTCAAAAACTGTGGCCTGCAGATGAGCCACTGGTTGCCTTCAGACTGCTACCAGGGCAGCTACAGCCTTGCTGATCTCTTCTAGCTAATCAATGAATATATAAAACATTTATTAGCTTTTCTGTATTCCCAAAGACTTTAGCTCCCATTGGAATTTTTCAGTGTTGATGTGACAGTACAGGAAAGACTGAGGAGCTCTGTTTCCCAGTGTTATTTTGTGTGCTTCCATCATGAAAGGGTGGTTCTCAGTGTTCTGCATGGATACATACCAGACATTTTCAGCCTACGTTTCCAGTTCCAGCGGACTTCAAAAGAGGAAGATACTCCCATTAATGTTTTGCATGATAACAAGTTAGGCAAGCATCATTTTTTGATCCAGTTGGTGGAAGACTGCTTACTGCTAGTGCCAAGTGGGTGTCATAGTTGGGACTATCAAATGATGTCTGCTGTATTAAATGCTTTGTTGGATTTCCTGCTTGGAAAGTGATGCATGTGCCAGACAAGCAATATTTTCTGTTTTGGCATTAAGGCAATCTTGGCACCGAGTGCAGGCTGTTTACTTCAAAAGCTTTATTTAAATATAATTTTGGAATACAGAACACACTTAAAATGTCTGCAGATGAACAGCAATGGAGAGGACAGTAAAACATCCTTATTTTTACTCCTGTGTCCCTTAGAAATACTTCAGTCTGCTTCGTTTATATGAGCTGCTTCTGATTTGTGTGTAATTTATTCATGCACTGTCTCTTGCTGGGTTGGACAGACAGTAAAGAACATGTAACTGAAAGACAGCTTGAACTATGAGCACAGAAGAACATAATGGACAGCAAAATTTAAATTCCTTCAAGTATTGTTTAACTTTCTTGTGATAGACCACTGATGGAAGGACAACATGCTCCATTTTGCTGAGTAGTCAACAGAAATAATCTGCTAGGATCTGGAAGGGCACTTTTCTGCTGCAAAGCCAGTGGACATGCTGACATGCAGTACCATTAATTTTCACCTAGCAAAAGGTTCTTCAGAATGCCAAGTGTGACGCCAGAATACAAAACACTTAATTTATCAAAGCCATAAGTAAGAAATGCTGTGTTTTTAGTTTTAGAAGTAACTTTTGTACATTTATGACTTTTTCCACATTAAACATCATTTATGGTTTGGAAATTGTTCAGGCAAGAGGCATATGGTTTCTGCTCCTGAATCAGTGGCAGTTTTGCTAGGTTGAGTCTCTTTTATGTTGACAGTTTTTTGGCTTTTTGTTTATCTTTTGGGTGGATCCTTACGGAGCAAGCTGCCTCAAAGAGAACCCATAGCCTTCTTTCCAAAGAGAAGACTACATGCTCTGCTTTATGTGAAGAGGATGGTATCAATATAGGGAATATGGTTTTGGAAGCCAGACTTGTGTAAAGTGCCTTGTGAAGAAGTGTGTTTTCTGGGATGTTCCTTCATCAGAGCAGTTGCTGGAACAAGTTGAGAAGTAGGAATTTCACACCTGGACTTTGCAACACAAGTTGAGAGTTTTTTCCATATGCAATGTGAGAAGTTATGGGCTAGCTGTTGAATTTTCAGTTAATTCTATTCCTGCAAATAAGTGGTAAGCGACTGATGCGAGATCTTGGTTTATGACCTAGGAACTCCATTTTACAAATTCTGCTGAGACTTCAAAGGCCTTGTTTTGCAGGCCCTTCTCTCTGTAAATGCAGTGCTTGAAGTGGATGGAATTGCATAAATATATTCTCTGTGTATATCAAAGCAGAGAAAATTGTGTGGATTGGGTATGAATTTGTCCATTTAGCACTTTATATTATAGCATTACTTCTTTCTTAAGAAATGAATGCCAACATTTTTGCCCTTCTGTAGTCAGTATTCTGTCCTAGAAGAGCAATGCCCTTTCCCCTGTCCAAGCACTATGCAGGGCCCAGTTCTGCTCCATGTTGCATCCCATTACTCCATAGAGTTACTCATGATGAATACATGCTGCATTTTTGGAGGTAGTGATGGTGCAGCTGTATTTTTACCTTTGTTACCTGTTTTATTATTCCATTACCAACTATGTTTAACCATTTTTCTGTGCTGAATGACAGCCATGCAAAATTCTAAGGAGAGAAAAATGACTTTTGTTTTGTTCCCTCACTTGGCTAGATGTGCCTACTTTGTATCCCAGCTGCTTCTGCAAGTATACTATGTCTCTCAGAGCAATCATCTCTGGCCTCCCATAGCATAGCAGCCTGTAGGAGTGGATTGTCACTCCCCTTGTCACCAGGTCAGGACCATGAGCTTACACTTGGTTAAGCAAGCCCTCCCAGCTTGGTGCAGAGTGTGATTTGTGACAGGTTAATAATGGGAAGAGATGATGAAAGCAAAGAAAGAGGCATATCTGAGGTATCTGAGGGCTGCCAGGGCAGCTGTTAAAGATCTCTGAATCAGATGGAGGGGGAACTCCACCAGCCTCAGTTTCCCAAATCTCAAGCAAGCCATCTCCCATGTGCAAAGCAAAATGAGCTCCACCCCAGCCCTGCCGTGTTAGCTGAGCTCTGATTAATATATGGCAAATTCCAAAGGTAGTCCTCTCAGTCTTACTGACATCCCCATTGGTAATATGAACCACAAAAGTGCTCCCCTGCTCTTCTGATTATTATTGAAAGAATTCTGCTTGATTAGGTCATTACTGAGGGGAAATGTAGGAAAAACAAATATTCCAGGGAAAATGCAGACTTTAGACAAGAGGGAAAGTTGCAAGTTTCCATGGTTTGTAAAATGTTTCACCTGATGGAAGAAAAATGGTCTGTGATTGTTGTTCTCCAACAACCCTCCCAAGAACATGCATACCTCAGCCTTCCTTCTTTGTTTGTAGCTCACTCATCATGTTGGAATGAGCAGCTCTAAGCCAGTCAAGTGCATGTATCTTTGAAGTGTTAGAGTCTTTGAATGTGAAGACGCAAAGGCAGAGACCCTTATAATTATTTCCTTGACAAGCCTGGTAAAGTAAAATTATTGCAGTTTGGGATCTTGGCACAGAGTGGAGGGAGAAACAGTTTCTTTGTCTCAGCCCTACCATATACTCCTGTGCCATTCTCTGCTGAGGCAGAAAGCCTGGTGTTTGCCTTAAGGTACGAGAAGAGGATCTAGGAAGTTTAGATGGGGAGAGCAGAGAGAGCCTGAGGCTCTTAAACAAGAAGAATGAGGGAGAAATGTGATAGCATCTTGAAGCAGTAAAGGGCTGGAGAGGCAATACAAGTAATACAAGGATGATGGGTATAATTTATTCTCCGTATCCAGGGCACCAAGGACAAAGTGTCAAGATTTTTAACTACAGTATGACATTAGGAAAAATCTTCCTAGCGCTAAGGCTAATGAAGCCCTGGAACAAAGTGCAGTAGTGACTATGGGGTGCATGAAGGCAATGTTTAAAACAGGATATAAAAAATTCAGTCTAGAATTGCAGACTGAGTTGCCTTGTCTTGGAGCAAGCAGAAGGTACCTTTCTGTCTACAGCTTCTGTGGACCAGTGGGGATTAATGTGAAACTAAGAGCTTGCTTGTAGCAAGAAGCTCCTCTTGCTTACCCTCGCTTAGGTTCTAACTTATGGGAGAAGACAAGAGATGTCAGAGACATTTTATCCTGCGGTTTTCTTGTCTCTAAACCTTCTCAGAGCATGAGATGCACCATCTTCTGCATGGCTATTCACACCCAAAGTTTGTCACCAACTTCAGAGTTAGTTCTGGGTCCTGCTCCACTCTTTGCAGAGAACGTTTAGTAGCAGGAGTGGCCTTTGTGTTATAGTAAATGCTGCTTGTTTTTCTTAGTCAATAGCCT
The DNA here is from genome assembly GCA_013399175.1 of Odontophorus gujanensis. Lineage (NCBI taxonomy): Eukaryota > Metazoa > Chordata > Aves > Galliformes > Odontophoridae > Odontophorus > Odontophorus gujanensis. Next base: position 148,638 of record VXAB01001477.1, on the reverse strand, counting down.
TTCTAGAAGATATGTGCGCAGAGTAGTCTAAAACCTAGCATGATATAGGCTGGTTTGTTTATTGGTGGGGATCAGTGTACTGACTAAGGACCAATATACTAATATAGCAAAAGGAATCACTGAGTGCGAATGCTAAAACTTCTCGTTTCAATTTTTTTGGAGTGAGAACAGCCTTGTTTTCTCCTATCACCTGTTGCCAGTTGATACTGGCATGAAGATGTCATGCATGAAGATATCAAGTTATACAATACAACACCTCCTTGACATGGAACAGTTCTTAGGAGGGAGTGATACTGATTTTGTGGGAAGAGTGTAAAAGAGGTGACAAAAATAAGGAAAGATCTTAATGCAGAGCAATTTGGGCACCAGTTCCTGTACAAGAAACATCCCTAATCCAGTGAAGAACTTTCAGCCGTGGTCTGACACAGGGGGCTTCCCATCAGATGTACTTTATTTATCTCCCGTTTGTGCCACCATGCCCCCATCTTAGACCACAAATAACTCTTTTAGACATGCTCTGAGTGAGGATGAGACTGGATCCTACTGGTAAAGCAGGCAGTTGAAGAGATGAAGCTACTTGCTTTGAAATGTCTTCTCCAGAGCCTCCCTGGCATCAAATTGGTGTTGGGAATTCATTGTCAGTTGAGCAAGGATTTTCAGGCTTTTACTGGGTTCAAAACGTGGAAACTGAAATCCCTGAGAAGTGTCCAAATTCCCATGAGTCTCCAGGTTACAGTACCTTTTCAGATTCTTTCTCTTTTCTCCCTTCAGTGGAAGGCGCTGGCATCAGCAGTCTTTTGCCTTTTTCAGCCTGCCCTTTAGAAGAGGTCTTCTCAAGCATGAGTTAATATCATGCTGTCCTGAATAGTCAAAACCCTGCAACATGCTGAGAGACCCGGCTCTCCAGTCCTTGCATTTTGTTGTATTCCAGCCTGCAACTGTTCCTTTTCTGAGAAACCTAACCACTTTGTCTCCTTTATTCCCTCCCTCTCAGCTCTCTAGACATGCCTGCTGCCATGAGATGCCTCAGCCAAGGACTTTGAGCCAAGATATGAGGGAAATGGTTTAACCAGACGTGTGCCCATGTCTGCAACACAGAATTTTAAGATGCTGAAATTTAAAAGCTTGCCACCATCTCCCTTGCCTCCCAGCAGCAAAGAAAATAATGGGTGGGACTGCAGCATATCCATTAAAACACCTTTTTTCAAGGGAGAAGATAGGCGGTTACAATTGATCTGTAGAAATTTGCTCCAGGCTGAAAACTTGGCAAACAAAAGCTTAGCTTAGAAGTGATTAAAAAGGACACAATGAAAAAAGCATAAAATAAACCAGGGCAGTCATTTTGGGTGGAGATGAGGGTCTAGAGCTTAGAGATCATTCTTCAGTGGGGGAGGAGAAGGAATGGCTCAAGGCAGAGTTGTATTTGGCTCTAAGCCCTACTATAACTAAGCCTTTCAGAGCCAGGAGAATAAACTGCAGCATCTGAATACATGTTCATTCCCTGGCCTCTCCCTTCACCCATTTATCAGGGGGAAGTTAAGGCCTCCCGTACTCTTAAAAGCAGAGGGGATGCAGATATGATGACAGTAGCTGAATTCTTCCTACTGTTACTTTCTGGATGTGGTTCTCATTGTAACTTAAATTGTAAAAGCAAATAAAGAAACTGAGATTCAGCTTTCCTAGAGAAGAAGAGGTGAATGTGTTACTTTCAGTGCTATGGAACTTCTCAGACCTCTTTCACTCAGTGCTTTGTCGCACCTGGTGCTCAGGATCCATACCTTGCTTCTGCTTTTTGCATCACATAGTGCCACTCCTGAACAAAAGCATGATCCCTTGAAAACTATAACGTGGGCTGACTTCTGCATAATTCCAGTTTCACAAAGCTAAGGAAGAAGGAGAGCTTGCTGGCTGTATAGCAGCAGAAACCATGAGCACAGAATGGACCCCTAGAGGGAAAACTTTTCCAAAGTGTTATCTAATGTGCACACCACATATGTTTGGCAGCATAGTTTCCAGAGACCTTGGGAAACAAACACAAGGCCTAGCCAGTAACCAGTTCTTTTCTCTGTCTTCATCTCAGGACCCCTGGGCCTCTCCAGTGAGTGTGCCCACACATAATAACATTGTTGGTTCCCTCTGTAGTGGTGTCCCTGTGTAAGAAAAATTCACACTTAGAGATTTTCTGAACATGAATGGATAAAGCCTGGAGCAACCTGAAACAGGTTTGCTAACTCTCCTTACTGCTATGCACCCTTCTAAAACAGCTATCCCCTCCGCAACTTTATGGAATGCTCTGGCTGTAGCAGGCACCGAGTTACAAAAAACTAAATGAGTGACCAAAGATGTAGAGCTCTAAAAGACCCTTTCTGAAGTTTTCTCTCTCACCCCATGGTTCATATATGTTCAGTTCCATCAGCATAAGGGCAGCCCTAGTTTAGGTGGAATGTTACTTAGTGCTGCCTCAAACAGGCCTCCTTCATAGGGCAGCACAGCTTAAATTTTTCTGGCTTTTGTAACAGGCTTCATCATTGACTTGTACATATCTTCATATAGGTTTGCGGATCTTTTGTTTAAGCTCCCCAGTGCTGTCTGAAGAACTTAGTGCTCTCCAGCAGCAGATACTGCCAGGCTTTGCTTCTTATAAAAGAAATGCACTACAATTCCGTCCTTTCTTGAGGCTTAAATGAGGCAAGTGGAAAAAGCCAATAAAGGATCATATACGACTAGGCCTATTGGTTGAGAAGGCTTGGAGAAGCTTTCCCTTTTGCTACTACCTAGCCAGGTAACATCCTTGCAGTATTAAGAGATCTCTTATCAGCGCTGGTGAACTGCATAATTTGAGATTAGGCTGTCAAAACACTACCTTTCTGAATGTCTCAGTAGGGTCAGTTCTACTGAGGAGTGGAGGCAGGCTCTTCGAAAGTTCTTGTTAAAGTGCAAGAAGAAGCCTGGCCGTTTAGTCTGCTCTTGTATTTCAGTACTGACACTCAGTGTTTTTCTTTTCAGGGAAGACTGGAATCGGTGAGAATGGAATGCAGTCCATCTTCTAGCTCCCCAAATGCAGCGAGAACATTTATGGGCTGATCTTCTACAGCTTCTCTCAAGCACTGGAATTTCCAGGTGCATGTTTTCAGAGCACAGGCAACCTCAGGAAAGCCACTTTTCAAAAGGTAGGTCATCTCTTGTTTAGACCGAAAAAACTGAAAAGCAAACAGTGAAAAAATGGAGCAAAAAAGACCTTTGGTATCAAAAAGTAGGTCTTTCTTTTCTCCAAGCTTCTTTAACTTGCCTAATGCAAATCAAAGTGGAACTGTAACAATGAATTGAGGAGATGTAGATGGTAAAAGCGAGGTACTGGCATTGGTAAAATCAGATCCCAGCAGAAAGAAGATGGTGGGGGAAGAAGTTTAACAAGTTTGCTTTATGTGCCACTGTGTCATGCTTCCTTTTGTTGCTCAAGAATGTTGCCTCACTGGTTCCTAGGGTGTGAAAGGGCTATGCTACTGGGAAGATGTGCCCCACAGACCACCACATGTGAGCCACTATTGGACTGATTCTGACAGAAAGAGTGATCCTTCTGAAAGCTGTTTTACTTTTATTGCAGTTGTACTGTGGATCAGGAAGTGATCTGGGCTTTGTGGTCAGAAGTTTTCTGTAATGCAGAAGTTTGCAGAACAGTACTGTGCAGTGCAAATGCATAATGAGAGTAGGTAGGCACTTGAACTCAATAAAGGGAAGTCAAAATGCCTCCCTAGAAAGTTCACAGTGGTCAGGAGGTTTGGAAGATAACTTTGAAGGAGGTTAGGAGAACAAGATAAATGCTCTCTAAAATAATGGAGTTCCCTCTCACCTTCGCTACTTCCAAAGGAATGAAACAGGACAAAGGCACTCATAAACTGTGTTGTGCGTACACATACAAAGCTAAGCGCAGAAGGAGCTTGACAAACCTTGTCAGGAAGGGGAGAGTGCACAAGGAGCGTGTGACAAGTTCTGGCACATATATACCTCACTAGTGCTAACAGTGCCTTGAAGCCTGCCAGGAGTTTACCCCATGAACTGACATTTCTCCATCCTTTGTACACATCCAAAACTGCTGTTGCACAATCTGGCGTGAGTGGCACACTGCTAGGAAGAGACTCAAGACTGGAAAATCAGGCTGTATCTTTCTGTCTGTTGGGCAGGACTGCAACTTAACTGCTAGAGGCATCTTAGCCTGCTGGTTTTTCTTCCTTCAGTTCCTACCCAGGCCCCGCTACTGAAACAAAGACTCCCACAAAAGCAAAGAAATAGCTGTAGCAGAAGATTCTCTAGTTGCTTCCCACATGTCAACTGCTGCTGCTACAGTCTGTGGTTTGTGTGATGGCAGTGCTGATTCAATTAACTGATTTTTGAATCCTTCCTTTCATGACGCTTGTGTGGCCATGCAGACCAGTTTGAATGTCCAGGAACAGATCAAGTGTAAGTTTTTTAAATAAAAGGCTGCTTCCCTTCTCTTTTTCTATATGTTGCCTCTACCTGTTTGCAATCTGGCAGTTTGGTGAGAGTGCCCAGCTGTTTTGCCTTAGAAGTGGTTGTTAACTCCATCTGGAAAGAAAAAGCAATCAGCCCTCTGCACTATTTGTCCTACTCTTGCTGACCTCAAAGCCTCTTCCAGAGCAAATCTTTGTGAGCTCCAAGGCTGTTCATCACAACTTTCCCTTCAACCCATTCCAGCCTAAAGACATGCAAGACTTAATACTTTACAGGCCTTTACAGTAAAGGACTGCACTTCACATGTAAAGTCAAGGTATGATTTTATGGTATGATTCCCGTAACAGTTATAACTCTGACCTTTTTGTACACATATTATTTTTAGTTAATGTAGATGGTGTTAACTTTAATGCCTTTCCCTCAACCCTTAAGGAAACTAGCTAATTTCCAGGTTGATATGAGCTGGCTAATTTCCAGTGTTTTGGGGAGACAGCCAAGATGTGCAATTTCAAGGTGCTTCTGGCTGCTGGTGTTCCTAAGTGGAACACATCTGGATCTGTGCTTCATCTCAGACCTCCTCCCACTGTCTGTCACCCCCACTGTCCTCTGCTTGTGCTATTGGCTAAGGCTACAAGTTACCCCACTGCAGCCACATATCATGTTACCATCAATCAAGATGCTTATGCGGCCTAACAGGCAGCTTGCTAACCTAGCCAGGCAAGGCTGGTGGCATGAGTAGATAAAGCCACCTTGGTCTAGGAGTTGTGAATGAGTTTGATGTAGCAAAAACGTGATACCATCTCCCGTGTACCCACTCACTGGTAATGAACTGTGAGTCTAGATAGGAAAAGACTGACAGGCAGGCAGAACAGGAAAAGGGAGGAGGGAGTTAAAACACCACGGCATAAAGAAAGAAAACCATGTGTTCATGCTTGTGTCAGTAGACTGTCTGTGTGCTGACCCCAGGCTCACCTGAGCCTTGGCAAAGCTCGCCTTTGTTCTGTGCTGGCTTTCAGAATCCAGAGTTATCCCATAGCCATTTTGTGACCTGTTCCACACAGACAGCCTGGCCATGATTGCTTCATAAAGCAAGACCCAGGAATCAAAAACAGGGCATGCTTCCTGAGCAGAGATGGAAAACAGCTGTGCTGGAAAAAAAGGAGGGGTTTTCTGGCAGAGCAGCAGAAAATACAGATCAAGGCCTGGTTGTGCAATCTTCTTTGGCTGGCCTTTGGCTGCTGTTGTGGCGCAGGGACTAGATGGAACTAGCAGGAGACTGGTGCCAGGCAATGGAGTAGCAAGTACCTCTTGTGACTGGAAGGCTGGAAACCCAGAGTTTAGTCCTAAATGTTTCAGAGCTGACTGAGAGGTGACAAGTGTCACCTGGTCATGCTGTCCTCTCCACTCTGCTGCGATCAGATTTGTCCAGCCAGGCCCAGTTATCAGCTGAGTCTCCAGGATGGTTACAGTAAAAGCACATGGACTACAGATGTTCAACTTTGCCCAGGCAGGAGTTTGATTCCTGCCTAGTGCTGACGAAGTGCTCACTGTGTGGCCACAGTGAGGGATTTGGTTAGACAGTCTGGCCGGGTTGCTGCATCTGAATCATCCATGCCCATACTGGGGTGTAGGTGCATGCCAAACAAGACAGTGCACACATGCTGTGCAGGGAAGCTCACCAAACACAGAGCTAGCAACTGCTTTGCCGTAACCATCCTCTGAAGTCAAGGGAAGGCAGTGCCGTATGTTCACTAGCCTTAACTGCTTGTTGCTTTGAGCCAGGCTTCTGAGAGTTCTTGATATATATTAAATTCAAAATCTCAAACCAAAAGTAAATGTGCCTGTAGATTTAATGTGACATCTGGGTCTGAAGCCATGGGAAAGGGGTATGGAACTCTGTTGAATATTTTTCTCTAAATTGTTTCAATCTAATTATTGTGCACAAGAAGGAGAGGATGAACAAGAACAGAGATTTTACCTTTGCTTCAGATCAAGATTATCAAAAACTTGATACCACCTGCCAAGAGAGCCCTGAAATATCTCTCTTCTCCCAGTGGTACTCTAGGTAACTAAGGAAACAGCTAAGGGAAAGGGTAAAATGATGAGAAGGCAAAAACCAAAATAAGTTGGAAGAACCATCAATCACCTCCTGAGTTGATACATACCGGCCTTCCTTCTTAGCACCTGGAATAGGAAAAGACAGTACGATGAGTATTTTTCACCCTGTAGTTTTGGAGCCATGGATGCACCATAATCAACAGAGTACTGGTACAGGTTGCCCAGAGAGGTTGTGGAGTCCCCTTCTACACATAAATTCAAGACCTGTCTGACATGTACCTGTGCGACCTATTGTAGGGTACCTGCCTTAACAAGGGGGTTGAAGTCCCTTCCAATCCCTGCGATTCTGTGATTCTGAAATTGTGGGGAGATTGTGCTGTCTTAGAACTGGCTCAGCATACTGAGCTGCAAGATGGGGGTTCAGATCTTGCACTACAGCACTTATCAATCATGCTTATCAATTTGACATAGCACAGCTGCAGAGGAAAAAAAGAAAACAACAACAACAAAAAAAAACACTGCTAAAAAAAAGCTGATAAAGGGTGAAAATTCGGTACGGTGACCCGCGGGAGGGAAGAACCTGCAGAACTGAGGCACGAGCAGTGCCAAGAGTAGTGCGAAGGGAAGCAATTTTGTCCCAGATAGCAAACTTTGGAATATTTCTGGCCTTCTGTGCCAAGTTTTTGAATCTGGGTACTTTAAGGTATTGGGTAGGATAGGTGACACCTTCAGATGCTACACAATCTTAAGGAAACCAACACCAAGATGTACTACTGTGACCAGAAGCAGGCTGTTGACAACTGTCATATGCAGACATGGATGAAAACAACATTACGTTTGCAGCGTTTGGGCTAGGCTTCCAAGTGAATGCAACCATTGCATTGTTTGAGTTTTAGGCATTTTTCTTCCTGCCATAAATGATCATAGTCCCGAGTAGAGGGATGAAGACAGCAGATAGAAGGTGTGAGGGACCCATCAACTGCGCTGACAGAAGCCAGTCTCTCCAGTGGGAATCCCTTCACCTGGATTCTCAGTGTGCAGCTTATGGAGGACTGATGGAGGTGGCCCCCACTGGCAAGAATCTTGCCTGTGGCTCCTACCTGAGCAGAAGAAAGCCTTTTCTTAGATCGTTCTCTCATGTCTCTATATGAAAAGGGTCTCAGGGTATATCTAAGATATTTAGAGAATTTCTCTCTCAGAAGAAAATTAGAAAATGACAAGTACCTCTTGTTTAGATTTTTGTTCCTGTAGCACTCTTTAAAAGTACTTTGTAGACCAAGACTGATGATTTTTGCAAGGTGAAATGATTAATTTTAGGTATTACAGATAAAATCAGTTAGTTTAAACTTGGGCAATTTTGTAATACATCCAAACAAACAAAACCCAGACAGATAGACAAAATTAATAGTTGGTAATAGCTTCAGCGTTCTTAGAGCTGTTGAAACTTTGTTGTTGCTTGCAGATAAAACTCTAGTGCTTCAAAGTTCATTTTCAGTACAAGACAGGATGAAGGCATATTTTGGATATAATTTGCTAAGTGAGGTGTTAGTCTTTTGGCTTATACTGACCTGAAATTGTTCTTTATTTTTAAAAAATCTCCTTCATTTTAACTTCTTAATATGAAGTCTCTCATCATAGTTCTTATGAAACATTCTGCATCTGCATGTACTCGGCAGAGTCAGAAGTGGATTTCAGTAGTGGCTAAAACAAAATTTAATTTAACAAAAAAAATTAAGTTTTGTTCCCATGGAAGAGTTTGAATTTTGATGAAATTCATTTCCCTGTGAAAAAAAGGAAAAACAAGTCTATCATTTGCAGTTTTTACCTGATGACTGTTTGCTCTTCAAGAGGGAGAAAGGCAAGGTTTAGTTTATGAGAAAACAAGTGGAGAGAAAGCAAGTTTTTGTTTATGAGAAAATAAGTCCTACCAATAAATGGTGGCAATGGAAGCAGAGGAAAGAAAATACAAATTCCCAGGTATTCCAGGAATATCTGGAATCCTTTACATCCTGCTCTGTGCACATCATTTGTACATATCCCAGTGTTCCACCACAGAGGCAGCTGCATTTCAGTTGTGTTATTATATGAAGAGTTTTGTATAGTTGTCACATGAGGCAATTCATACTATGAGATGAAAAGGAGCTGACCACAGCAACTGAAAAAAAAATAGAACATGCAATCTATTAACTATGCTGGAAACCACTCATGCCACAGAGAAATGAGGGCCAGGATGCAAAAACTTCCAGAGGAAATTAGGAAGGAAAAAAAAAAAAAGAGAAAAAAATGTCATCGGTTGCTGGGAGAGGAGTACAGGCTAGTTACCACATCTGAGCTGCTGAAAAACAGCCACTGGCTTTCTGTAACTCTTCATCTGTTTTTCTGTTCATTTTTGTCCTTCTCTTTAACCTTGCTGGGTAAAACACATCTCCAAGGACAAATAAAAATGATTTTCTTACCAGTGCTGCTGACTTTGCAGTCTGTCAGAAAACTGACTAAACTCGAAACACCCTCAGACAGTCACTTTAAAATATGGTCAACATTGTGTTGTTGCTGTTGCTATTGTTTTTTTGTCTTTTTTAAAGAACAAAAGATATTAATTGCACAGCAGGATCACTCTGCAGCTTAAATTAAGGCTCTAGGTGAAACAACAAAACTGTTGCGATGAGTTGTGTGAGAAGGGAAGTGTTGCATAAAGCTAGACTTGGTTCTTGTGTTACAGTGCAGATGCTTAGTTATCTTAATTGAATATATATTATACTGAAGGATCTTGAGATCCAGAAAGATAGCCCGGTAACTGGAAGATGCTGTTAAGAATCCAGACCAAGGAAATGTTAATTTATTTTGCTAGGTTCACATTCAACCTGTCCAAAGAAAAATGTTTGGCTCCTAGTATTTGAGAGGTTGAAATCTGTAGTGAGTGCTTTTGTCATTACTTACATCATCTTCCATTTTATTTATTTATTTATTTATTTACCTGTTCCACATGTGAATGAAGATCCGTAGTTTCTTTTGGGAAACTTTTCTGCTTCAGCTGTTTCTCTGATCCTCAGAGATGTGCTGATGGAGTTAGACTTACAGCCCAAATAGGCTGAAGGGATCTGCAGATCTGTAGGTGCACCTACCATCTACTGTCCCTGACAAACACTACTTTTAAACTGTGGTTAGGACATGAGAGGAACGAAGCAGGAGAAACTGTTTGAAAACAGTCTCAACTTGCTCAGGATCATGAGAAAGGATAATGGAGGTATTTCACCTTTGCCTGCACATTTACTATATGCCAGGCTGGCTAGTTGTTCGTCCTTTCTTACATTCTAACAAGCACAGAATTTTGGCTTGTGAGTGGTAGGTGACTGAAATGAAAAGTTGTGTGTGGCCATTTTGACTTCATTTGTTTGTGGGAAGGGTTCTGCTTTGTGATATAGGTCATTCAAATCCCTGGGCAAGAATAAATGACAGAGGAGAAAACATAGACACAGTCAGATAGAGCAAAAAATCTAATTTTTCAATCAAGCTTTTAATGAAAAGATCATAAAATAACAGTTTCTCATCACTGTACATTAAGACTGCAAATTTCTGAATGCTGAGATCATATTATACTTTCTGTATCTTTATATGACACTTGAGTTGAAGCCACAACTACATGTGGCTCTGACCTGAATTCAAGCTCTTGAAGGAAATGAACAGAACACTGTAGCAGGAGTGTTGGCCTTTCCCTTACCCTTCCCTCTTCTCCCCTTCCACAGGAAACATCCAGGGCACCTAGACTGACTGGTAGTTAAGGCTTAAAAGTAATTAAAAAAAAAAAATTAAAAAAGTGAGAGATGGAACATCCCTCTTTTAATTGCATTTAAAATACTCAAATAAAATGGGAGAAAACATCTAGACAGCCAAAATAAGGTCCTGTTCTCATTAGGAAAGTTATCCTCAACCAATTAGAACCCTTGCAGACATTGGAGCAGCTGTCCTAGGTGCTTCAATTGGTAACTTGTGATGAAGGAAGTCTAAAAAACATCCCACTTTTCAGGAAAAGCAAGCACTACAACATGTGTCCCCTAATTGCCAGTGAATTTTGTTGCATGAAACCCTCTCTCCATATGGCATCCTGCAGGGTCTATTCTGTTCAATAAATACTGATCTGCTGATCCCTATGTGTTCAACTCTAGGCTTCGAAATGCATAGGCAAACTGGAGAAAGGAGGGAAGAAGAGAATGATTACAATTGCTTGCCTGTTTATCTCCCACACTAAAATCAGGACAGTAAGGTACCATGGGACGTAAAACAGTGCAACAAATTCAGGAAAGAAACTTCCAGAATTTCTTTTTCAAGAATATGGCAGTTCTTGAGCACAAGAGTAAGCTTATGAAAAGGTATCACAATGTTTGAAGAAACTTTGTTGATGTTGAGAAAATCATTGAATTCAAACAAAAAATAAGAAAAAACACTAAAGTCCACTTAAATCCTCCAGGATCGCAGAAAGTGACAAATATCCCCTTTCTTTATACTAATTTTTAAGACTGTTGCAGGTCTGTAACTGCTAATTCTACCAGCACTGGAATGAGAGGCTTGTGAAGTAAAGCTTTTCCTAGGGACTCTGGCCACCTTAAACATTGAGGCCCATCACAAGATGGCACAGATGCTGCTGAGTTTGGCACAAAGCTTCCTCTATCTATCTTAGGCATTGACTCTCCACTTTTGAGAGCCTTATTGCTTCCACAGTAAACAGTAAGTAATGGATGCGAGAGAGTTTTAAAAAGAAGCTAGATTCTGACCTTCAGGCAGGACATGAGACTCATCTCAGTCACAAGCTGCAACTGGAAGCACGCAACTGTTCCTCTGATGATTTTTACATACTCCAAATTTTGCCAGAGTTCACCTGAAAATTTTCTTGGTTGCACTGAGTGCACTGGATGTTTCCCCTGGTAAAGACCCATACTCCTGCTTTTCAGAACTGAAGTGACAAGGTAAAATACTGCTAAACCAGACTGAACCTGCACTGCTTTAAAACAATGCTTTCTACACACATAACAGAGGAAAAAAAAAACAACAACAACAACAACAAAAAAAAAACAGAAACAAAATAGGAATCTTAAAAAGAATGACACTGTAACTGGAAACATTTAAATACAGCAAAACATAAATTCCTCTTCTATGCAAAGCTACAAAAGTCCAGTCTTTGTATTGTCTTCACAGGTTATGGTTTATGGCTATGCTGAGAGTCTCTGAGATTCTTCTTTTTTTTTTTTTTT
>VXAB01001477.1:116255-135139 GCA_013399175.1 Odontophorus gujanensis | reverse complement strand
TCATATTCGTATAAAAAAAAAAAAAAAAAAAAAAAAAAAAAAAAAAAAAAAAAAACAAAAAAACACCTCCCTCCCCCCACCCTAAAACTCTTAAAATCTTAAATATGAAACTAGTGTTTTGCTTTCTCATTAAAATACAGAAAAATGTTTGATACAATACTATGTCGTACAAATGCAGTTGAGTGTTCAGGCCCCAAGCAGGCCTTAAACAGTCCCTGAAGTTTTGAGTATTATTATTCATTATTACTGTCATAATTTGGAAAATGTTTATATTCAATCTACGGAACACAACTCTACATAACTACTTGTAAAAAGAACAAAATTTCCTTTTGTACAATACTCTTGCTGTACACAGACTTTATGTCGTATTGTTTAAGTGCTGAGGGAGGGGGATAAAGTAAAAAAGCTGCTCTGGGGGAAAAAAAATTAAAAAAAGCACCCGGTCCTGAAACTTCAAAATGATTCTCAAAGCTTAAGAAACAAATGAAGAGGGGACCTAGAAGGGGAAGGAGAGGCTATATTACTCACACGCATGCTTGTAAAAATGGAATTAAACAAGGGGGAGCAGGTTGGTTACCCACTTCAGATCTGGCCATGCTTCCCTGAGCTGTGGGTGCTCCATGCCATGGCTCTGCAGCCCCAGCTCCAGCAGCATCCCAAGGCCTCTGCACAGATGTGTTCCCACTTACCCCATCACTACAGCAGACTGTGGGGCTATGAGCAAGGGGGGAAAACGGTATCCAAAACCTACTGCAGAGGCAAAGCTCATTGCCAACTGCATGTTTCCCACTAAGAGAGCTAAAACTTATTGTGAAAATTGGGACTTAGTGGGTTCTGAGCCAGACAGCAGAAAAGGAGGTTCTGCTGTGGCAGCAGCTGAAGCTAGCATGGGATTGAGCTCAGCTTTCATACAACTGGAGGGAAGGTGAAGGCAGTGTGAAAGTGCCTTGGAACTAATCTTGTATGGCGGTCCTTGCACCCTGCTGGGACTTACTTCGAGAAGAAGGCAGATGGTAAGGCCTTCCCTGTTTTCCCCAAAGATGATTTTGGGGACATTCTTAAGGAGAGGGTTGGCAGGGAACTGAGGGAAGAAGAATTCAATATAAATTCAAAATGTGGAAGTGCTAAAGACACTAAAAACACACCTAGCCCCCCAGAAGAAAATAGCATGCTTCAGCACAATGAGAAACGAAAAGTCCGTGCACCCCTCATGCCCCCAGCTCGCAGCGGGGCCGGAGCAGGCAGACAATAGCACGAGCAAACAGCACAGCAGAGCGGGCAGGAGAGGGGCAGCGTGTTCCCTGTAACGTGACACCAGGCCAAGGCGCAGCTCAGTTAATCTATTGCTTGGAGCCTGGATTCCAGCTTCCTCAGTTCGTTCAGTTGACCCAAAAACTTCTTTTGGACTATAATCTATCTTAAAAAATAAAAAATAATAAAAAAAGACAATGAAGCTTATATTTCTTTGTTTCAGACCAACGTGCTCACTTTTCTCTTTTTTTTTCTTTCTTTTTTTTTTTGGTCAAAACTTAAAAAAAAAAAAAAAAAGGAAAACCTTTTTAAAAAAGATAAAATGTGAGGTTTGGTAAACCCTATGCAGAGACTATACCAGTTTGAGCAGAAAAAAAAAAAAAAGAGAGAGAGAGAAAAAATACAAGTGTAAACTTTTTCAATTCAGAAGGGATGATTCTACTGGCTGTGAATTTTTACCACCACAGTCACGAGAGGCTTGAAACAAGCCATAGCTTTCCACAAGGTCACGCCAACGAAGTCAAGGGGGCCAAGGATCGGTGGGCTAAGTTCTCCGTCTCTTCTCCTAAACCAATAGCAGCTGTTGGCTGTGATGTCTTATGCAGATGTTGCAAGAACATTTTGTTTCATTTTCTTTTCATTTTTCTTTCTTTTTGTGCGCGTGTGTTAAATTGTGTAAAAGGGAGGATATGAAACACTTTGGTTTGCTTTTTCCTCCTCTCCTCCACCTTATTGCACTCTGGATTCTAGTAAATTATGGGCTGCTATGCCCTCACCCTCTGTCCTGCCAGGTGTTTACAGACGGACCCAGACATGCTGGGGGAGTGGAAGATGAGGGGGGCATTTTCCTCTCCCCATAGTATCCAGATTCAATAAACAAAGCTGGAAAGGGCCCAGAAAGCTCAGGGAAGTTTTCTCCTTTTATCTAAAGGTGACTGCAAACAGCCAGGAGACTGTGAGCGAGCCAGTCCAAGCAGCCAGCACAGCTTCTGGCTCAGCATATTTTTTGCTTTGTCTTTGGCCAAGCTTTGCTTTAACGTTTCTCTAGCTGACTTCTGATGGAAGGACAGGGTGGTAAAAATCCCTTAACTTTAATTTAGCTTCTACTTTTATACATTTAATTACTTACAATAACAGAAAAAAATGCCTAATCTTTCACTAACCATCTTATTGTTCTCATGAATTCAAGAGGTAGCAAAGGTAACAAGTCTGTCCACACAGACTCATTCTTTAGTGAGGGAGGAAAGCTAAAAACATACACACAAAAAAAATAAAATAAAATAAAATAAACAATAATAAAAAAGTACCTAAGGAACTTGTAGCAAGTCCAGCCTACATCAAACCCCCTCCCAACCCACCCGCCATAGAATTAACCTCAGACCTTCCAGTTCAAACATTCACATAAACGTTACAATGGTTTTTCCTTTAATAAAAGTACCTCTAAGCAAAGAATATTCATACGAAACTACTAGAAAAGTAAAGACGACCCCCTGCTCACTGAAAGAAATTCCCAGGGCATCCAGTCCCTGTTCAGTCATGGGTAAGGCTGAAGAGGTTTGCTTGTTTTGTGGGAAAAGGTGGCGTGTGGTTACTTGTGCCAAGGATCAAAACAAAATGAGGGAGGGACAGCAAGGGAAGCATCACCATTTCTTTAAGCAAAGCACCCTGGCGGTGAATGCCTAGGTAGATGGCCATCCCCACCATGGCCAGCGCAGCAGGTTGGGTGGTGAGTTCCACCTCTGCTTTGGCTTTACCATGGCATCCAGAGGGGCTGCCAACCCTGCAGGATGGTCCACGGACACAGCTTCTGCGTTTGTGAGGGCAATGCAATGTTTTGTCACAGATGTATGCTATTTTCTTTCAAATGGCAAGGAATACCCTACTGAGTTTGATTTTAAGAGAGGACATGAGTAGGGCAACAGCATCACATAGGAAAGTGGCAGGGACAATGGATCCGGCAAAGACAAAAGTTCCCTGTGGTCCTCCTTCGTGCTTCAGATTATCAAAATGACAGTGAAGTCAGTATACATGAAAAGAAGTGACATTTCTTGCTAGATCACAAAGATTTTGAGCGAGAGTTGGACTAAATGCGTCAGCTTGGCTGTGGACGTTTCTTTAAAAAAAAAAAAAGAAAAAGAAAACAACTTTTTTTAAAAAATGTTAAAGCTACATTTGTTTAGGCCTCCCATGACTGAACAGAGTATGGGGAGTTGCCCCCTTTTTTGTTTGTTTTTTTTTTTCTTTTTCATTTTTTTTTTTTAAGCAGCAAGTCTTACAGAAAGGTAATCACTGCGGATGGGCTCGAAGCTCATTCTGGAGTCTTTGGCTTATGTGGGAGAGGTATGCATTCGCAGGTGGCTGATCAGATTGCGCTGCTGGGTGAATTTCCCACCACACAGTTGACATTCGTAGGGTTTTTCTCCTGAGTGGACACGCATATGCTCTGTCAGTCGGTACTGCCGGGTAAAGCGCATCCCGCATTCCTCGCAAGCAAAGGGCTTGAGCCCCAAGTGGCTGCGCATGTGCCGTGTCATGGTGCCCCGTTGTGTGAACATCTTGCCACAGATGTTGCAAGGGAAAGGCCGCGTCAGCCAGTGAGTCTTCTCATGCTGTCGCAGTGTAGCTGGATCCTTGTAGCTCTTCTCACACACGGAGCACTTGAAGGGCCGGGACTCTGCAGAGTAGGACTGGTTGGGATTGGACAAATCCTCGGCTTCATCTTTGCCTCCATATGTGCCTTCCTCTTTTATGTAAAGGTCTTCCTCAGTGTGTGTCTCCACATGGGCATTCAGCTGCTCAGAGCTGGGGAAGCCTTTACCACAGGGAATGCAGACGTACAGGTTGTCACCATATGCCACTGGCTCAAACCCCTCCTGCCGGTAGACGTAGTTGGCACTGGTATGCCCGCCACTCTCATTCTCACTCTGGCCACTGTCATCACTATTCTCCTTGCCATTTTCAACCTCCTCCTTACACGAATAGGGCAGGTCTGTGCCGTAGGTTCCAGCCAGGCTCCGCTCCACAGACTTGGACAAGGGCCCCAGCAGGATCCCATTGGGGAGCCCTTCGCCTTCATCCCTGTCTTTGCCCCCATCCTTTCGGTCAAAGGCGTTATCTTTCTTGGTCCACTCCTTCTTACGGGACGAATGCCGGAGGCCCTTGCGCTGGCTGCTCTCTGTCAGTGAGTGGTGGCAGTCCTCACTCAGATCCATCTCCATGGGGTCACTGCTGTCCGCTATGCTGTGAGGGGCTCCGACTCCAGACTCGTCAAACGATGAGGCACTGTTGGCTGCAGGGGCTGAGGCAGATTGAGGAGAGCCATGCTGGCTTTCACTGTGCTGCGTGTCATCATGGGAGGCTGCAACAGGGAGTGATGGACTTTTTTTGGACAAATCGAGGCCTAGCTCCTGGTCACCAGTGCTCCCATTTGCACTACCACCCCCACCACAATTCTTACTGGCTCCCCTGCTTAAGGAGTGACAGTTCTCTTGATTGGAGCTGCTGATAAAGACCTCATCATCAGAGAGCTTTCCCTTTGACAGCTCCTTTGAATGTGAGCCCTTCAACCCCTCATTTGACCCTGAATAGCGAGCTTGAATGACAGAAGCAGTGGAAAGTCTCTGACTCCTGGCAGATCTTCCAACACCAAGACCACTGGCCTTGCCAGCAAAGGACTTGCTGTTCCGCTTCAGCTTCTTTCTGCAGAGAGCTGCCAGGTCGTGCAGTTGGAGGTAGCTTGCTGCGGTGAGGAGAGCACTGAAGTTCTGTTCACCGGGCTGGTCAGTCGTTAAGAGCTTACCAGTATAAATAAAGTCCAAGATCTGCCGGAACACGGTGGGGTTCACCATGTCCGTGTCTAAGTTAATCAGGTTGTCATGCAGGACAAGGGATTTGAAATACATGCTGCTGGCTGCCAGGATGTTCTTATGGGCACGAAACAGAGCATTTTCAACCACAATGATCACATCACAGAGGAAACCTTTGGCTCGTTGCTGGTTCAGCTGCAGTAGCAGTTGTTTGGCATGATTTGGCAGTTCCATCTCCACCTTCTCTTCCTTTCACCTTCACTTTACCACCTGAAAAACAGGATGATGGGAAGTGTGAACCTGCTGTTTCCACTCAAACAAGCCTACATTTAATAGACTGGCTTAACAGTCTTCAGTCTCTGTTCAACTTGACACTGTCTAAGGAGCTCTGGGTATGATCCAGCCTTGCAAGCTGTGATCCTGCTTGGAATATGGAGAGAAGTGTTACTCATGCTAAGATTTCAAGTCTCAAAAATAATATCTTTACAAAACAAAATAATCATTGACTGGAATGACTATTCAAAAAACCCTAGTGAGAAAACAGTAGTTACGTATAGAGGAAAGCTGTTTGCCTTTCCTAACACAAATCTGAAGGCAGAATAAGGAGAAAGGTAAAAAGAGAAGGAAAAAAAAAAAGCATCTATCTCTCTGCCATTTGCATATCTGAGCATGTAAAATAATTAGCTTAAGCTTCAGCTTCCCTGCTTTAACGTATAGTTTGTTCCTTGGCTTTAATATGTTGAAGTTTTACAACACCCAGCGACTCTGGGGTTAAGAAAATGTCATATAGCAACTGAATCCATTGGAGATGGAATTAATCACATGAAGGTGTCAGTGGGAAATCTCCTTACGAAAGGCTTCTTTACAAACCACCCACCAGGCAATGTCCGTATCCTAATCCACTAACATTAAGTGCTAGAATCAGCCCTGGATTGCCTGAAATTCAGGACCCTGTGCTAGCTAAATGCCACCAAGTATAGTCAACATTCTGAAACTGTTTTCTTAAGTTAATTCCTCTCCCTTAGTTTTGAAAGATTTTTGTCTACAATGGTAGAATTCAAGTAACCTATCTCAAATCACAGTCTCTCTACCCTGAAATGCTAGGAAGAGAGAAATATTGTGGTTACCTCTGTTTAGTTCATGTATTTCAGGAACAGTATTTACAATATAATTTATTTTAGATACTTATATTGATTTTCCCAGTAGTACGGCCCCTATTAAACAGCTGATCTGAGGAGGATCCAAACTAACTGCAACCTGCAAATTTGATAGATATCAGAATGTATAGAAACTAGGGGCTGCAGTCAGAAATCCAAGACCAATTCTGTCTCTTTTGTTGTTGTTGAGTTTTTTGTTTGAAAGTGTCAACTACTACTTGTAATAGGCATTTATCTGTTAATTTAAAATTTGTTTAAAGTAATTTCTAAGGTTCAAACATAAAATAGCTATCTTTAGCTTCCCCCTTCTCTCTTTCTTTCCCAGTTCATCTTATTATTGAAATAGATCTTTCCTTTTGAAGGATGGACTGGCCCTACATCCATAGAAATAAAGACATTATTCTCTTAAAATCATCTTGACTTAATGCTTTTATTGCTTGTGTGTTCCATTCTGTCACATCAGATTTCAAATGATAAAGCATTAGGCTGATCTAGACTTATCTACTCTTTGAGTCAAGTATGTGTACTCAAGAAAAAAAATGAGTGATATCTCCATGATAATTAAAAAAAAAAAGCCTCCTTCATACCTGATTCTTACTTAATTGTCATGAATAAAAAGTTTTCATTTAGCAGAAAGGTGTTAAATTTACATCATCTGTTTCTGTACAGCAAAAGGATTTTTCTTTACAAAAAAAGCAACCAAAAATTAAACTAAGACAAATTTTCCTCCCAGACTGCTTACTCACTAGAATGGTACTTCTGCAGTTACCAAAAAATCCACCAAGCAGGTGCCTCCCTTCTTCCACAGGACACATTTTTTCAGGTGGCCAGCCTGAAGTTCGCCAAGGCATTTGGTAGAATGTTGTGGCCCCTGTTCCATGCATACAGATCACAGTGGCTTTTCACTTTGACTCATAGCTAAAATGGTCGTTCTGCTTCTCTCTTCTGTTCTTACTCATTTCACAATGGATGGGATCCCCCGTAAATGGTGGATTCACTGCTCATTAATTATGCTTCCCAAGATGGCTGTCTGTAAAAGGGTTCTAGCCAAAGAGGGAAATACAGGCTTGCAGTGGTTTTAGCCAGTTATTTCTTCTCTCTATTTAGTGTTTCTGTCATAGACACTCATTCTGCCACTTCTCAAAAACATAGAAAAAGAGATTACCACCAGCGAACCCTTTAAAAACAAGTTTTGCTGTAGATGGTTACATCAGAGCTGCAGCACATAGGCATTGTGTCTGGCTTTAGTTGCTTGCTTCCAGAATTGACAATTAGAAGGAAGAAGCAACAAGAAAGGCACCAAATACCCACTTTTATCTGAGCAGGCCACTAAAAGCACTTACTTCTGGGTCACCAAGATGTATTGATAGGGAAGCACAAAAACTTGCCTTGCAACATAACAATCTGTCACTACATATGAATGCATTCTGTTCAACAATACCAAGAGACCACCTATTACTACACTGCAAATCTAATGATACTTCTTGCATATAATATGCAAATCCCTCAATATAGTTATAAGTGTTCTTTAAAGACAAATGAAGGAAGAGAAAGGAAAGACCATAGTCAGCCTTTTTTTCCTGAACAGACTAATAAAAAAAATATGTGTTACTGAACTAAAAGTGAGCTTATTTCCCATTCATGGTGCACATGAAGGCCTAGAAATCTCTGCAAGCATGTTTGTCTAAGCCTTTGCAAAAAGTCAAGGCTTGTTGCAGCTACAAATGGGAAATGGGTTTGGTTTTTATTTCTGATTTTCCCTTCTGCCTTAAATGATTTTGAAATGAGGTAATGAGCGAGCAAGGAAAGCCCTGGAAGCAGATCTGGAATTATAGTTTTGCTTTTTACTGACCTTTATGAGGAAGATGGTGTTGCTATTAAAACTTTGTATGTTCTGCAGCACAAAAATTAGCATCGTACAAGTTGTTTAAATAGCCTATATTTATCTCACATGTCAGATTTTACAAAAGTATTCATGTCCAGTAAGACATAAGTAAGAGGTTATTACCTTTAGTAGATTTTAAATGCAGTGGTCAAGTTTAAACACTATGACACTGCCTATCAGATTTGAATTTGTTAGCTGAAGTCTAATACGGATTTAGCAACCCCAACAAGATCAGTGTAATAGAACAGGGCAGGGAAAACCTTCTAGCCAAGTTTAGAGCTCCATATATAAAAATCTGTCAGGAATTGCCCACTGAGAGTTTTTACCAGGATAGCAACATGGGTCAGAGAACACACCTTTGACTGACATACCTTTGTTGGCAACAGCTTTATAGCGTCAACCTGGCTTATGTATCTTGTACAGTCCTGGACACAAATAAATTCATTCCAGATGTTTTCCAGAGTTGACCAATTACAAACCCTTCTTTAGCAGTGATGCATTTTGTGGGTAGGGGAATGTCGGAAATCTTGTTAGCCAAAGGAGAAGTATGCATTATTCCTTGACCTGTGGCATTCCTAAGATCTCGCTTCTGGTGGAAAGCGTGGGATCAAAGATAACTACAAGGTTAGGTCCTGAGTAAAACTGAGCAGATCTTCCCAAACAAATGGCAGGTGCAGCTTTACAAAGGCCTTCCTATCCATTAGTTTGCAGAGAATGGTTCTTAACAAACCTTGAAGATGTGGATAACACTACCACCAGTAATAACAACAAAAGTCCCTGAAAAATCACAGTGGTTTATATTTTGTGTATCTCAGTATAATTTTTAAGAACCTTTCTTTTTCTGTTTTCTGCAAGAAGATAAAAAACAAAAACCCAAATTCCCCACTCAGAGGGAGTTTTCTGATAAAACAAAAAACAACAACAACAACAAAACCAAGAATATATAAATATTGCACTGAGGGTCAGAATCTTTCAGCGCTGAATTTGGTGTGCAAAATTTTGTGCTTTTGCATTTAAAACAGGATCACAGAAGACTTTGGTCAAATAGCATTAGAGACAGTTTTTCAGATTTGAGCTTGTTTCCCAGCCATTCAAGACACTCACTTTTCAAAGCAGAACTTGCTTAGATATTCTTGTGCAAGTAAGGAAGAAAGCATTACTGAGGCTCTCCACTACTCCACTACCCATGACACTGAGACACAGCACATGCAAAGGTATGAAAAATACAGAGCACAAATCACAGAATACAGCAATGCTGCAAGCAAATGCCACACATTGAACAAAGCTATGCAAGCTAAAAGCATTTTCACAAGCAATAATGCCCAAGGAGCTGGGTAACTGTGAGCTGCTGTGCCCAGGCTTGAGCACACAGTCATCCAGTGCACATGGAGACCGTGCAGAACACACCAACAGCACCAGGAGCTTTGCTTCTCTCAGTACAAAGCAGGAAAAACTTAATTTGCTCTCAATTTCTGTAAAGACTTCGGAAATCACTCAAAATTAGGTTGCAAAAATGCAGAAGAGGAATCCCTTCTCTCCCTTTAAATAGTACAAAATCTATGTATTGGATACAGATTTGATTCTCTTTCTTTAATATTCCTAAATCTTTTCCTAAAAGTAATTCCTGAATAAATGCTAAATGTGTTGTCTTAGCAGGTAGGAGATGCTATTTGATTTCAACTCTGTGTTACAGATTTTAGCATATGAATATTCTTCACCTTTTAAGAAGCAACAACAGTGAAGCAAAGAGTCAGTCAAAAACAGATCTAAGGAATCACTCATTTCATGTAGAGGATTTGTGGATGGGTGAGAAGGCTACACACCAAGCACCTGAACAGTGACCTGACAGCACTGCAGATAAAAACCAACAAACAAATTAGATGTGAGGTGTCAAATTAGATGCTATTAAAGCGTTAGCCTACCATGCATGTTATATTATATTTAGGAAAAGATAGTGGCCTGCTTACTTATTACTATTCCTTGCTAAGCAGTTCTGCCGCACCGAGCAGACTTGCAGTAGTGAGCATGGGGAAGAACAAGACAGACAAAACTGTTTCCTCTGTTGCTTTTTCCCACTACTTCCAATATTAAAAATGCTGCGTCCAGCTACTACCGTATCTAGGTGAAACTGAAACAGATGATTTCTTCACCCTTCAGTTTCATAGGAAATAACTTTTTTAGAGCACTGGAAGACCCTAGTGGGAAGAGCTTTCCTATTGTTCACTGGCTCATCTGATCTTTCTTTCCACACATCCCTAGAGAACTTTTTTCAGTGACTCTCCTGTGGTACTGGTGAGGTGGTCTTTCAGGGCAGCTAACCTTCACCACAGGAGCTGCAGCTGGCAGGTCATTAGCCCATACCTTGTAAATGTATTCACATTCCAGAGCAGCAGAGGCAGACAGAGGAATGTATGAACTGTGTTAGCTCAAATGGTTCTCTATTCCCAACCCCTGTGAGAAGGCAGACAGCAGAACATTGAAGCAAAGGAAAGAACATGCACTTTTTCATTATTGGCAGTGGAACAGCAAAAGCTCTTTGGGATGGTCTCAGGCAGAAAACTTGTTTTTCACACTGGAGTATCTCACACTTCAAAATAGGTAGGACCAACATGTCAAGTTACAGAGGAGAGGTCTGCAGAACTTGGGAAGGGAGAGAAAGCAACATGCCGGACAGAGCAGGATGCGCAGCTGCTGTTGCAAGTGTGGACATGGAAAGGAGGAGAATGGAGGATTATTTCACAGAGGATACTACATCAGCAAACTTAAAGTGGCCCTTATCTAGTTTGTTACATTCCATTTAGTGCCATATAGATCTGCCAGCCTGTCTCCCTCAAGCAACTTGCAAGACACCCGCAGAAATGCTGTAGCTTGTTTTAGGGACACAAGCACCTGTCTGGTACCTTTGTGCAGCAATGTTTGAACATTTTGTATGCAGGCAATACATGCTCAACTGCTACCAGATCCTGACCCAAAAAGATGATAGAGTCAGGTGGTGTCCCCAGTCCCTTCTTTTTCCTGTCCTAGAATAACAAGCAGAGCCTGACATGGCTAGTTCCTTCCCTGCTGCGTGGCAAACTGTATAGTGGGTGAAGAGGATAGGGGTCCTATGTGCATGAAAGCACTAACATCAGGAGAGCAAAGTGATTTCCAGACATTGCAAGGCTGTAGCAAAGCAAGAACACCTTGCTGTACAAGCCGAGACTACGAGCAGTAGAATGCAGATTAACCACTTGGTTGCCGCTTACCATGCCAGGTACATTGGGCTAAAGGCACCTCCATCCAGTGCTGCCCGACGTGCCAGGTACATCCCATGATGTTCCATTGAAATCACAACAGGCCATCAATAGAACGTGGCTGCACGGATGCAGAATGGAGAACCAGGCGCTGTTAAATGCAATTAAAAAACTGCAATCAAAATTGAAACGTACATTTTAAAATGGCCATCTGCCTTAAAATGTAACTACTAAAACAACCTCCCCTCCACCCATCTCCCCAGAGCTGAACTGTGATGGAAAGAGAGCAGAAGGCTTCTGCAATCTTCCTGATGACTTGCTGTCCACCTCCATTCAGGATTCCAATGGCACTGAGCTTCAGGGGGACCAGGGAACACATATCCGAGAACAGCAGATCCCAGGCTATCTGCACCAGCTTCCCTTCTTCCCAGGAATTCGGGCAAGTAATACCACCATTTCTTCTACAATGGGGAAAAGAAAAAAAAAAAAATGGTGCCAGAGCTTCTTGGTCTTGTTACCCACATACAGACAATGGAATAAGTATTTAAACACTGATCCTTTCTGGTGTTCCCTTTTCCTTGTTCCCATGCCCAAGCCCTTGAAATCCTTCTCTCATAACATCTCTAGGTGTTATGGCATGGATCCAGGCTGAGTCCTTTGGCTTTTGTTGCATCTGTGTAGCAAGGAGGAAGGAATGGAAAGAGAATATTGAACCCTTCTGTTTATGATGGTGCTTCACTAATAATTATAGTCTCCATTCTCGGAGGCTAGAAATGATGTTGATTCATAGTGAACTGCAGCTCATACAAGAGTCATGAAACTTAAGATGTATAACTCCACCCTTCCCTGCCCAGAGGAAGAATATCCTTTTCATGCCTAGAAAAAGCACATCCCACTGATGCACTCAACTTGTCAAACCTAGGGTATCCTCTGCAGTGCATATCCTCCTCTTCCGAAGAGTTTCTGTAGTCAGCTCTGACAGGGTTATTAAGGAGGATATAAACAGTTTAGATGCTAAGTACAGGCCTCTCTTTACAATTGTTGCTGCTCTGAGTGAGTAAAAAACCCAAACTGCCAGAAATAAACTTGCAGCCTCGCAGGTATTTAAGACAGAGTTTTAGACCCTCGTGGCAAAGTGATGCTTTTGCATAGCATATATGACATTGAGGCTGCATGTCTCCATCTGTGCTGCTGCAGATAGAAGTCTAACATTTAAAAAATTAGAAGAATATTGATTACCATTTCAACCTTAAAAAATAGAAGGCTGAATGGAAAAGACTTACTTACAGTAATGAATCTTATCTGTATGAGCGTGAATGTAAAGGACAGCAGTGGTTTGGCATATAGAAAGTGTCTTCATGAAAGGGACACTGAATGAGGAGATCTTAATTCCTTTTGGACATCTGCTGGGCTCAGACACCTCCCATCATTCCTATCTGCATACTTATCCTCCCAGTTCTGTTACTTAATCCCTTCCACAATGAACGAATAGGACTTTTGTACTCAGACTGTCCTGTTTTGACTGCTCTGTACTGTAGATTTTTAAATCTTATCAATACAACGAAGAAGTGAAATGTAAGCGTTTGCTCACTGACCTGGACTATACTGAGCCAAGAGTATTTGCTGAACTACAGACCGGAGCTCCATTCTCCAAGAGCTCACACTTTGCATAAAAGCAACACACTGCTGGCTGCACCTGCAGCATCAGGGCTCTGTGAAACACTCAGCAGTACCAGCAATACTCAGTTTAAGAAAGGTTGAATGCTGCGTGAAGGTATTTACTGGACTGGTTTCGAGACAGTAGCTCTAGTGCAGATTAACACACAGATTGCAGCGATTCTTGCTACTGTGAAGCAAGAAACTCTTCTCTATAGTTGTGTTTTCCCTTTAGGGCAGAGATTAGCAGAGAACTGCTTTACACAAAGGTGTTTCCTGCTGCTAGAACATCAGGCTACAGTCAGAAATGAAACTTCCTGCCAATTCCTAAACAGAGCTTTTGTATACTATACATTTATTTTCACTGTTGACAGAAAGACTACCCAAACCTTTTATATAGGAGGATGAAGGAAAGGTATAGACATCAGAGATGTTGTCAGGCAGAGCCAGGCGCTAAAATTTCTGGCAGATCTGCAGAGTACAGTTGATCTTAGCAGAGTAGTGACACAAAACACATAAAGACTCAGAAGCAGTAGATGTTGGGTGCTCCTTCAGACTTGCAACAACTGAGAAGGCTCAGCCCTGGCTTGACACTGCAGTATTAGTGAGACAGGTATCCCCAGTCCTGATCTAATGACTCCTTACTGCAATAAAATACCCACATATTCAGTAAAGTAGCTCATTCCATATATGAGGAACGGTCCCTTTACCCACCTAGCAGGTACAGGCCCTGTGGTATGCAAAATTCCCACTTCCCAGCTACCTTTGAGCATTGGTGTATAGAATTTTCCCTTGACCATGCGAGAATTTTGGATGTGACTAAAGGCCTGTTATTACCTCCCAGCTAATCCCAGAGAGTGTTAGGCAGAATTCACGCCCGTGAATTACATGGAATGAGAAGATGCTAAAGGTCTTAAACCTTGGGATCTGTTCCTCAGTGTGATAGGCCAGAGCTGGCAGTGGGTGCATGGGGTGGCAGCTTTGTGCTGGACATTGCTTTGGGAGCAAGAGCATACTGTGGTGGAGAGGAAACGTCATGACCCTTTTTTAACCAAGACTGTCTTACAGCAACTTTCCAGTTGCAGCACAGCTTTAGGGCTCTGAGTCACCATGGGTACGAGCTGATAGCTGGGTTGTGAAAGGCAGCGATTCTGGAGCAAGTGCACGGTTCTTTCAACTGTCCCTGTGACTGGAGAGGGATCTCCAGGACAGAGATGAGACAGACAGCTAGGAGCATTACATCCACTAAGAATTGTGACTCAGACCCCTCAACAGGGTTTGTTTGAGCAAACAAGGCCTCAGAGAGCTGGAAGAAATGGGAGAGAGTTTGATAAAGATCCTTCCAATTGGCCTGCTTATTTTTATTTCTTGTGTGGACTCAGCATTTTTTTCTGCAAATAGAAGCGGTCTGTGCAGGTGCATCTTCGTACTGCTAATGTTGTGAACTTGTTGCAGTAGGTCATACTAAGCTTCATGACAAGGGATGCACAGAGGACATGGGCATTAAAAGCCTTGGACCAAAATGTAATTTCTCTTTCCATATGCCAGATGCCAGTGAGCACAGAAACAAACTTTGCCATCTCATTTTTTTCTACAAGATCAAATCTCATCCACTTATCTCATCTGTGCCTGTGGATGCAGCAGCAGCAGTTCTCCTTAACCCAAATATTCAATGCCTTAAATAGCACCTTTTGCACTTTATCCACCTTTTATTTCTATTTCCTATTTTCTTTTTACCCCAAGAACTGATCATATACCCCAGCCTGTACTTCCAGATGAATATTTGCCCCAAGCACTAGCCTGCCCTCAGAATCTTCTTATGTTCTTCACTCCTGTTAAGTTTTTCAAGTAAATCTCTGTTTAAGAATTGGTCCTGGCAATGTCAAGACCCTGTCCAGCATCCTTCCAAATCAGATGCATCCTGAATCTCATTCATGGGGTGCTTTGTGGTCACAATGTGTTTCTTCAGCTCTGAGCCTGCCAACTGAGAGGATGCCAGAAAGCCACTATTGCTCGTAAATGCAGAAGGCCTTACAGACTCAAGGTCTTGCAAACTATCTGCATTGCAGCCAAATCCATCCAAGATGAAGATATCCTGAGGGAAAAGCAGGACTTATGGTGAGATACTTGAATGCTGTGTATAATTTTACACACATTCAGAGTTCTTCATGTTTCCTTGGCTTCCTCTTCAGATATTACTGGTACCTCAAATTCTCATTTCATCTGTCTTATTCCTCTCTCATCTTCACCTGAGACTACAGACTTTCTTTAAACTTCACTTACTAGCTGCAAAGTGGTGACTCTACCTTTGCTTCCAAAGTCTTCCTCTTCCCAGCAAGGCTTCCATGTACAACAGTGTTCCAGGGCAGCAGATATCTCAGGTACATTTGGCCAGCCTTCTCTGTCAGGTTTCTCAGCTTCAGTGGTTACAGCTCCAGGCAGTTATGAAAAGGGGCCCAACATTGTGGGATGTTGAAAACTTTGATACAACCCAATGACAAGTATCTTTCCTCCTCTGCACATTATTCTTGTCGGTGTCAAGGATTTTCTGGCAGTTCTCAAAACACACAAATTATAGGTTCTTGCCATAAATCAAGATTCAAAATATCTCCATTAAAAAAAAGAAAAAAGAAAAGAAGTATAAGAGGAGGGGAAAATCAGAGAAAAAGGTAATTCTGGCCAAATATTTGGTTTTGAAAAGGAAATTGGCAGCCTGTGCATGTACTTCTAACGTGTAATCTGGAAGCTCCTCAGGTCAGGACCCCCAAAGAACGTCATACTGAACCATACACACACCTCACAGCAAAAGAACCAGCAGCTCTCTCATCAGTTCCAGACTGCTCGGCTTCTAGATCAATACTGCCAGAAGGCAAGACTATAACAAATTAGCACTATTCACAATTTGTTGAAGTTGCTGTTCCATTGTTTGTTTATTTAAAACACACAAACACGCACACTCTCACAAGCTGTCTCTGCTGCCATCACCCAAACTCAAGATTTGTAGTTACAGAGAGACAAGCAGAGGCAGTGGATTAAACTTATACAAAGCTGCAGTCACTGCACTGGAACTCTGCTTGGCTTTTGCTCTTCCACTGCAAGCAAAGCAAAAGAATCCCCACACTGTTCCAGCCTGGAAGACAAAGGTATACTATTCCTTATTTCAGCACTTGACTAGAAAAGTGTAGTTACAAAACAAAACAAAAAAAAATAAAATATGAGCCACAGGATTGAAAGGACCCAAGCACAAATATGGGCTGGGCATAGAATAGCTTGAGAGCAGCCTTTGGAAGGATTGGAGAGTATCAACTGATTGAAGACTCAACATGAGCTGACAATGTGCTCTTGCAGCCCAGAAGACCAACTGTATCCTGGTTTGAATCAAGACATGTCTGACCAGCAGATGGAGGGAGGTGATTCTGCCCCTCTACTCCGCTCTTGTGAGACCCCACCTGGAGTACTGCATCCAGTTCTAGAGCCCCCAACACAAGAAGGACATGGATCTGTTGGAGCGGGTCCAGAGGAGGGCCACAAAGATGATCAGAGGGCTGGAGCACCTCCCCTACAAGGACAGGGTGAGAGAGGCGGGACTCTTCAGCCTAGAGAAGAGAAGGTTCTGGGGGGACCTTACAGCAGCCTTCCAGTGCCTTAAGGGGCCTACAGGAAAGCTGGAAGGGCATGTAGCAACAGGATGAGAAGAAATAGCTTTAAACTGGAAAAGAGTAGACTAGATATTTAGACTGGATATTGTGAGAAAATTCTTTACTGTGAGGATGGTGAGATACTGAAACAGGTTGCCCAGTTGTCTGCACCCCTTATCAGCACAGAAGATGATAACTGCATAATATAGGAAACGTCTTATTTCTTTAAGCACTGTATAAGTTAACAAAGCACAATATTTGCAATAGTAAATAGTTGTCAGAGTAAAGCGAAGAAGTGGCTGTATGACCTGACAAAGTACCAGTGTTCCCATTTCTGAACTCTGGATAGCAATGCTGTAGGATGAGACCAGTTGTTCTGACATGGTTTACTCTGATGCGCCAACCTGTTTTTATTTTAAGAGATTATTTGGGAGGTGTGTTACGCTTTTATTCACACTGGAGAAATTAATATTTTATCATGAGATGAACATGATAAGGATGAGGTTAAAAGCTATAGGAGAGTCTTATCCTCCCACCAAATACAGTCTAGTTTGTCAGCCTGTATCTGGGTGTCACTAATGATTCCTTTACACAGCATTTGTATCTGTAGGCACTTACTCTATGCAGAGCACCCCAGTGTCTGATTCACTGCTCACCAGTTGCATCATGTAGTCTATAGAGAGAGTTTCTCTTTCATTTCTGTTGATTTATACTACCTTAAGCTCTGTTATGCTTCAGGCTAGTTTAAAGCATAGTAAAGTTGGCATAATCACCTGAAACCCTTACTTGCTGCCTTTTTTCACTGTTCATTCTAAGAATGTTTTCAGGTTTATAATCACTGTAACAGTGTGCATGCTCTGGCTTCTGTGCCACATGCTGAATGATGGCTACATCATCCAAAGAATATCTATTAGCTTGGCATGAGTGCAATTTTGATTTCTGTACAGGTGAATGATGGACTCCACAGTGGAACAACTGGATTTTGTGCTTAGATTGAGACCTCAGCATGGAATTCTTTGGGTTCCAGAGCAGTTGGAAAAATCTTACGGATTTTAAACCCATGATTTATCAAAATGTTTAAATACTTAGGTTTAAGTATTTCAAAAGCTATTCACTTCACAGATGTCACATAAGGAAATTGCTAAGTCATTTGTGCATTTTATATTCCGTAAGAAACAAGCCTAAGAGAACAGCAGAATGGATCACCCTCCCTCCTTCAGCACTATTAAACCGCATCATTTGGTAATTATTCTCTTCAGGATGGGTGTGGGGGAGTGAAAAGCTGGAGCAGATTATATTCATAGCAGATAACCTTGGGAGAAACAGGAGGTACCAGCGAAACAGGCATGAGGGGTGAAGTTGTGACAATACTGAAACTATCAGGAGACACAGGTGTACAAAGTGTCTGTTCCAGAGAGCTCTGAGAATACAAATGTGGCCACACCTCATGCAAGATTTAGTCTTGGCTGGCAGATCTCATAGGCTCAGATGAGAATTCACAGGGAGAATTCACATATTTAAAACCTTGAGCAAGAAGGCTATTTTAAAAGTTTGTTAGTTCACTTCCCACAGAGCTCTCCCCTCTCAGCAAGAAAAGTGGTTAAGGAAAAAACAAAACATCAACAACAAGCAAACAAAAACCCCACAAACAGAACCAAAACAGCAAAACCAAAACAGCCAGAGGGACTGAAACCTCCCTTACACAGATGCAACAACTCAGCAGTTTAACAGCTCCATAAATATGATCAGGATCTGGCCAAAGGAGTAAAGAATGTACAAACTACTGCTAACAGCTACAACAAACACTAATTCTAGAACTTAGACTGGAAGGGAAAAAAGATCTTTACACTTTCAGCAGAATCTGCTAACGTAACGAGCATCAGGACCCCCAGCTGATGCTACAGGTATGCTTAGTGAGGATATGTCTGGACTAAAACCTCTCTTTTGGCGCTGTGCTTTCCCAAACACCTGTATTCAGTCTCATGCCCTTAGCTGCACATTACTTAGCCACGTTCACTTCTTTCTTGGAGAAGGGCTAAATAAGTCATAGCACTGTTATGCCACAGTGCAGGTGCTCCAAAGCATGCAGCTCCTGAGGTTCTTGAACTAGACAAGATATATTCTTCATCTTCCTCATAAGACATGGAGCGTTTTGATGCCATCTACTCTCTCTGACTCATCAGGTCAATTAATGTGGGATTAATCCATTCCCTTCACGCATTTTCTTGGCAGACACCTTGGTAGAAGTTTTTTTCACA